>VYXC01002222.1:300089-427435 GCA_013397175.1 Platysteira castanea
ATTTTACTATTTTACTTTGTATTTAGTTACTCTGCTTAAAAGAGTAGATACGATTCCCTTGTTTATTTTTGCTGTTTAACNTGCATCCAGATTTTTTTATTCATTTAGGGGCTCATTATTCTTGTAGTTTGACTAATAAACACATTTTTTTCCTATCTTATTCCAGGTCCAGAGTTCATTTCAAGCACCAATAGAACCTAAGCCTTTTCTCTGCAAAGGTAGGATATGGAAAATGCAATGCATTCCAGATGTTTTTTGCTAAGATGATGAAAGAGTGAGACATTTTGTCCATGCAGGGAAGGTGGATGCAAATATTACACTTGCACATGCTATTGTTTTATAAAATTATTTGCAATTTTTTTTTAGTTCCTGAGAACTGATGAGGCAACTTTCAGTATCAGGTGCTAAAGTCATCATTGATTTGTTCTTTGAATATTTAATTTAATTTAATTTAATTTAATTTAATTTAATTTAATTTAATTTAAACTCTATTTTACTATTTTACTTTGTATTTAGTTACTCTGCTAGAAAGAGTAGATACGATTCCCTTGTTTATTTTTGCTGTTTAAATATTAGTCTCCTCAGCACTGTCTAAGTTATTCTATTTTGTTTCATGGATAAAAATGAGTCTAAATCCAGGTAAGAAGACTATTCAAGGCAAAAGTAAATACAAAAGCTTGTTGTAATTAAATAAAATATTGAAACGAGATAATGAAAATGAATATTCATTTGGTCTTATAAATTGTTGTATTGCTGACATTTAAGTTGCTGGGCTGTTAAAATGTAATGCAAGACACATTCTTTAATTCTGGTATGGAGTCTTTTGAAGAAAGTGGATTTGAATTATTATGGTAGAGAAATATCTTCATTTGTCATAAGACCACTGATTTTTCTACCTACCTGATTCAGTCAATGTTTAGTATCTGGGTTTAATGCCCCAGATAACTTAATGCAATAACTTAAATGGCCAGTTACTGAAGTCCGAGAAAGTACTTCAGTATCTGCTACCTAGTTTTGGTCATATTCAAACTTGATACTAGCTCAAACCTTAAAATTTGCTTTGGCTCTTGTTTTATTTCCAACTATGTATGTCAGTATATGGCAGTAGTTTTCAATCTCTTTTGAGTTGTGAAGTCATAAAGATTTCAGTGGACGAAGAATTGCATTAGAAACATAGTTTGAGGACAAAGAATACTCCACAGACACTTTTTTGCCACAGTCCACAGGTGACAAAGTTAACATCAGCACTTTAAAAATGCTTTGGAGTATTTGACTAGTTTTCATATATATGTTTAATATATTTGAAATATAATATGATGATTCTTATGGCATATTGACAATAGGGAATTTGGGGTGGAATAAATGCAATTGTAATGATCTCGATAATCTTTTTCTAACAGCAATTATACTCCCTAGTAACTATCTCATCCCACAGAACCTTATACTATTTTTGTATATTTTAGGAGCTTGGAGTTTTTGACTAGTGTTTGTATACTTAAAACTTACACTGTTGTCCTTTCTGTGGTACCCTTCTCAGTATTAGTCCAACAAGCCAATACAATTATTTGCTCCTTTCAGCTTAATTTTATGCTCACTATTGAGAAGCTTTCCTTTCTCCACAAAACTTGGATATAAAAATTAATTAAATTACGCATTTCCAATTTACCTGAAAAATATGTTTAAGCAAGAGCCATACTCTCCTTTAGCTAACAATTACATTTTATATTCAATATCTTTCACTTGTTATTTTCGGGAACTGTGGATAGCCTCTAAAAAATCATCAGTCCTTTGTTGCATATTTCTTTATGAGCACAGATGCTTACAACGTCTATCGAGTGACTGTAAATAACATAATTTTTAATTAGAAATGCACTGATTTAAAACTGCCTGCTCATCTTAGCTCCATCTTTCAGGTAACTGGAGCTGCTAATTACTTTCAAAAACCCAGGTCAAATGGTCAGTGTCTGAATTCATTACCACTCAGCAAAATCTCTCTCTCTCTCTCTAAAAAAAAGGAAAACTTTACAAATATTTTTAAAGGTCAGATGTTGTGCTCCACTTTCCCCATTTACTTTGTTCTTGGTAATATATCTGGGATTTTGTAGTTGTAGCAGTAGTGCGTGAATAGTTAATATTGTTTAAATAAGTGGTAGGTAAACTAAATGTGTTCCTTTGTAATGGAAGACAGCAAAATATATTGTTAATGCTGTACACAAGCAGTAATCTTTTAAGATCTCCATCCCTCTGACAAACCTTCAAATCCAGTTCTTTCATATTTTCTTCATACAATCTTTTATGTTTTTATATCTGAAGTAAGTAAGAGAAAAATAATTACCAGTAGTGATCATCACATGTGAACTAGCAAATAATGTGTTCAAATAAGCATAAAAATTTGATCTAAAGCCCAGGTGTTTTAAACCATTTCCTCTGACATGGGACACAATTTTTAAGGAAATATTTTCTACTTTTAATTTTTGAGAAAACAGTTTGAAGCTTTTAAAACTTTTTTATTTTGCTGACAATATGAAAACTGTCCAGTCTACGTCTGTACTTTTATGGGACTGCTATTGTTATATGCACAAATATTTAAGGAACAATTTTGTATCTAAATGTCTTTAAGCATAAGAATAGGCTACCCATTGTGTTAAAAGTAATCTTGATTTGAATTCTTTGGAAATACTTCTGATATTGCAGTTAGTTTTCAAACAACCATTATACTTAAAATTGGTGAGCTATTTACATTATTAACCTGGTGTAGGTCTTTTAATTTTATGGTACTTCTTTCAGGCCTTCATTTCCTGAGCATTTATTAAACTTTCTTCACTGCATACCAGTAAAGTTCTAGCTAGTTTAGATACTTCTCTTGTAATTGAAACTTGGTTTCAGGTATACTGGGCTGATGTGGATTATATTCATGTCATCAATAAAAGAGTGTAAGGTTTTTTTACTCTACTTGTGTGTTGTTATAATTATGTTCTGTTATGATTTAGTTAAGTTTTGTTTCTCATTGGTTCTAGCATTTTTACTACACAAACAGAAAAAAAATCCTTAATAAGAAGTCTTTCTTGTGACAGAAAAAACAGCTATCTCTTATATTTTGAATGAAGTGGTATTTTAGTGGAGGAAAAATACACTCTACCTACATTTGGACATTTGGATATTTTGCCTCTTGAGGTCTTTGTCATTTTAGTAGTTGAAGAAAGAGAGTGGGGTTTTTTTCCCCAGAAGCTAAGAGTGCTAAATATGCTCTTTCATACAGCTTACTGAAGAACAATAGTTTTATTTTATTTTTACATTGACTGATGCCAGTAGGAGGGGAAGGCATGTATTATTATGCAGTATTGCACACAAATTTATTTCATGTTTTCATGAACTATGTATTTGTATTTCTTTAGAAAAAATGGTTCAGCTACATCTTCAAACGCAAAGAAACGGTGTGAATAATGCTGTCTTTCCCTTCTGAGTTACAAATGTGTTCTATGTGACTCAAGCCATCCTTGGATAAACCATTCTACAATGCCCAAAGAACAATAATCATAGAATCATAGAATCATAGAATAATTTAGGTTGGAGAAGACCCCTGATATTGAGTCCAACAATTAACCTAACACCTTCACCACTAAACCATGTCCTCAAGTGCTACATCAACATGATTTTTGATCAGTGATTGCACCACTGCCCTGGGCATCCTATTTCAGTGCTTGGCCACACTTTCAGTGATGACATTTTTCCTAATATTTTCCTAATATCCAATCTAAACCTTCCTTGGCATAACATGAGACCAGTGTTTGGTCTTACTGGTCTACATATGGTCAATATTGGTATTTAAAACTTAGGCATTCCTGAGTGACATGATCATCTCAGTTGGCAGTCCTTATTTTAGACCAGAAATGCCACTGCCTTTCAGACGAGCACATAGTAAAGATCTTCAATTGGTCATCAAAATTTTATGGTGTTTTGTGTAGTAGCTGAACACGAAATTCTGCTTTAGTTAATTTTTCATCCAATTCATTATTATGTTATTACTCGTATCAACTAACAGCAAGAAGTTATTTTTGGATACATTTTCCTTTTTGTACATTAAACTATAGCAGATAATGGCTATTGGACAGGTGTGCATCTGTATAAACAAAACTATCCATCTATAGAGCAGCGTGTAAAAAAACCCAAAGCGATTGACTTTATCTTCGATTTCGATGAAAAAAAAGAGGTTGCAAATTCATTAGTATTTATTACCATTTACATTAAATAGCTGTGCTAGCTGCATGCGTTTGTTCCACAAAGGTTGGTGGAAAATAAGGCCATGCATATTCCTACAACAAAGCTGTTCATTGTATAATTTAGTTTTTAGCTGACTCTGAACTTACTGCAGGTGAAAATAAGATGATCCAGATCTGTCAGCACTGATATACATGTAGGTGGTTCCATTATTATAATTTGTGAAATGCTCACAAGCTGTCTTTGTGAGGGTGCTTATATAGAGTAATGTATTAAAAAGAGGCAAGATGTTCTACCTTATGATGGCATTGCAGTTGTGCAGTTTGTGTGAAGTAATCAAGTGTTTTTAAAATACACATAAAGAGTGTTTTAAGAGGAAAATTGATTAATATTCTTATATGGTTTTTTGTGTAATGTAATAGTACATATTTTAAGAAAGAATTTCCTGCTTTTTATGGGACAGATATGTTCCAGTCAAATGAACTGGTATTTATAAGCTAGATGCTCTTTTCATGAGTTGTGAGTACTATAAGAACAACACCGCTATTCTTACAGTGAATATAGATATTGGAACTGCCCCTCTCTTGAATAAAGAGTTGTTGCATTAATACTGGTGGAATTTCTGGACTTTTCCCACTATTTGTAGAAGACCACCCTGCTTTTTTCAATCTTTTCTTAGATTTTGCTTTCAGTTGTTTAAATTTTCAGTGATGAGCTTGTATAGTATGTGTAATAGGTATTATAAGCAGTCTGCAACTGATGAAAATAAATTATTGGGGAAAAAATTACTTCAAATATCTACTTCCGATAAGCTTATTTTTTAAAAAAACTAATGTAAAATAATAAAATAATATATTGTAGCTGGATATAATCCAATGCTTTATAAACTGAATTTCAGTCATCTCTCCTCCTCCCCTCCATGTTCAGAACAGTAGCAAAATGATATTATGGGGTTGTATTGAGACTGGCTGATATACTTAGAAAGAAATAGAGGAGCTTTTGGACTCATGATGATTTCATAAAGTAAATACCACTACTTTCAGTGGAGCAAAAAGAAAAAAATATCTGAAATTACACCAATCGAAGCTTGTGCTCTTGTAACTCTGTGGGTATGTAATTTTGGGGCTCTCTGTGGGGTCCACATATGAATCCATGTTTGAGCTTAAATAATGGAAAATGGCCAGCTCTATGATGCAGTAAATTCTTTATGAAAAGAGAATGAGCTGTACTCACCTAAAATGTACTAATCCTGTGAATGCTTGACCATATTCTCTACTTCAGTCACATGATTACAGACAGCTTTGGATGAATAGAGCATTCCTAATCTGAAGAAATCACTTGATGGGCACCTGAACAAGCAGGGTGTTCCTCCTTATGTAAAATGAAGGGCAAAAGTATATTTTATCTATTCCTGAAAACAAAATTCCTGCCCTCAAGCATAGTCAACTACGTAAAAAGTAAAGTATTGAGGAGCCCGTTTTATCTATCTGAAATCTGAGCATTGGAACCATCAATTTTTTGTACAAGTAGCAGCTCTGCTTTTCTCTTCTTAAGTTCTGGCCAGTGTGCCATTTTTGAAATATTCAAACAAAGAAACCACAAACCGCTAGTCACACCACAATACCAGCTTGTGTTTACATTTTCAGCTCTCCAGATCATGATCCTATTGAGTGCACATAGAGCGAGTGCGTGTACACGCGCCCATCCACCATCAGGAGAAACAAAACTGTAAACACAAGCTGGTATTTTGGTGGGGGCACACTAATATGGCGGTTGGTGGGGTCGGAAGGTGGAGGGTGAATTATGGATCCAGAATTTCCTTGTATTTTTAAGTCAGGCTGTTTGCAGTATCTGCTTTTCAAAATGAAGTGTTCGGTTGTTTTCTAAGACTAAGGTCTAGTTTCATTAATTTTAAACTACTCATTCAGACTTGGAAGATGATCGATGAAAGCGCTAATGCTTGACAGATTTGAACTGGACAATGACTTACAAACTGTATTACAGGGAGTTCTAATTGCCTGAGTGGAGGGTGGGCAAGAATGATCTCACAGTTATTACCATTTATGGAATTCTTTGCTAACCTAACTAGTGAATCATCTTGCTTAATATGAAACTAAACACTAAAGACATTGTTAAAAATAATGTGGTGAGACCAAAGTGACTATCTTTAAATTTGCAGAATCTAAGATACATATTTGAAAATAAACTCTTAAAATACAGAGCACTTGATGGGTAAACTGAGGAGCTGAAACGTATTTAATTAGATATCTCTGAGAACTTCTTCATGTTATATGTTGCTTAGTTTAAATATGCCTGCAAGTCCCTAAACTTTTTTTTTCAATCAATGAAATGGTATTATTTAATTAAAGCTAGAACAAAGCTTTTATCTGGAGAAGATTTGGTTTTGCTGCTTACAGATCAGCTGTTGCCATTAATCTTTCTGGAAATCTCATATTTTTGGCTATCTGAAGTTGATAAGCCTTCATTACTGCCCATTTGCTGCCACTTTCTCTTGCCTGCTCCTCCAAGAAGAAGAAGCGTATTGCTGAAGGAAGAGTTAGATTACTGTTTTGAGAAAACAGGATGCTGGAAAGCATGATCAAGTCATGGCCTTAAGGAATAGAAAAGAGACAAGAACAAAAAGGAGACTCTTGTCTTCAGAAGGAGAATAGTCTCCCGCTAAAATCTAAATAGTTCAATAGCTTGTCCCAGTGTGAAAACAGCGTGGCCTAATTTTCAGTCCTGCTCTCGTATTAGCAAGTTGTGTTAACGGCATTTCTGAGCTCACTCCTCTAGGTGCTATGTGTTCTTCTTCCCTCCATAGTAGACATTTTAAAGCACTACTAGTTAACTCAAAATCACGGATACTAAAATAGCTCCTTTATAATTTAATTGAAAATGTAAATCTTCAAAATAATAAAATGCAGACATAATATTTTTCTCTCAAAAGCCATATATCCATTTTTTTAGTTGCAGGTTTGATTACTTAGCACACAATGCCCATATTTATCCAATCCTTAAAAAAAAAATATGTTAAAGGGAACAACACAGTACAGAAAAAAAACATACTATAGGCTTTGTTGTGAACTGTCTACACTTTATGGAAATTACATAACATCTTAGTACAAGTCTGGTTAAAGAGAATGGAAGAAGACTGTTTACCTGCACTTAAAGAACTTCTTAAATTTGATATGTATGTATTTTGAGAATTTGAAATTACTAACTGGAAGAGACTAAATATAATAATTGCTTATCCTTATAACTAATGTGATTGTTTTGGGACAATAATATTCAGAAGACTGTAATTAACCACAAGATCTGGAAATATACCACAAAGCTTTGAAAAAAAAATCCGGTTGCTTAATGCAATTAAGTAAGTCTGAAACTGAGATATTTTCATCTGCCCCTTTAGATAGTTCATATAATATCAGAGAGAAATTAGAGAAAGAGCCAAAAAGGTATACAGTTTCCTTCTTACTGCTGTCATACTTGTGCTTTAAATCACTGATATTTTTTAAAGGTAAGTTTTATGTTATTTGTGTGAAAAATCATGTTTTGATTTGCTTTAATGGAAGCTGAGATTCTCAATGAAATCTATCACACAGTATTGAGAATTTTTCAGTAAAACCATGAGGGTTAACAAACAGCTGAAAGCTTAGTGAACTAAAGCCAAAGTGGAATGAGTTGTTAGTTGGTGGGAGGTCTCATCTCATACTCTTACCTAAATAAATGGGTGATAATCTATTGTTTTAGCAAGGCTTTTTTCTGTCTTTTTTTTTTACATTTAGATCCCCTTTCTTTCATGCTGAAAGGCAAAAAGATATGCCCATCTAGACTTGCTACTTACTTCTGTGGACCTTTCATCTCACTCTGATCTCTCTGTTCATGGCCAGTAAACTCATCCAAAAGCGAGAAACAACTAACCTTTGAAAAACACTACATAGCCTCAAAGATGAAAAGTTCCTTCTTAGATCGGGCAGAGCAGTAGAGCTCCATCAGGAAACCCATCAGTACTGCAAGGAGATGTAGTTATGGGAGATCTGCTCAGTGTTTTTCACAGATCTTATGAGAAAATTAATTGGCAAGAAGTGATGAATACAAATACTGCTAATGTTTCTCCTATAAGCATTTTTCTAGTATTAGGTTTTTTACTACATTTTCCTCTAAAATTTTGTTATTATGAAATCTTGTTGATCCAATCCATAATCTTCTGATTTATAAATTAATAAATTTTTCTTTCAAAATTTCTAAATTATAATGGTGTCATATGAGTGGACATTAGACTAAAACATTGGACCTGTAAAAATAGTACAGCTGAAATAGTAACTATAACTGCATAGCCATTAGTATTAAATAGCTGCAGTCCTGTCTTGTAATATTCCTGCTTCGGTACAGAGGAGAAAAAAAAATAAATTGGGAAGATTCTATTTCTGAATACCACATCTTGGGAAACTGGCAGAGATCAGTCACTCTTTAATTCCAGTTTAAAATGCACACAGATAAAAAACCTAATACTCAATTAATAATAAGAAAATTCCTGGAACTGATATGCAATTGAATGATTCATGTGAATAGGAACAATGTAGTCAAAGCCCACCTGTACACACTTTTGCCTTCTGCCAACATAGTGCTATGACAGTTTTGCTTTATTTATTAATATAAACAATTATTAGCATAATTTTTAAGTGTCAAACAGTGGATTGTCTTTCATATTTGCTATATATATATGTGTGTCACATATACTTTGATACAATGTAAAGAAGAAAACTGTTTTGAAGTTTTATCTCTTTACATAATTTCAGATTTTATATTAAAATTTAACAGTAGTACTGAAACTATTAAAGAAGTATGTGAATAGTATATAGAAAATAATTTCATAATGTATTAACAGTTTTTAACATAATACCACCCAATAGAGGGTTGCTTTCAGGATTATTTAAATGGAAAATTTATTCCAGAGAGAGCTATTCTTTTAAAAGCCTTTTACTGAGATTTCAAAGCGATGTGACGCATATTTGCATGTAGTAAAGAGTAAGAAACTTTTAAAATGCATAGCTTTGCATTTATGGTTAAATGTTCTTAAAATATTCTTTAACGGGTCAGATTAAATGTTGCATAGGTAAAACTCAGTTCAGCATCAAGGATAATCAGCTGGTAGACTCATGTATGCTAACTGGCTGAAAATACATTTCACAAAGTAAGTTACTATTACTATTACTATCACTGTAATTGATGCGCTTGTTGGGTTTCTTTTTCTTGGAGGAGGAGTATGAAATGACTTGCCTTATGTTTGTTTTGAGGAAGTTCCTTCAGAATTAGATCTTATTTACAGTAAATCCAAGCCTGTGGTTCCACTGAAGCTGAAGCCAATCTAAATGTTGATTGCTGCAAACCCTACTTTGGCCATATGTTACCACTGCTTTCCCTTGAGCTCTCTTTGCTGTGCTCTTCTCCAGCATTTTCACTGGCACCTTCATTCATCTAACTTTAAACTGAATGTCTTGTAGCTCAGGGGCCTTCTTCTAGTATAGAGAAGTATATTTTATAAGATTGTTTTTATGTCTCTTTGATTTCTCTGTGGGGTCAGATCATCATGACCTATGCCAGGGAGGATGCAGCCAGGTTTGGGAACAAATCAAAGCTGGATAATTTCTTTTTATAGGGGGTTTATTTTAGACCAGCCCAATAGTATTGTCAGGCTTCACCCTGAACAGAATTCTGCCATGAAACAACTCATCTCTGTGGGAAGGCGGTGGGGGACAGTGGCCTCCAAACACGGGTGCAAGAGATGAGGCAGAAACACTTGGCACAAAGCACAGTGGCAGCTCCAACGTAGAGCAGTTCAGAGTGTCATGAAACTGCAGCTTTAACCAATGAAATTGTATAGTTGGCTATATGTTGTTCAGGATATGTTAGCTTTTAATTTAAAACAATGTCATGTTAATAATTAAACAGAAATAGTGTAGTAATGTTTAAATGTGTTAATTTAGGATGGCACATTAGAACAATTTGAAATCAGTCTTGTAACATTATCCAGTTTTAAAATTATTGTACAATAATTGCTTTGTAATTATTATAATTAATGTTTTGTAAATATTTAAGAATGGGAATCTGAACCTGTTTTTCTTCACATCCATGGACATTCTGTTCCCAGAGCAGAATTAGACATACTCACAAATTCCCTAAAACTCATGAGTGACAGCATCTTACTCTAGATGCCTAGCTATATGGTATAGCAGTATACCCCATCAGATTTTAAACATTTAGATCTGTTTTCCATCAAGGCTGTCTTATTTAAGAATGTCCTGTTATTGCATCAATTGTTCCAAGACTAACAGTGCTTCTAAAGTGATACACAGAACCTTTATAAAATTTAATAAATAAAGACTTATTTCCAAAATATTTACAAGAAAGAGAAAAGAAAGTAACTAACTTAAATTGTATCATATTAGATGTGCAGTATTTCATCATTTTAATTATCCTTAAGCATTGTATCTAAATAGTATTAATGAGGTTAATATCCATAAGAAGACAGATTTAGAATCTCATTGCTAAAACTGGTCAAATAATTCATAATGAATTATTCACCTTGTTTTTTTCATGAACTCTTGGTGAACAGATTGTGATTTTCTCAGAAGGATTAATTATTCAAAGTTATTCACCAAAAAACTTAATAGTTCTTGGGCTCAGTTTCTTGGTGAGCAATGTATTGTGAACATCTGACCAGCTCCAGTATATCAGATCACACGAAAGTGGATTTTTATTACTATGACCTTTCTGCATCAGTTAAGGGCTTTCTGAGATGCCATCTATGGAACTGTCCCTTTAAATCTGACAGAGATGTTCAGTAGCAGTCCTACAACTAATACAATATTGTTCTTGCTTTTCAGTTACTAAGTACTGTATGCTGTATTATGCATTTACCTAGTTTCCCATTACTTATTCTTGGAGGGATGATACACGGTCAATTATGTATGGATGATGTGGGTTTATCTATTGAATTGTACTTTCAAAATTTTCCTAGATTTATTGCTGAAAATGTTCAGTATGAGTGAATAATATTGCAAATCACTTATACAAACCAAGTGAATTAATTTTAATGTTTTAATATTATATTATCTAATTTGCTTAGTATTCGGAGGACTTTTATTTTCCCTTGTAGTGGTCTATATCCCTAGGCACATTGCTTTCTTTGTCTCTCAAATATGGACGTTATCAATCTCCACTGTGATCTTCTCACTTTGTGCAAAAAGGTCTTCAGTGAAATGGCTACAGTTGCTGGAATAGCCACAGATTAGCCAGGGTTAGTAAGGTTTGGAAATATTATTTAGAAACGTTGGTTCTGTCCCACCTTAGTTACTTTCCTGTATAGTTCATTCATTCATTCGTTTGTTCATTCTCTCTCTCTCCTCTCTCTCTCTCTGTTTCTCAAGAACAATCTGATAGCGAAGTTTACTGTCTCACTGAAGAGCAACTCTGCCTTTCGAGGAGGCAATATTCTAGAGAATGTCTTGTGGCTCTTCTTTTACAGAATTCTCCCTTCTTTTTTTCTTTTGTTTTAGATTTCATATACAATTTAGTCTACAGTGTTCAAATCACATCCTTCAAGTGCAACAATATAGCATCACCTTTTAACATTAGAAGACTCTACGTTACTAAAATGCTTAAATATTGTGAGAAAAACAAAAGAAAGAAACAAAGTCTTTTGCATTGGTCTCTCAAATAGAATGGAAATAGCCAACATAGGAGCCTATTGGCTTTGTGACTCTTCTTTTCCCATCACATTTAATGGACTTGTTTTCTTCTTCAATCTTTGCTGTTCACAGCTTCTCTTTAGTAATGTCTGGAGAATGTACTTGTAAAAATGCATCCAATTATCTTCTGCCCCAGTGAACTGCTGTAAAAGTTGAAGGATTGCTTTCTGCAACACAGAAATTGATACTGATTTGGTGGACAAAGTTCTGAAATTCACTGTGAATTTCTTTCTTACATGTTGTGTCAGGACCATGGAAAACAGTCCAATAATGAAATATTAGAATACTGAAAGTGAAAAGCTGTTCAATTATCATTAAAACTGATTTGTTACAGTTCTGTTTCCTGTATTGCCCTGCCTACTCCCATCTCTTCAGTATCCCAAATTATCCTTAGGTTACTTCTATATCTTAAGATCTCCAAGACATGGTCTGTCCCTGTAATGGATCATCCCCAGAATGTTTCTGGCTTTTCCCTTAACCTCTAGTTTTGAATTCCAGCCTGTCAGCTAGGTAAGAGATATCACATGATAAGATGGGTCCAGGAGCTCATGTAGGCTTTTTGATCAACCAAGTGCTGCTAAATAATGGTTAGCTTCTTTGCAGCTTATTTTTATTTACAAAATTTTTTTTAAATATCAGTGCCGTAATGTGTATTTCTCAGTCAGATCGGTTGAACTTTGCTAACAAATTTAAAAATTATTAGGCAATAGGCCATAAACCCACTTTTTCCTTTTCTACCTGGAGATGAGAATTGAAAAAACCACCTTAACATTGCCTTCTAAAGTGAGATAAATGAGCACGTAAAAGTGTATAGAGGCAGAATACCCAGAAAATTTCTTAAAAATTGCTGTTTGCAGGGTTGTATGTGTGTCTATATCTGAGGCAAATGTTCCCAGATACCAATTATGGGGAAACCATACCCAAAGTTGAGAGAGAGAGGTTGTATTCTGCAAGTCCAGATGTCACCGAACTCTCTAAGCAGCGCATGCAGTTGTACAGCACCACGTGTTTTCCAGTATGCCGTTTTAATTAAGTCAACTCAGGATGAAGGTCCAAACTTTGTTCTCCCTAATTATGAAAATAACCACATTATTTTTGTCCTGAATTTCTTGGATATAGTAGATTTACATGAAACTGTAAACATCAGAATTATTTTGATTAGGTTATGCCTTACATGGTTTGAAATTATGTGTTCAGTATTATCTTGTTCTTTAAACTCAGCTGATTAATGATATTTATGCCATCATTAAAACAGAAGAAGCAAAGGATTTCTGTGAATGCAAAATATTTTATTTGTATATACACAAACATATATATTCTTCAATTCTTTGAAAGCCATTCTTTGTTCAAACTAAAACTTGAAAAGCAATTGATTACATGGGAGAAATTATTAGATCCTAGTATATTTTATACAAACTTTGGCAGATTAATAGTAGGAAGCTTTAAAACAAACTAAAGCACTTTCAAAAGATGTTCTATGTGTTTGTGAGACACTGGAGAAAATAAAGGAGTGAATTGACAAAGGTGTTGCAATCTGGAAAAAGGCATCACAAATGATAATCCAAACAAGCAGGGAGATGGGAGCCCATCTGAATATAAATATTGCTTAATGAATATCCTACAAACAGATTTTCATGTCTGTGTCCGATTGAATTGATATTTTAGTCAAGCTAGTCTTCCTTTTGCTGTAGTCGACTTCAGGTGAGGATTTGTATCGTTCTGCCTTTGGGACCCTGCTATTCCAGGGCAAATTGTCCTTCTCAAAGATCTGACTTTTTAAGGATCTCTGAATATAAATGGGTATATTTTCGAGTTCCCGCTGAAAACCAGACCGTATGGATCTTTTTATATCCCCGCTTTCCTCTAAGTTGTGTGCGATGTTGATTTGATAATGGAACAGAACGATGAAGAATTAGCGTCTAAATCTAAACGTACATTCTTCGTCGGAATTCCCGGGCGCTGCTTAGAAAGCCGCGGAGGACCTGGATGGTGAAAGGGAGGGATGGAGGGGTGGAGGGAGGGAGGCGCAGCCCGGCGCGGGGCTGTCGCGCGCCCCTCGCGCCGGGCTCCGCGCGCGGCTCGGGCGGCGCCGGCTGCGAGTCCGTCGGCAGCGCCCGCCGAGCCAGCGCCGGGAGCCGGCGGAGAGGAGCGACGTGTTCCCGCTGCCACGGGAATTACTGAGCCAGGGAATGGAGAGGGATCGGGACGGCAGCGGTCGTGACCGCAGGAAAAGACGGCAGAAGCGGCGGTGGTCGGAGGCGGGCTCCCGCCACACGGCAGTCGCCGCACAAACCACGCCACGCAAATCCCTTCTTGAGGCGCCTGCCTCTAGAGAGGAGCAAACTTTCCGGCCTGCCTTCGTGGAGAATCCTAACCCTAAAGATGCTGAGATTTTAATAGTGAAAATAAGACTATTAAAAATTCACAGATTAGCGAAAACATCAGTTAATCACCCCACGCCTGTCCTAGAAGAGACAGACAGACATTGGGGAAAGCGCTGAGGAGAGGCTGGTGTGAAATGCAGCAGCCTTGCAAAGCCTTTCCAGCTCCAGCCTGCTATTACAAGGAAAGGATCATGTGAGGATCCTTTGAAAGGCAATGTTCTGACTTAAGCAAGCAACGGCATTAATTGGGAGTCTTGTATTCATACATACTGGGCTAAATAAAGCAAGCTGGTTTGCTGCGGCAGGCTGGGGAAAATATATAAAACTAATCCTTCAATTACTTTGTAGCTGACTAGAGTATCCATAACAAACGTAATGGTCTCATGTAGCACGGAACATCTTTTCAGGGAACAGGACAAGCATCCTAAACAAAAACCAAAATGACCTAACTTTTTGGGGGGTTTTTTTTTGACATTTGGTGGGGGGCGGAGGGAAGCACGAATCGCCGCGATTCCTTGCTTTCGAGAGTTGCAGCTACAAGGTATCCCTCCTTTTTTTAAAATCCCCTGAAGTTAACTTTCATGATGGAGAAAAACTCGGCAAGACAACAAAGCTTTGATCTTTGTGTGAAGAAAGAAAGTAATAGAGTGACGGTCTCTCCGGAGGGTAATTATTCTTTGGCCGCTCAGGCAAGAGTTCCCTGTCACTCTTAAGGTTAATATTAAGGTAGCTCTGCTATACTTTCCCATATTAAAAAAAAAAACAAAAAACAAAAAACAAAAAACAAAAAAACCCAACAACCCTCCCCAGAATGTTATACTATTAATTGCCAATTTGCATATGTGTGCAGCTGCTGTTTTGGCTCCGATCTTCCATCCGATAAGCTTGCTGGAGGTATCACAGAGCACTTGGCAGCTTTCCTATTTGAAAAGAAAGCCTTCCTAACTACAGAACAGCTGATAGTCTATCAGTGATAGACCCTGATGGCGTGAATTACAATTACACTACTTTTCACACTAAATCTGGGTGATAGCTACTTGGAAAGAAGTTTCATCATTTTTTACCACAAACTGGAAAAAGAATTACATGGTCATGCTGTGCTTTTAAAGGCAGTTTGGTTCACTTTTGTCTATTTAACACCTAATTCCGAGGAGTCCATAGGCATCTGGAGATCTGAACGTCGCGTAATGAATTCACTGTTTAGATGGGAGATTTTTAAAATCTACCTCAAATTACATTTATTAACAAGGCGAGCAGGAAGTGTTAGAGTTGTTAGACGCTTCATTTATTAAATAATTTGTGGATATTTTCAGTTGTCATATCCAGAGTCATGGAGGTTTACTTATTTTTTAATTAGCAATTCCAAAACAATGCTACCACAATTTAACAATTCATCACATAATCTGGGGCTGTTCAGTTCAGCCACTAATGCTAGATAATTCAGATTGTTATTTTGATCTGTTGATAACTCATTTTGTTGTGATAGGGGAACTGCTGCCCTGAAATTAATGCACGATTTCCTATGGACCTTGTTGCGACCTAGAAACTAACTCTATCATCTTTGTCTACCTATTTCTTAACATTATACCTGATATAGTAAAGCAATAGTAATTTTAAAATGTCACTTATTTGTTTTCTTGCTTCATGATTGGTCTTTATTTCGCATTAATGTGTTTTCATATACCACTGCGGAGGAGGAGGAGGTTGGGAGAAATGCAAGTGTCAAAGTAAATTTAATTGTACAAGTAAGTCACCCACATTGATGCCGAGGTCATAATGTCTAAACTTTTTCCTTTTGAGGTGCTACCCTGATAGTTAAATGTAGCTGCTTAAATATCTTATAAAGGCATGGTGGAAAGCCTGACTCCTGACGTAGTTAACCTAACAGAAAATAGACTTTGTTTTCCTTTTTTAGTTGCTTGCTTTATTAGATTTCTCACTCTCACAGATTATCCAAAAACTACCCATTGATTGATCGCCCGTAGAGCTGCATTTGGTGTAAAGAAAAACTTCACAGCTTTATTGGCTCCCAGGAGACAAAACAAACATAACAAGATATTCGTATTAATACAAACAATGCAACAAATGAGAAAACCATCACATTTAAATAAGATGGTAAAATCAGTCCAGTGTACATCCCAGCCTCTGATATAGCAGACATGACAGTTCAACTATTCACCAGTGCTCTCAGGCACGGGTCCCTTTGGGAGCTGCGTTATTGCTCGCAGCATCTCATCACCGCGAATAGTTAACCTATGAAAATGCCACCAAGTCAGACTTTCAGAACTCAGTTTAATGGTATTTCACTGCAGCTTTACAACCGTAAATATAAAGGTTGAGATTAGTCTGTTTCTTCAAAAATATTTTGAACAAAGTTTTGGGGGTTTTTTGTGCATTCTTGGACCTGGAAGCTGTTACTTATTTTTTTAAGGCATCACATATCTGATCTTATTAAGGCGTTTATTTTTGGGAAGAGAAAGTGTGAAGATTTGAACTTTCTGCCATTTCTTCTGAAGACAAAGAAAAGGATGTGTCCCTTTTGCCTTGGTTAAAAAAAAATCCAAGGAACAGTTTCATTTTTAAAGAAGGAAACTTTTCCTCCCAGCACAAATACACCCACGCATGCCACAAACATTTTTTTAAAAGAAAGCTAATGCCCTCTTAGCTTCGTCTCAGAGAGGAAAGGTACCAGTTTTGAGGAAAGCAAGCTGGCAAGTCCACTCTCTGTGTTATTTCCTACAAAGTCTTCATCAAAAGATGCAACCAGCCTGTTACATAGTAACATTTTCTTCACCACATTTTCCTATAATAACCATTTTCTTCACTCTTTAATGGAAAAGTCATTTAGGCCCAGTGGGAAATATGGACCTTCTGAAATGCTGTGGGAGTCTTACAATCCTTATCATCTTGCTACCCTCATGCAAAGGCTAGGAAATTGCTGTTCAGCCATTCTGGTGATAGCTTTTTCTGGTGATCTTATAGGCTACTAAATCAGAGTGAAGCTGGACTTGGCGGTCATGTTATTCCTCTGAAGGCCATAAGAGATCTGATAGGTCTGAGAATCGTATCACTTTCCAGGTCTTGCGTCCACTTTCCACCGGATAGTGAGGTTGAAAAAGGCTGAAGGGAGTGCCTTTTCTTTCTGTGTTTGTAGTGTTCAATGGGCATTTCTTGGCATTCCCACTATTCTACATGAAAAAAAACCCCAAAACTAACTTATAAATTGTTACTGCAGTTACACCCATCACATTTCAATGGGCTAGTGAGCTTGCATGCGTGATTACGGGCTCTCTGCTAATGCCATTTATGTTGGTCTTTATGCACACTTGACTATCAATCACCCCACATGCTTGCCATGACAGAGCTTTGTGTGGAACACTGGGCACACGAGGTACACAGTATCCAGTTGTCTGTGTGGGTATCCCTTAGATGGTCTCTTTGATGGGTAAGTCAGTGAGAAACACAAAGGAGCAACATGCACATGCTTAAATAATAAAATTTTAAAAGTAGAACTAAACTAACTTTAAAAGAATTTGTGAAGCATACAGCATTTTCTTCTCCTAGAGGAGGCATTCACAGGTTACTACACGTCTTCAGAGCTGCACTTGCAGTCATGGCATATAATGCCAAGTTATCACTACACATTGTAAATTTTAAAATGATGACTCTTAATTTCTTGCTAAGGTGTAGGAAGATATTTCATAACCAACGCATATAACATTTCGTATTACTTTCCAGCTGCGTACTCTTCTCAGTATTACTGGCCTGAAATGCCTGTGTGTGTACACAAAATTATATGGAATAAAAACTTCGGAAAAATTCAGAGAGTACTGTGCTGAAAGAGATTTCAGAAATGATACATAAGAATGAGAGGAAGTATGTTAGAAGTAATGGTAGAAGTATGGAAGAAGTAAATTAAAGGTAGAAGTAAACCTGCTGGTCCTCTTCCCTGGGCAGAAGGAGGTCTAAACCTAGCAGCTTTATTCTGGAAGATTTTTATCATTCTTTGAATACTTAGGGACACTAAACTCCCCAAATAAAGAAATCAGATAAATCCATTCTAATTAGGGATATTCCTGTTGCTACTGTCTTGTATCACTTGAGGCAACTGGGAATCTATAAGCAACAAGCTTATCTGATCTGTATTAACTGCAGTTAAATGGACACATGGATAAGAACTCTATTAAAAAATCAGTGTATGCGATTTTGGCTGCTGAGTCTCCGTAGGCTTTCACATCTCGGATGGCATGGAGCCCGAGGTTTCTCTCCCGTGATCCTATTGAGCTTGGACGTGGCTTTTTCTACGCCCCCACCCTTATGTCCAGAGTTATGTACATGTTTCCACATATTAAAAATGCAGTCTATACTGCTCAGATTTACAACACTATCTAAGCCTCTCCAGACGTATCCATCGCCAGGTCTATGTGAACTCCAAACAGTACCACTCCAGCCAGCTAGTTCCTCTGGGCTGGTTCTGTACTGGCAGAGAACTTGCATGAAATTACAGTGATGGTTTTTTCCTGCTCACCTCACATTGTGTACCTCCTCCTACAACTACTGTAGTCCCTTTAACCCCACAGAAACCTCCAACACTCAACTGTTGATAAGTTGGTAGGTCGGATGGCCTTTCACCTGGTTGTCACCGCTGGAAAAAGTGCTAATGGACATCTGTAGATAGAATTGTCACCTGACCAGAGGCTCAGTTTCTGCTGTGCAGGCATGGGCTTGTCACACAAAGCCTCGACTCCATACCCTACCTATATTTTGCATGCACACTGACCCCAGGAATAGTTTCTGTGTTTTTTTCAGGGCAACTGTTATAAGCAGTTCTAATAAGAACATCTTATAATCTGTGATCTCAAGGACTTGTTTCATTCTGTTATTCCGTGTACGTGGAGTAACCCATGTACAGGAGGCTTGTGATGGTGAGAAGAGCAGTTGATCAATTAAAAACAAACAAACAACCCCCTCAACAAACTACACCCCTCCCCAAAAAGAAAAAAACAAACCCCAAAACAAAAATCAAACCCCACCCATTATTTGTCACTCCTTTGCTGGCAGACAATTATAAAGAAAAAACTTCGAAAAACTTCTAAAGACTGCATGTCAGCAATGTCAGGAGGGGCAGCAGTGCAGATGTACTGCCTGGGTTCATCCATCATTACCTAGCAAATGAACTGACTAGCTTGTGGGCAGGTACAGAAGCCCTGGCAGGCAAGCAAGAGAAGAGATTATTTTTGCATATCTTCTGTGAATCTCCAGGGAATTCAGTGGCATTCGTGATCTCAAAAGCTTGTAATTAAGAGGATGGCATCTTCGGGCTGGAGAATTCCGGAGAAAATCATTTTCACAGCACCTAGAGGGCTCGATGTTGCACTTGATGACAGATGGGAAACCTTTATGAAGGCTCCATAACCTTTTGCCCTCCGAGACTGTACTTTTGACACCGCAGAAATTGGGAGGATATAGATGTTTTTACTCGGGTGATAGCGTGGTGATTTTTTAAAACAACGAGTCATTTATTAAAGTATTTTAATGAACTATACAAACAGCGAAAACCTGACAAAGCTTGTGTCACTGCTGAGAGCAAAAACATAACTATTGAGTGTTTTGCTTATGGAGACTTTTCTATTGCACACAAATAAGATATAGGAAAAGACTAGCAGATAGAATTTCATGTTTCATCTTTTCAGATCATGGCCTCAGGAGTGTCATGCCACTCCCATTAATCCTTTTCTCAACTTAAAGATCCCTGTGCATATGAATAAAGTTGTATTTTAAAAACGAAAGAAAGAGAGAAAGAGAAAACAAGACTCATTCACATTCCGAGTCTGCTTTCAGTCTCACACGTATTACATTTCACAAAACAGATAGAAACAATAGAGCTTATTAAGAAAAACTTGTTTTGAATGGCAAATTAAGCATAATGAAAATACACACGTTTTTACAAGTAGTTATTTTTTATACCGATTGAATATTTTAAACCTTTTAAAACTACGTACTCGTCTCTGCAAAACGTTTTTCTTTTAGCTCATTTGCACCATATCACCTTGCTATATATTTTTATTTAAAATTTTAATTCAGTTCAGAAACCTGGATAAGCACAGCACCTTGACTGTGGCCAGGCAGTAGCCAATAGGGATGCCCTACCCTGGATATTTATGAGCAATATCAGTGTTGGTTTCTGGGCTGAACAGGCTGATGAATGGATTGCTCCACACTATGGCTTCTTGGGCAGGAAAAAAGTTGTTATATTCGAGAAGGTATCTTGGCGTTTGTCTTTGATTCAAATACCTTTTTCGTGCAGTGTAAATCATCAAAATAGATATAATAATTTGTTTCCAGCTTGAAAACTTATGTGAAATCAAGAAACAATCCAAGAATCTTTTAATGAAAAGTAAACTTGACCTAATGAAAACTTATTTCTGCCTTTCATCCTTATGTACAGTTAAAAAAAATACAAATAATAGCAAAGGCAAATTTTTATCTCCATCCCCCATATCTCTAAATTCAGAAGTACATTAACAAGGGCACAGAGTTTATCTTAAATTTTACTTTATACTGTGTATTCCTGATATGCACAAACTCATGTATCTAGTATATAAAATCTCTTAAAATACAAAGCACTCAAATGTAGAGCATTAAGGTGGACTTCATTTTTCTATTTCTTAGGTATTACCGCGATCTGTGAATTTATTTTTACAGCCTGAGATGTCAGTATGCCACAGAAGCATGAAAATCTCACCATCTGTATGCTCATGGACAATCTCATCAAGTACACTCAACGACAGACTTAGAATAACAAAATTTAAACGCTATTACTACCACCTAGCTGTACATGCACTCAAATCTATTTTAAATAGCATTCAACCTGAGTTATGCTGCTTACCTCAGGCCTAAACCAGTTTATTCCCTTTCAGTGTTTTCTTATCCCCATGAATCCTGCTGTAAACCAGGCACATGATATTTGAAATAACATTTGTTAAATTAAATGTGAGGTTACACACAGACTTACTTTATTTTATTTGGCCAAATGCTGATCCATAACCCAGTGAAGGTTAGTTGAGCAGTGGCTTCACCTGGCAGCTTACCTAATATGCTAGGCAATGTCCTTCTGGATATCTGTTACTTGTCAGTGACAGAAAGCAAAGATGTGTTTTAGTTGGAACTCTGTTATAGCAGACACTACATAGTTTAGATTAACTCCTTTCAGTAGTACAGCATCAATGTGTTATTGCCTTAACATAAAACATACAGATTATGTAAATCTGTAATAAATACTATTTTGAAGTGTATAGTAATCAAAAATCTTTCAGGGCAGGATGGAATGGAAACTGAGAAATATTGGAGAGTAAACATTCCAACGCTCATTCCTCTGCTTCTCCCTGGCAGAGCACTTACTGTAGCTGGGCTGCTAATGCTCCAGCCCCAGGGTTTGCCCTGTGAGCCCTGCAGAGCATGGACTTCGTAGGAAAGCTAGGGCCAAAGAGATCCCTCAGAAAGCGTTTCTGCTGTCTTTGCAGACCCTGATGCACCTGAAAAGGGATGTTTGTGAAAGGGAATGGTTGTTCCTGGTCTGAGAGAAGGCCATACCTTTTAGTACTTCCGCACGAGGCGCACACTCTGTACATGCAGAGCCATTCAGGCTTGCAAGGCCAAGCAATCCGAGAGGCAAAAGGCAGTGGCAGAAGAGAGGCTGTACCACTTGCTTACTCCATGTTTTAGCATTCCGGACTCCAATTCCTGTGCAGAGCTGAGAGGCCAACGGAGCCCTTGGAGTCCATCAGCAATTGGCACAGCTCTGCACTTCCCTCACCTCGGCGGCCTGGTCTGGGGTGCGGCAGTAGATTGTCTCGCAACAGGTAACCTGCTGCGCTGCCGGCTATGGCCTGGCCTCTGGCGGGGAGGAGGGCGCAGGGACGCCAGCCCAAAGAACCCGCAGGACTCGTACGAAGAGATCCTCGCCTCTGCCCCTTGCGGGTAGCGCACTGACGGGCTCCTGGCAGCCCGGGCGCAAAGGGCGAGGTCTGAAATCTACCACTGATAGCCAGCAGCCTGCCAGGTCCCCCGGGTGCCGCCAGCCCCGCTGCGCGGTCCCGTTGGAACTCTCTCTGGGTTACCACCTATGCCGGGTGTGGTGCCGCCTGCTGCGGAGGGGCCGGGGAGCGTTGGGCTTGCCATGCGGCCAGAGAGAAGGAGGGATCGCGGCAGGCAGGCAGGCGGAGGGAAGGAAGGAAGGAGGCCGGGCTGATTAGCATGCAGCAGCGCTCGCAAGCCCGGCTCCATTGTTTTAACAC
The DNA here is from genome assembly GCA_013397175.1 of Platysteira castanea. Lineage (NCBI taxonomy): Eukaryota > Metazoa > Chordata > Aves > Passeriformes > Platysteira > Platysteira castanea. Next base: position 322,743 of record VYXC01002222.1, read on the forward strand.
CTCCCCTCTCCTCCGCGCCAATCTGTCACCGTTCAGCAGGCGAACGCTGCTGCCTCGAATGCTGCTCTTCTCAAATGAGACGGATAATTAGCTGCCCCGCACGAATGGCGCACTCTTCTCACCCCTGATTGCTATCACCTTCTTGCTCCTGGCAGTTTTGACACCTCGTAATCAGCCTGCTGCTTTTTCTCTTTTCTTTCCCTATTTCTGATTTTTTCTCCCCCTTCCTTTTTTTTTTCCCTTTTTTTTTTTTTTTTTAAATGCAATCCCAGTTGCCATTGGGATTGAGACTCCTCTGTTGAGTTAACCTTGTATGATTGCGGGGGAAAGGGGAATGTACGCGTAGGGAGGGGAAGAAATCGCCTCCTCTAAATCTCATCTGCTGAGTGAACCATGGGTGGGGGGGTAGAAGTATCTCGGCTTGATCCTCCAGTGCTTTTGTTCGTAAGGGGGAACAGCCTCTCCTGAGCATCCTCTGAATTTAATATTATCTCGGATGGGGAAGGATCGTGTTTCGAGCGACTCCTCCGCTCAGTTAATGGAGAAAAGACTGCATTTCTATTATCTGGTTAAATACAGCTATACGGGGAAGGGATTTTAAAAGTAAGTTCGCAAGGCCAGGAAGCTCCCTCTTCCTCCTGAGTAGGCACGGGAAGGAAGGTAACTTCCTCAGCCTCCTAGAGCGAATTCACTGTTTCATGGGAGTCGGAAGAGAGATCTGATTGGAGTGCGAGATGGCAGAGGGAACTTCTTTCCTTCTGATTCTAGAGAAATAAGAGATCTCAGCTAATGCTCTGGTGATTTCTGAGAGATTTTAAAAAACAGAGGACTCGTGGAATCTGTCATAGGAGCGTTTTCCTCTCCTCTAACAAGCAGTGACAGTCTAATTACTGGAGCTACGAGCAGCTGTCGAGTTAGCCGGAGAAACAGAGGAGCTACATGTGTTCTACCCGGCCGCCGGCACTGAGCCCTCGCAGCAGGCTGAGGCAGCCGTACCGCCGCAGTGTCCCTCAGAGAGCTCCCGATAGGAAACGGGAGCAGTTTGTTTCCTTGCGAGCGCTCCCGCGAACGCTGGCTGTGAGCGCGGGGGGTTCACGCGTCGCGCACCGTCAGCGCGGGGCGGGGTGACAATGAACTCGTACGGGAGCCCTGAAACTGCTCCAGCCCCGGGGCTGCCCCGGAGGGAGGGGGGGGGGGGTGGTCCGCTGGCCCTGCCAGAGTTGGAATTCGGTAGAACACCTTGGCACGAGTTTGCTGCTCTTCCTGTCCTCTCAAGTTCCTTCCACCATATTTATAATTTTTAATGACATTCTACTTCCCATTTGGATTCAACCTCCTCTGCTGAGTTGAGCTTGTGTGGAAGAGGGAGGGAAGGGGAGGAATACTGAGCCTCCTCTGGTGAGTGTAATAAAGCAGATGTCCCTGCTGGCAGCAGCAGCCTCCTCCAGGAAAACTGTATAAGGGGGGCCCTTTCAGGGACCTCACTCGCCTCCCACTTTGAGTCGCTCACAACTGCTTAGCGGGAGATTTGGTTATTTATTTATTTTTATTTATTTAAAAACTAAACTGGTGCCCCTCACAGTGGTCTGATCGGTGAGCCTGTCTGGATGCCCTCAGGCAGCAACAGTTACACGCACGCAGGATTAAACAGCTTCCTAAAACGCCGCACTAGGCAGGAGCCCTCACAGTGGGAGATGGATGGGTACTGCTGGTTGACAGGACATTGGTCAGTCGTGTTTCCCCCACCTCATGCCGCCGTCCCCGCTGTGCCCGGGCTGCAGGGGACCCCAGGCTGCCTCCAGCAACAAAGAACCTTGTCTCCGCGGGGACTCGGGCTCGGCGCAGGGCTCCCGGGTCTGCCAGCTCAAGGGCTCCCGGGGAAAACGCATCCACGCGTGGGGGTGGGAGGGAGAAACAGATGACTTTATTTTCTTCAAAGGTGATTCGCAGTTTGCTCATCTCTTAATAACGTGAGCTCCTGAGCTCGATTTTTACGGTTGAGAGGACGAGTCGGTGCTTTGTGTCGGGCTGGCTGGAGATGTGCGAGTCCCCTTTTCTCCTCCCAAGCCTGGAATTTGTGCCTCTCCCGGGCACCACCCCCAGCCGTGCTCTCTGGGGAGGTGCTTCACACGCCGCACGGCGCGGCCAGGGCCGAACACCGTCTCTGCGGCGCTGCGGGCCGGCGAGGGTTTAGAGCTCCGAAGAGTAACAAACTCTTCCTCCAGGTCATGTAGCAGACATGTACTGTACACTGGTGTTTATTACAGTACACACTGTAATAAACAGCCCATCACAAACACGACATGTTTAAAATAGAGAAAATAATTGCAGAAAAATCCATTTCTAAAAATTACGCAGCTGTTAATTCTCCCAGAAATTTGTCACCTGCAAACAAATCTTCAAAAAGAAAAAGTGTTGTGCTTTGCTGCTATGAAAATATTAATGCTAATTATCAATATCAGGGCTAAACTCTATATTCAGTTCAAATGCAAAAAGCAAGCACCCTTTATCATTAATTTAAAATACTTGGTAACACCCCTATTTTAAAATTTGATATCAGTAAATCTAGAAAATGTGCAAACTTTATCAGACTGCAATGTTTCAACTAAACACAAATTTTAATTGCATTGAGAAAGCCACTAAGCATATTCAGGTTAAAAATAAAGTCACTGAAATTTGGGTGATTAGGTTTTCTCCTTTCATTTCTAGTCTGTACCAGACTTGGGCTATCCATCATAGCAGACCAGAAGGGAAGGCAAATAATCTTTGGTATTACTAGTTTTGGGGGAAGTTTAACCTTTTCTATCCTTCATACTAATATAACCTGTTCCCTTGAAGCATTTTTAGTAATTACTAATGCTATAAGGGTACACGAGCAAGATAATTATTTTTTTCGTAACATGTAACAGATATTCATAAAATCATTACTGTTCCATTTTTGCATACTCTCTTTAGTAAAAAATTCATCTGCGAAAGTTAACCATTCACTTATGTTACTAGTAAACAAGCCTATCTTAATTCTGGCACACCTGGCATTCAGCTACTGTGATAATTTTACAATCATCTGTATTAAGAGGTTCACTATCATAAGTTAAATTTGGGAATTATATAATATAAATGAAAAATGAGGGCCTACTTCTCTTCCTGTTTACTTCAGGGAGAACATAATCCCATCACTGGATATTGTCAAAAAAAATCCTAACATTACACCAATTTTTGCCACCCAGATTAAGGCATTAATCCTGCAAGTCTACATTCATAAATATAATCACAACTTCAGGCCTATTCAGGTAAAGATTAATTGGGGGAAAGAAAAAGTGTTTGACATCACTCTCAAAAGTTAATAGTGAAGCATAACAAGCAATAATGTGAATTACAGTACTGGGTGACTTAGTTTCATTTTGCCTAGTCAAAAGACAACTAAAAATGTGCTTATCTGACAAACAATTTCAGTCATGAGTTCTTGTTACAAGAAGTCTTAATTCTTAAACTCTTATCATATCTATTGAATAAAAAAAAAGTATAAATGTATGCAAAAACAGTGAACCATTGAATTCTCATACATTAAGACTGTACTTTAAAGTGGGAATTGAGATGCCGAAGAAAATCTTCCTTAGATGTTAGAGATGGTGGGAAAACTTCTCGACAGAATTCACATATTCCACACTGATTCAGTTCAGAGTCTGCATATGCTTGTGCCAGCAAATCATTGTCTCGAGGCTGCCAAATGAGCTAAAAGAAACAGAAAATTATTATTGCTGAGGTTTACAGTGTGGTTTACATTATGCTGTAGTTTATTTATATTGAAAATAAATACCTGCCTCTTTAAATTAGGATTCCTTTACACCTGCCTGGCCAGAGACATTAACTAGAGAGTTCTCATTTAAGAAAAGCAAGATAGAACTTTTTTTTTTTTTAAGTTCTATAAACACATTATCCTTGCAAATATTTTAAAATACCTTGGTATCTATTAACAGTAAGTACTGCTATGAGCAGAAGTCTGTAATATCAGTCTGGTACATACTAAAGCTTTTCTTTAACTTTGCATTTCAATATTTTACGGTAGAAGTCATAGTACACAATAGCCATTTAGCAGAAATGAGAAAATACATTTTTACCTTAGCATAAAATGTTTCTTGTACAGAGTTAATATGATCCATAATTTATTTGCATTCTTATTGACATATAATTAGTTTTCAGTTTACTTCAAAAATGACTACATCACTGTCATGGCTTAAGGTACTTATTTGCTCTGGCTGCCTCTGAGTATAAACACTTCACAAATAATCTTGTTTGGGATTCCTTCTGCCATGACAGCATCAAACTCACTGGGACCATCTGAATATCTATCCATCATTCTGTAAATTATGTTGTATTTGGTTCAGCAGCTGCACTGCTCGTGGTCCCTGAGCTCGTTTAAAGCCAGCAAGTCTGTTTATTGAACATTGGAATTCAAGGCACTTAAGCCCAGAGTCTAAGCGTACACTATTTAGAATCATACCAACTAGGAAGCAAAAAGTCTTCTACCAGTGTTCAAAGTAAAGTTAAAAATTAAGTTTCATAACTTTAGTATTAGCAACACAAGATCAAATAGTTATGTTATATGGCCAGGACAATCAAGTTTTGAGTAAACTGAAAACTAAATGAATCCTGTTGTGACTACATAGTAGAAAGAATGGCAGCAAGCTGGTATGAGCTCTAGCTGGGGATGGAACTTAAAAGTGAGAGCACCCTACAGGGGTTTTCTTGGCTCGTTTTTTCCCCACTTGCTTCATTCACACATGGAAATGCAAGCAAGAGTAATTTACAAAGTAGTTTCTTTAGAAGTTTTAAATTTCTGCATCTGAAATTTAACCAAGATTTTTAATTTTCACCTCTTCTTTAAATTTCATCATGCCAAATAGAATCTATTGTTTATTTCTCCCACAATAACCCACTGCACAACTAAACTGGCTTTCACAGCAGTTAAACCTTCTTTTTAAACCACCCTGAACTTCTTGGGAGTCAATTTCCTGCCCATTCTGTATTTAAACAGTGTTTAGCTTATCACATAGAAATAGCAGATTTACTGTCTTTCATTATGGTCAGCAATCCATATAATTAAATTGACTAATTAGTAATTAAGTGCAATCACACCACTTTTTTCAGCTCAAAGAGTCTACTTATTGTATGTTGCTGGTGTAAATTGCATATTAAATCTATCTAGACACTGACACACTTAAGTTAACACACTTAAACACACTACATAAATGTGTTTGAATGACTTGTTTCTGATATGATGTAAACCACCGTTTGAAAAAAAGGTAAAATAGCATTGTAAAAACTATTTGTCATCTTGGAAACATAACAAGGGGAGGTACTCATCCAGCAACCTACACATGCAGGCACTTCCATTTCTTGAGTGCTAAGATTGTGCTTAATATCCCTGTCAGAATAGGGATCTATTTAAGCAGATGTTCCATTTGAAAAACATTAATATTCAGATTAATAGACTACTGTTTTGCTTTTAAAATCATGAACATACTTGTAAGCATTTTTGGTGGAAACAACTCCCTCAAACCGCAAATACCAATGAACATGTGCATCTATATGAAAACCTCAGCTAAATGTAGTCTGTAAAATCCTAGGTTCACTAATATCCATGTGTATTTTAATCTGCTGCTCTTTTCAGTCACGTTTTTTTTTTTTTTGTTACATTCTCAGAAAACAGTACTGAGTTTTTAGATTTAGTATCCACATAGAAGGAAAGAGCTAAATTTATTACACCAACTGAGAGCAGTTCCAAGAACTTACTGTTGCCAAATCTATTGCATTTATGGGGTTTTCCATTTTATAAGTTAACATATGTAGTAAATACTTGAAAGTTTTATCTACACTAGAAAAAAAAAAAGAGGTATATAATTCTCTCCTTTTTGGCTCTTCCTTCATTTTTGGAAGGGATGATAGAAGTTGTAAGCAGCATAACCACCCCCTAGAAAGGTGGTAAAAATACTAAGAAGAAGTTTATGCATAAATTTTGCTAAGGTTAACATAGTGAAAAGGGCATGTATACAAGTAACTTTAAAAAAATTAGTATTTTAATCTACGTATATATTATCTGTGATCAAATCTTTAGCACAATTTACAGTCAGAAAAACCTCTAGAGCTAAGTCCAGTTAATTGGGAAAAATACTTAAAAACCTATTTTGAAGGCAGCTGAATAAAGGTGATGGATATTTAAATATACTGATATACACAGATGTACGTTTAATGGATTCTAAAGTAATACTGGCTTGTTTCAAACAAACTTCTGGATAAGAAATAACATTTAAATCAATGCAGTGCTATTGTAGATATGACTTTCAAATACTGAAACAGTTCACCATTAGCTTTCTTTTTCTCTGAGTGTTAGCATTAGTACATTTTTCTCCACAAAAGAGATCATTCACATTTTAAATACTGGCTCCAAATTAATTTCCTTATTTTGCAGAAATACCAATGGTCAAAGGCTTACTGCTATTCAACCACTGTTCTGTACTTTTTAAGTTGCATACTCCCCTATCAATTTATAACTACACACCAGCTGTTTCACTTGCTGTAATGTACAATGCAGGGTGCCATCTATTGAAAAAGGAATACACAGACTAACTAGTAAAAGAACAGGCTGGAGAGGGAATACAGAAAAAGAAGATAGTAACAAGCAATGGAGTGAATGCTTCACAGTTCCACAAGAATTCTACTAGCAATAAAATAAATGTGTTAGTTTGTTTAAGTTAGTCACAATTTTAACTGAGGACCCTCAATGAAAAATACAATAAAAACTGTAATTAGTAAGGTGGTATAGAATTGAAATCTCCTACATTACAAATAGATATTTAAAATAGCTTTTGAAAAAATCAAGCTTATAGTTTAAAACAGCAATCTTTCAACGCTTTAAAATTTTCACTCAAAAGTGGTTTGCAATAGAAAATTAAACTAGATTGGGTAAATTTTAGGAGAAGAAAACATCAAATTATCATGTCCTACAAACACTTTCCAAATGCTAGTTTTGCATGTCATGCAGTGACCAAATGAGAGGTAAAGCTCTTCTGCTGCACATACCTTGTCACTAGGAAAGAACACAAAACTTCATCCATGTAAATAGTAAAAATATGTTAATTCCACCCTCAGAGAATTCATAATTATCACTATTCACTTATTCTTGAAAATCTGGCCTTTCACAAGGTACCAGAAAAGCCACAGAAACAAAAAAACCAAAAAATCAGTCCATAAAGCTCCATAATTTTGCCAGCTTTCAGCTGAGACAGGATGTTACACAAAAGAAGCAAAGTATTCAGAGATGTGCGTGTCCAAACATGACAATGTTTTTCTGCATTACAGTAACTGGACTTTGTTTTCAGAAGCTCCCATGGACTTCAGGCTCTAACTGAAATTTAAGCCCAAATTACATATGTAAACCTAAATTAAAGTATTTTAGCAAATCTTCCTTCATTTGAAAAAATAATTACACTTTTTTCCTACAATGACAAAAATTTAAGTTCCTTAGAGCAGAGGAATAGGGTGTTGTTGATACCTCAGACTGAGACAAAAAGTAGCTATTTTTTTCGTAGTGGAAGTATTTATCTGTTTAGCTTTTTAACTGGTCCATTTCTCATATTCTCTGCTGTACATGAAAAACAATTAAAACAAATGTGTGCCCTATTCAACTAAGATCGAGGGTAGAAAGAAAGCAATCTAGGGGGCAATTTTGGATTAATGACAGCTTTGAAATAGATACAGAAGCAATTAATATCTCGATGAACTGAAATTTGTACAAACATCCAGTGCTTATGTCTGCTTATATTCCTGACGTTTCACTGGAAAAGCATCTGGTACACGTTCTCCAGTATTAGGAAGAAGAACTGACACGAGATACTGTCTTAAAAAAAGACTGATGAAGTATCTTATAGAATATATGAATCCCATCTCAAAGATCTTTGCAAAATGTGTGTTTGAATCATTACCATTTTAAAAATGTAGAGTATTTATAGAAAAGATACCTGATGAGGACCTCTGATGGTTGTTCCAGCAGCTTCTAAAGAAAAAATTACTTCAGGTACACCCTGGTTTGTGTGCTTAGGTACAAATGTGAAACTGCTGTCTGTTGTTTTTAAACATGGTTTGTCAAAGATATTTTCTATGGGCATCTTTGAATGATCTGAGGGGTTTGTTTTGTCAACAGTAGCTAAGCTTTGTAAAGCTGAGGTCATGAGATCAATGCCATGAACTTCAAATAAGTTAGGTTCCAATTTACTGAGGTTAACAGCATGGTCTCTGTGCTCCAGGTTAAAATGATGATCTTGAAGCATGTTTTCAGATATACCAGTACAAGGAACTGTTGGTTTTTCCTGAGTGCTCTGCAAGAAAGCAGAGTCATTGTCTGTAGGTGGAAACTTGACATTAAATTTAGAAAGTGATTCTACAGAGTTGTTGTCCTCATCTTGGCCCACTCCTCTTGGTGTGATAGATGTGATGCATGATGCACCTCTATTTATATCCTTTATAACCCGAGGCTTAAAAAGCTCTTCTGCTTGTTCATCAGTTTTATCAGTGCACTGTATCGGCATGGAAAACTGTATTTCTGTGAAGAAAGAATGAAGAAAACATTAAATGGTCCATTGAAGTACAGTTATTAAAAATGTGGTGTTTGGGTAATTTTTTTTTGTCTTCCTTCCCTGCTTTTTTAATTGTTATTTTTTTGCTCTTTAAAATCAGATTGCAGTGTAGTTCCCTTTCACAAACATTAGTTCTGACACAAAAACTATCAGAACAGAAATAAAAGGAATTAATTCTGTTATAGTAATTATATTTCTCTTTGATTTATGGCTATAAATATTTTCATTTTATTGAAAATTATGTTGTCCCATACTCTTAACACATACTTGCATATTTACTGAAGTGTTCTGGCAGAAATAGAAGCTGGAACCCAAACCATTTCACACAGTGCCAAGAACATGCTAGGCACCATGAGAACGATTTTAGAAGGTATTCAGGTACCTAACTCCCACTGGTTTCCAAATTAGTTAAATATTTAAACTGAGTAACTATTGAGAAATGGGACCATATTTTCCCTTTGTTTTGAGAATTCGCCCTTCATTTTTGGCACTATATTAATAAAAATGGTAATGGTTACTCCTAATCAGGTGAGAGAATAACTTCAGTAAAAACTGATCGTACAGCAGCCTTCTGACATCAGATAGTGTAGTAAAGTGGAACACAGAAGTACCAACCAAATCAAACATTAAATCTATATAGCTTTTGTCAGGCATATCTTTACATACAGTTGACTTAGGCACTTCTTTTATCATCTGTATAGCTTATATCATATATGGCTTTTCACACAGTTGAGTTAGGCACTTCTTTAGGGAAATCAAAACCATTCTGAAGTAAGTTGCCAAACACATTTCCTCCAAAATTTCTGCCCACAAGTAATGAAGTTATTAGCATACAATCAGAATATCACAATATAGTAAAGACAGAGAAATTTGAAGCAACAAGATACATGTTACCACTTCATGTAACAAAACTTCAGTAATGGATGACCTAAATTAAAATCAAGTACTTTTGCTTCAGCTGTGTGCATTTGCCAGGTGCTTATCGAAATCACTTAAGAGTCTGATCCTACTAGTAAGAAAAGCTAGTAAAGAATACCCACAATAGCTTACATTATATTAAAGGTAAGCATTAGCAGAACCGGACATTCAGGACCTCTCATAGTTTCCACAAAAATCAAGCCTTCCCTTTGTTTTCAGGAAGTGTTGGATTAAACTCTTGTCCCATGTAACAAAACAGTATTTAAAAGTCTGCACAAGGAAGTCTAGAAAATAAGTCCTCTGAGTCTCCTCAGTCCGGCAGTTTTCCTCTAACAGATATGGGGCTAGAGGCATTCATAGCAGACATCTTTTGAACTGACAACTAAATTAAAAGCAAGCAAGTGCTGTCATTCACACAGTGTGATGGGATATCACATGTAGTAAGTGCCTGCCTCTCACTCCAAGGGACAAAACAATTACAAGAGCCATTGATGTGATGACTGTCTTTTATAGCATGTGATTTGGAGCATTCATCATAGAATGCCAAAACTGGCGGTGCGTTTTCTTGGTGAAATACTGAGCACCATGTGAACAGACTCGAAAAAGGCAGATGGTAAACAGTGGAAGTACTTCTATGTATGTGTAATTTGCAGTATTTTCAAATATAAAGCAAAGCTTTCAAACAGTTGAATCATAATAAGAGCTTAAGTATGATATTACCAGTTTCAGGTTCTGGCTTTATCTTAAGTTTACTCAGTTGATCTGTTTGTTCTCTGGCTAGCATACATATTTGATGACACTCTTCTTTCATGTCCTGGAAAATAGTCTCCAGACTCTCTCTGGAAGATCAAAATTGTAAATTAGAGTCAAACAATTCAGCTTGTTGTGACCTTTAATCTAGTCACACCCACAAACCAGAGAAAAACAATAGTATAAGCTACTTTTCTTGGATATCCTGTTCCTCAACATATGTATACATATTTCTGTTCTCCTCAGTAAAAGCAAGCAGAAAAGGGAAAAGGAAATGTTGTCAAAGAGTTGTTTAGTCATATCATACACATGTATATTTGAGCATAGGAATTGACCCTGCAAGGACCACCCCCAAAAATCCAGCCTTTCAGTTCTTTCAGGTATTTTTTTGAAGAATTTCTCTTTCCCAAGGGTACTGTTTCCACCTCACTCTAAGGAAAATAAGATGCTGCCACTATGAACATCAATTATTTTCTGTTGTTGCCGGTCCACTACAGTCTGCAGAAGAAGGAACACTCAAGCATTTGTTACGGCCCTTTCCTTCTCTGTCTACCTAGTATTTTGGGGAGGAGTTTGTGAACTCATTTCCTCTCATTTCATACAATATCATATGACTTTTCTTTTTATTTTGAGGGATTTATTGTATTATATCTTTTCCAGAGTATCACATGGGAATCTGATATTTAGTTATTTGCACTGAGAATGGTAAAAATAGTTCATGCTCGTGTGAGTTTATTTGCCTAAAGGCACTGTTATTTACTTATCGATGCATCCATAAAATTCCATTGTAAAATTTTGATAAACTTGCTGAGTAATTTGCATTTTTAACCACAATATAATGAATTTTATAAAATGCACTTCAAAGATGAAAAAGTGAAGTTGGATTTGTGTTCTCTTTTGCATCTTTACATCAAAAGATCTCAAAAGGGATTTTTCTTTAATCCAGTGAACTGTTTTCCTTTTTTACTGGTTATTCATATAGCAATCAGACTGTGTTCCTACTTCTGTTGCGTTTCTCTTTTTGAAGACACAAATGTCTATTTGTATCTCATTTGAGAAAAAGATCTAAAGAAGGAGTTAAAATTGCTACTATTAACACATTCTGATGATTTTTCAGATGTTTTGATAAATGAGAAAAAAATTTGAAGTTTCTAATCAGAACTTTAAAATATAGCTATGATTAGATGAAGCAGTCTTAATTTGCTAGACATTTGTGATACTATAATCTTACTACTGTAAGATTACCAGTAATCTTACCAGTCACATACCTCTTTCCAAGAAAACAGTAAAATAAGGGAGCTATTTGAGAGCAGGGAGACAGAAGACAGGTAAAGGTTTTTCATTTTCTAGATATAAGTAAAAAAGACAAACAAGTCTTTCTCACGTTACAGTCTTATTTCCTCTTTTTCTTATCACAAAACAGTAGTGAGCCAGACTAAAGATCCATGTAGTTCACCTAGCCTATGTATGGGAGTGGTCAAAAGCAGATGTCTAGGCAAGAGAATAAAACAGCAAGAATTTATGATACTGTCCCTTAATACTCTCCTTACCTCACCTTAGAGAATCTTCTATTTGACCTCAGCAAAGCTCTTAAAAGTAGCATTACTGCCTATCCTGTGAAAAATGCAAACCTAAGATTTTTGTCAATATTCTTCCGAAATCACTGGCAGAAGAGGAAATCTACTGCTTTTGATCCCTTGGTCATAGCAGGGGGGCTGGCTGGCTTCAGCTTACAGATAAATTTTGTTTCAAACTCTCTCATTTAGGATGGATCAGGCCAAAAATTATTTCTTCATGCTGCCTATCAGACCTCTTCCTGGCAGCACAGCAGGCTCCTGTGCTGTGCTGCCATCAGTTAATTCATAATGGCTGTAACATTCCTGTCCAGAAGAGTTAATGCAAGGCAGTTAATGCTTTTCCAAACCCCAGCCTTAACATCCACTGCTGTTTCCCAGAGTTTAACCTCCTGCTGAACCAAGTGGCTATCTTTCTCCCTCCCAGCTTATCCCTACATACTTGTAAAGCCTCAGCTATGATTCCACATAGTTGCTGGCTTTGTTATCCTCCTGCATTAACTCTTTCACCTTTGATGCTCCCCCCTCCCGACTCCCTGCCCAGCCAGTTGTTAAGGTACTATGTAGAAAAGAGGGAAATAGCTGGCCTTACTTAATTGCAGAAAAGACAAAAGCAAATTTGAAAAATGCTGCAGAAGTATTTACCTTTCAGGCCTAGGTGAAATACCAGAGATCCCTAGAGATAATTCAGGCTTATCTGGAACAACTTTCACCTTGAAGTAAAATATGAAATATTGAGCACATTAGCACATTAATTTTGCACTTCACCTTGATATGAATAAAAATGTCATGGGGTCCTTCACCTAGTCCTGCTGAAAGCTCTCAAAGCATTGTCAAAATGACAAAAGCAGTTTGTATGAATTTCCTAGTTCTTTTTAGTTTAACTTATTAACTCAGTGTGGCATTTCTGTGCTCATACACCCTTGAAAGGGGATCTGTTCTAAGAATACTGCTTGATTGTAATTCTTTTTCAGTCATGTATAAGGTAAGATTCTGTCTTTTGTATAAGCTTGTTACACAGCTATTTTACCTCTTAAAAATCAATTTATTCACTGAAAATTTCAATGAACACATCAGAAGCTAATATGTCAGGATTTCTAGCAGTTTTTTAAATAAGTTATTAACTTTGACTACCACCTTGTGGTTCATTCCGGTATTACACAGTTTTACATCTGCCAGGCATCAAGGGAAGTTTTCATAATAAACAGTCATTAAACCACAGCTCCACTAGAGCTACATTACCAGATGGCCTGGGTAGTTCATATGTGCTCCAAGTCAGACATGAACTTGAGCATGCCTACCAAATCAGCTGATTTCAAAGATGTATAAGCTTAGAAATCTCTATAAGCTGATGCACTGCCTATAACCACAGGTCCATAGCGTACAGGTGTCTTACCTGTAAGGCTGAAGTGCAGCTGCAGCTCCTGTAGGTGCCTTTGAGCTGCCTTTCACCCAGAAACACTGGATACAAGTGCTTGCCACAGTAAGTTAAACAATGCTCAGGAAGTCTAATAGCAACAAGTTATGTGTTGCTGTGCTCCTACCCTTACCTATGTTCACTTTAAATTAGGTAGCTAGTATGTGTATACACAGTTAGATTCACATCAGACTGCACTCTAGCTATCCCACAAGGACAGAATAGCACCCTGGACGCTATTCTGTAACAAAAATAGGGTGGCATAAAAATGAAAAAATCAACTCAGTCTTGGTGAAAACTTCCAAATGAAAATTATGAACGAGAAATGCTAATCTGGAGCCTTCAAAATATGAAAATTTTCAAGACATACCATAAAATAATTAACATACAAACTAATGTTACATACGTAACCGATACGTATTTAATGGTGTTCCCTATGTGCTTTATATAATTTGACAATTTCCTACTAATTATAGAATGCTGAAATTTAAAGTAAGTTTATTAGAATAATTAGTACAAATTTCAAACGTTTCATGTTTGAAAGAAGTAATAATTTACAAATGTTTGTCTTTTTCATTTTATCTCTACTTGGTTTCTTATCTTACCTCCCTTTTATATGTTGGCATCTGTATACTCTTTTGCGCTTCACTTAATTCTTGCAATTTGCTTTTCAGATTTCTTATTTTATCATCTTGATTGGAAATAATAGATAAAAGCCTCCTTTCCTTTTGATTGCTTTTGTCCTCAAGTTGCTTCAATTTCATGCTCTCACTGTCTAACTGTTCCTAAAAAATAATTTTAGAAACACCAGTACAATTAATAAAATTGAGGCTTGTGGAATATCATTATTCAGCAGTCTATAAAAAGCTAAATATAGGTTTTGCATCATAAGTAAGGGTCAGTCTTATTTATTACTTTATTAATTTTCAGTTGATAGTAAAGACCTTCTACCACTACACATAGATGTAACTCATCATAGGTGATTACTCAAAACAACTGTATCTTCTGAATTTCTGAAAGTCCTATTAGTGTTTATACAAAATAAAGACACTCTCGGTTCACTTACTGTATATTTACATTAACATTTTATGTATAATATTTTGCATATATGATTAATAAAATAGTATTTAATTAATTTCAATCGTATACCATTTTGAAGATTGTGATAATTCTGCAAATTGAGCAAACCCAAGAACACAGTCACACAATCAGAGAATCCTAGAACATCTCCAATTGGAAGGGACCCATATGGATCAAGTCCAACTCCCTGCTCCTCGCAGGACTACCTAAACCTAAACCACAGAACTAAGAGCATTGTCCAGACACTCTTTGAATTCTGACAGGCTCGGTGCCATGACGGCTTCCCTGGAGAGCCTATTGCAGTGACCAGCAACCCTCTCAGTGAAGGACCCTTTCCTAATGTCCAGCCTGAACTTCCCCTGATGTAATTTGATTCTGTTGCCTATTGCTGCTTACCAGGGAGAGGAGAGCAGCACCTCCCCACCCACTGCTGCCCTCGAGGGAGTTGTCAACTGTGATCAGGTCACCCCTGAGCCTTCTCTTTTCCAGGCTCAACAAGTGACCTCAGCTGCTCCTCCAAAATCTTGCCCTCAAAACATTTCACCATCTTGGTCACCCTCCTCTGGCCATGCTCTAAGAGTTTGATGTCCTTTTTGTGGCACCCAAAACTGCACACAGTGCTCGACGTGGGGCTGCACCAGTGCAGAGCAGAGTGGGACAATCCCATCCCTCGCCTGGCTGGCGATGCTGTGCCTGATGCCCCCCAGGACACAGCTGGCCCTTTTGGCTGCCAAGGCACACTGCTGACTCCTATCAACTGGCCATCAACCCAAACTGCATATCCCTTTCTGCAGGGCAGCTCTTCAGCCTCTCATCCTCCAATCTTTATGTATAACCAGGATTGTATTGCAAATATTTCAGTCCTAAAAAGATTTGTGGAATAAAAAGCCCTGACTGCTCTCACTTTAACGATCCATCTAGTAATTCATGGAACTTTTAAGTATGTGGGATTTTTGAGGAATAAAGAAAAAAATAACAATTTTTTAAATATACTCGAAGATAGTAGTTGCAAAAAACTTCAAGAAACAACCTACAGTTAAAAACTGCTACTATGAAAACCTTATTGTTTTAGCTTGTTAGTTTATGAAATCTAGAGAATTGTATCAAGTGTCATAAAAAGTCTCCCTGAGCCCCATGACTGTCTGTGCAAGTGAAGTAAGCCCAAAGGGCTAACTCTTAAAGAAGAATGTAAATGAAATGCAGTTAAATATTCTGTAGACAGGTAGGGCAAGACGAAGAGGAAAGAAGCAACCAAGTGCTTTTTCAAGACCTTTTGTGTTATTTTCAAACGAAACCTGCATAAGGTGAGGTTGTGCATTTGGAGATTAGGTAAGTAGGGGCTACCCTACTAGACAAAGACAGCCATGCAGGGATAGGTCCAGAGCTGGTTCACCAAGACACCAGCTGGCTAAGTGTACATGTGGCTGACACAACTGTTTAGCCTCAAAAAGTTATACTAGCTGCACAAAAGAGAAAAACCTGCAGAAAAATAGCTTTGAAGGCATTTGTTTATAGTCTCAATTGCAACTTTGAATAGCAAACCTACAGTAAGAGCTTCAATGCAACTCCAGACTTGGGTGATATCTTAGTGATCCAGATTAAGCCTCTTCTGCTCAGTGACTTCAAAACATTGTCTAAAAATGGCATGTTTCAATCCCAGCAAAACTCCTTAATCCTAACTCTTCTATAATTTGCATTTCTGGCAGGTCAAATCCAATTTCCCACTTAAATAAGGTAAGGGGATACAGCTTCTCCTGTATTTTCTTTCATCATTATTTGCTGGAAATCCAAACACCTAGGAAGAAGCTTCCATCAAAGATAACACTTGCCCTTGAGGAACAATTGTATTTTAAGGACAGTAAAATAAATCACTGAGCCTGTGATACAGCGTAATTTAGCTCTTTGAGACTATTACAGCTCCAGTTCACATGTGGGCTTTCAAAAGCCTTCAGATATAACTGGAGGCACTGCAGTAACGGCCAGTAGTTCTCTTCCATTTCTCCTACATCTGCAGGAAGTGAAGACAAGATTTAAACAAGCAGGGAAAAAAGCTACATGAGAAGACCCATGCAACTGAAGACATTATCAGTACATACTGATGGAAATCATCATTCCTGTGCACCATCATGATATCAGAAAAAACACTGGAGAAACAATTACACCTTTTGGGATCTTTCAACAATACAACTCTTCATAGCTTGATGATCTTAAGAGTTTCCAGTGCTGTGCTTGGTGGTTTGCAATGATGTGGTAACCCTTATAAACTGGCTGAAGTTTACAAAGCTAACACTTATAAACTTCATAGGCTTTATAAACTTTATAAATATGTCACACAGGTCAGTTAAGTGCTCAGTTAAGTACTTGGCAACGCAATGGATCTTTTAAGCACACTGGTATTAGCTGCCAGCAAAGTGGTTATATATGTATTATGAACAGATCAGTATCTTTTCTTTTGCAGAGACTTTAGAGGATCAGAGGATAGCTGAAATTGGAAGGGACTTCCAAGATTCTCTAGCTTCTAGTCAAATCAGGGTCAATTATGATGTCTGATCAGGTTACTCAGTTTGGTCTTGAATTTTCCAAGGACTGAGACTGCACAACCTCTCTGGGCAACCTTTTCCCATGCCTGGCTGTCCTCATGGTGTAATGTTCTCCCCCATGTTCAGTCTGAACCTTTTCTGTTTCATCTGCCCGTTGTTTCTTATCCTCTTGCCATGTACCACCATTAAGAGCCTGGTTCCATCTGCCTGATAATCTGAATGTAAGTAATGGAATGCTATTAGCTTCCCCTGAAGTCACCTCTTCTCCATGTTGGACAAGAGCAGTTTCTGCATCTTCTCATGGGATATATACGCCAGCCCCCAGTTATCTTAGTGGGGCTTCTGCTGAATTCACTGTAGTTTGTCAATGTTTTTCCTGTACTGGAGGTCCCTAAACCCGACGTAGTATTCTAGAAGCAGTCCAGTGAATGCTGAATAGAGGGAGATACTCACTTCCCTGGGTATGCTAGCTGTGCTCCTGTTAATACAACACAGGGAGCTGTTGCCCTTTTTTTCTGTCAGGACACGCTGCTGGCTCATGCTCAGCTTGCTGTCTAACAAGATCCCAGCTCCTTTCCAGCAGAGCTGCTCCACAGCCAGTCAGTCCCCAGACTGTACTGCAGCAAAGGCAGGTTCTTTTATTTTTCCCTGAAATGTGCTATAATGGCCTGTTTCAGTGGCTTCCTAAAACAAACAAATGGTCAGGTAGTGTCAAGGAAAAACACAATTTAACTGATGAACTGTAAGACATCTCAAGGAATATTAACTGTGATTTTTAACAGTCTCCCCACAAACTCTTCTCTATTATTGGGTAGAGATAGATTAAACAGATGAAGCAATAGGAGAAAAGGCTATCAATACCAGAGTTTCTTATATCTTATATTAGGGCCTAATCCTACTGCGTACATCAGTACCAGCAGCAAAGAACAGCTAAATGCACAATATTACCAGCCAGCAAAAAATCAAGTATAGCTTTCTTTTTCTTTCTTTAAAGACAGGAAACAAAGTGACACTAGAGCAGAGTGTGGATAGAATATGATTAGAAAAATACAGGCTTTCAAATAGAATATTCAAACTTCCAAATTTCAATACCTGAAAAAGCCAATACTTTATTGAATTATGTACAAGATATGTACTATATGTACTATATATGTACTATACTGGGTCAGTGACAGGATGATGGATTTTCAGTTTAAGAGATGTCAAAATACGACGTCTGGGGAAAAAAAGTACAAGAAAACAGGAGACATTCATGATATATCCATTAATAAATTCCCAGATCTTCTGAGTAATAGTGTCTATGTATTTATTAACTCTCAACAGATGTCTCTTCCGTGGAGTTGTCCAATTTTCCCTTGAAGCATGAATTCCACTGGCTTGCTGTGGGGCTTTTTTTATTCAATAGAATGATAACTTGTGTAGAGACATTGCTGTATATCTTCACTCATAGCCATGAATTTCATGGCCAAGACACAGCCAGAGCTAGTACAAGTGTGTGTTATCTCTGCTGTGTTATCTAGACATTTTTCTATCACTCTTGCCAGATGAGTGCAAGTTTACTAGATACAATACCAAACATTAGGGTCCTCTTTGCATTGGAATGATGGTGCAAATATAGCCACGTGCCTCTGCAGAAGGCAGCCTTTGTCCAGTCAAACATATTTTCCTCAAGCTCCACGCTTTTACCCAGTAACAGGAGTATAGAATAGCCTGGGTCAACCCAACTTTGCATGGGTTTAAATCTCTGCACATCCCCTTTAAAAAGACCTTATTTGAATAGCAATGTGCCTGGGTTTAAATGCACCACCATGCAGACTTATATAGTTCATTCTGCATGGAGGTATTTCAGAAATATTTCTGTTCATGGAATAGAAGAAGCAAAATCCAGATGAAATACTTGTTGCTGAGAGGTAACTGCAGTAACCGGCTACACAAAACAAATATACAGATAAAGAAAACAACCTATGTTCCATTCGGAAAATAGCTCCTGAAATAATGATTCCAGCTTCTCATGCATTGCCTATAATCTCCTGTATAGATCACATAATTTCAGTGTTTCCCCATGAGACGAGCAGATAATACAGCTTCCTTTCATTCCTAACTCATTATATGACTAAGTTGCTTAAAACTATTGTTCTTTAGTAATCATTCAGAAAGAGTATGAAATACTAGACTTGGTCAGATCTTCATGTGCAACTGTAAGACATCATTTTTATCCAGCTCAAGACAGCAAACTGCAAAAATATGCAAAGATGTTACATCAAAGAATTAACCCTTCAGCTGTGTTTTAATCCAAGTAGGTGCAAAAATTAGGAAAGAAGTGACATCTTGATGATTACAGATTCTAGTGTAGAAAAATTATATAATTACTTTCTTTTAAATAGAAAAAGAGTGTATAAAAATATTTGCTGACAGTATGTTTAAAACGTTTGCAAAGACTTCGTCTTGTATAAGATTCCTTCAGGATAATTAAGCAAGCACCAGTAATCCAATGAAATTACTTTTCAATTACATTTCTGATAAAAAATGTGTTTCTGTGAATTTAGCACAATTAATTTGTTTGAAGCTTAGGAGATAAATCCTGAAATTGATTCTTTTTAATTCTAATGCCTGATTTCTCACAAGGGTCTTTTTATGACCCTTACAAAGTCTCTGCTATGGAGCTATGGAGATTCACATTCAAAAGTAAGAGACTTTATGTTACAAGACAGTCCTCAAAAAGCACAGTGAGATGATTTACGATAAGAACAATGCAACTTTGGGAATCTCTGTCACTGTCTTTTCTCAATATGTAAAATCCATTCAAGGCATTTCCCAGCTATTCTGCGCTATTACTTTACTCTTATTCCTGTTACACTCAATAGGCTGTAGTGAAAATCTTAATGTTACTTCAGTAAGGAGGGGCAGAGAGACATCATGTTAACACTGGCTATTTAAAACACCCAAATCAGCATCTGCGGAGTAATAGATCATTCACTTCCCACTCCACCACTTTTTGAGTGCAGATTCGCTGTCTCTTGCAAAAGTACAGAGACTGTTTGCAATGTGAAATGCTCTTGTAAGAAAGAAAAAGCCCTTTTTTGTGTTTTGGCAAGTCAAGAAATAAATAAGCAACTAAGTTCCTGCTTTATGATAAAAACTGTTCTGGGGAGCTTAATGGCCAAACAGAGATTTCACTGGGAAGGACCAAAGATAATGCTTAGTTCACCTAAACAGGCTGCAGTGGCACAATGCTCATGCACTTCATGTGCAGTTCAAAGGCACTAGTAAAAATCTCACTTATCTTTTAGGTTCTCATAATATAATCATGGCACAAAAGTGAACTTAGGTGACATACCTTTAGGAGTTTTTCTCTTTGCTTTGCTATGTTCAGTTTTTCAGAGAGCTGACTGATAGGTAAGTTGGATGTTTCAATGTCTTCATGCATCAGAATGTAAGGATGCGCATTGCCTTAAATTAAAAAAAAAAAGCAACTGACTATCGCTGCACTTTGCAATCGGCTTCTAAGTACAGGCAAAATTAAAAGAAGCTAGACTTATATTAACTTCTTTATGTTCTTTGAGCAAGCCCTCATATTAAACAAGCAAGAGAAGCCAAATTCTGTGCTTAGAGATAATGCGAGACTAAATTGGCAATAAAGAAATGTACATGTACTCTTAAAAATAAAAGTCAGCCACTTTGCTAGTATTTATGAAAACCAGGAGTGTTAGGCTAGTGTGAATAAATATTTAATGAGCATGGCAGATTAACACATGGTTACTTTGACTCTTTTCTCTTATTTGTGTAATACAGTCAAACAGTGAAAAATTATCCATCAATGACTATTTGATTTGAAAGAGAATGACCTGCTTATAAAGTTCTGGTTATGCAATAAGATTAGCATCACAAGACTCATCTAACATAAAAGACATATAATCATAGCACTCACATCTACAACAACCTGAGATAAACTTATTAACAGATAAGTGTAAAATTAACTATGTAACAATTTTTAAAAAATTCTAGTGAATGATTTGAACCCATATTTTCATAACTTTTATTGGCTTCAGTGTAAGCAGGTTCTACCTCTATAGAAAATCTCACCATTTCTCGAAGAGGATAAAGAGAGACCCCAGAAGTGTTGGATTTTATAAATAGATCTTGAAACGGCACATTTGTGTTAACTCTCACATTCACAGGAAAGTATGATACTCATTTGAAATATGTATATTGTAAAAACTGAAGCAACAAAGTCAGAACTATTCATCAGTGCAACACAGCATAAAAAGCAATAATGTGCAAACTGGAGCACATACCTCTATTAGCATTCAGAGCAGCCAACTGTGATTTCAGTTTTGCAATAATGCTGTTTTGAAGCTCTATCTTTTCCTGCTGTTCACGTATTTGCTGCATGTAGTTTTCTGTCTGCAAATATAATTTAATTAGCATTAATCTTATTCTGTTTTGACTAGGGGTCTCCTATTTGGCATATAAAAAGCAGCTCTGATTTTTAAAGATAACTGTAGTTGTGGTCCTCTGTGTAAAAAACTTTTGGCAAGTCCATCTTTTTGGGACTGTACTGATTAGAAAAGGTATTGTAGGAAATAAACCCTGAGCTTTAATAACTCTTTCACAGCTGTGGCAGTTGTAAAGGGTAACTTTTAAGTTAGGATTCTTCATTTACAGACATAAAATACATCAGGCTTTAAACTGAAATTTTAGTATTCTTCAGAATGCTTGTCAGTTAGTTTATCTATAGAAAGAAGTAATTTCCGCCCCATATTTTCTAACAAATTATATAAAAATAGGCTTTTAAAAAGACAGATTTTAAATGGAAAACAACAACACTGTTTATTCCATACAACAGATATTGTAAACCATTTTGACTGCCTATGAACAGTTTTTTTATGTTTCTTTGAATGTAGTGGACTTGTTTTTCTAACCTACATAATGGGGCTGAGCAAGAAGGTAAACAAAAAGCCCCATCCTTTGTCTCCAATACTACAACTCATGCTATAAACAGGCCACACAGATTCCTTTAATAATACTGCTTGTATTTCACCAAACTGTATAAATTTTGCTAGACAGTCCATTAATTGAATGAATGGCCAGGTGGCAGGAAGATGCTAAAATTCGAAACTACTACTTCATTAGCACATGCCTAATGCTGCCATTACAGAGGTGCTAAAAACAAGCAAGAAAACTCGTGAAATCCCAACAACAAAACTTTCAGGAATGCACTGAATTTTTCTGAAATTAGAAATATGTCTATTACTGAACAGGTCACCACCTAGGACAAGACTCAGCATTGTTTTCACGTCTATTCATAGTTTATCCATAGTGCTAACTAATTCTCAATTCACAGCCACATTTAAATTACATACTCTCTTACTGTCCACTGTGTTTGTCTGTAAAGCAGGCAGGAAAAAATCAAGGAAAATTGATTTTAAAAGGCCAGGTAGTAGTTGTACTATGAGAGGGTTTTTTTGTTGGGTTTAAAAAAAAAAAAAAAGAAAAAGTGATCAAAGAGCAGTACACTCCAGCAGCTATAAGAGACCTCATGAAGCAGAAAAATCACTGAGAACCAAATTGAAAATGTACAACAGCAATGTCTTGTCAACACTTCTGTACAGAGCACAGACATGACAGCTAAAACAGACAGAAGAGAAGATGCTTTTGACAGCCAGTGTGCACAAATTATTCCTTGAGTCAGATGGCAGCAACAAGTTACCAACTAGAAGATCTGCATGACAACCAACCATCCATCTGTATCAAACACCATCTGGCCGAGATGACTCTGGCTTCTGCGTGCTTGACATGGCTCCCAGCTCTAGAGACTGGCAAAACAAGTGGCCTATCGGTAACTTAAGTAGTAAACTGTTAACAACAGCATGGTGGACAATCCAACAGTGTGTGGAGGCCACACAATGAACAGAGGAAGTTACTAGAGTAAAGCACTGTACAAAGGTCATTCAAAAACAGGAGTTTGGTTAAAAAAAAAGCAACACAAATAAAAAAATACAAGTAATTTTTGTATCAACTCTTGAAAAAATATTTTTGTTCTCTTTCGAAATCACAGAATTCAACTACTGAAAGTTTGATTAGGACAAAAATTTAAACTGGTAGTAATCCTTTATCAAAGACTTTAAATTTTTAATTTCTGAACCAGTGAAAATGAAGAGAGCAATCTTGCAAGGATTTAGTCCACTTAGCACTGATGATCTCACTTCTCTGGTTTTCTTGCACAGATTTTAGGACATCGATCTTGAACTCAATGCCTTGTTTCTTGGTCAGAAGATTCTTTCATGTACTTTTAGATGATTCAGGAGTATTAACTTAACTGGCTTTCCTTCAAATAGTTAATAGTTCACCCTAAGATACAGAATTTAAAAGTTCCCCAAACATTCTAAGATGTCTTGCCTTTTGTTAATTAGTTGCAATTTCAGCACAAAATCACACTACTTATGCTTCAGCACTGCTGCAAGACTATGAATAGAGACAGACTGCACAGTGGATGACTGCACACATGACTGACTTGGAATGTGTTCTGTGATGCCTTGGCTAGTTTATTTTGCCATGCAAGGCGATGGCAAGATTGGGCCCAGATATCAGAATATTCTCTCTTAGATCCTTCCCTGCTTCCAATTTTACTACTGCTCCATAACTTGACATGGAATATGGTCCATCTGCCCCTGAACAAAGTTGCAGCCTACCAGTTCTACTATGTATCAGAAAGTCCTGTAGCAACAAAAACATTCAAGATTTCCTGTAACAGAGGTTCCATTGCTGGGCAGAATATGCATGATAAAATGACTATAAGAAAGCCCAAACCTGATAGCTTTGAAATATGCTGTCCTACTTGAGAAGTTCTAGAGGAGTTTTGACTGAACTAATGTTTTCTGCAGCAGATTAAGTAAAAATTCAAAGGTGCTTCTTACTGGTCAGAATGCCTCCAGAATTTGTTACTTCATAATTAAAGAATAAATGTACAGGTTTTTATTTTTAAAAGAGAAATACTTATTCTAGCAACTTTCAGGTATATTTGTCACAAAAACTGTTTAATTTAAGCTATTTATATTATTAATATAAAAATTAATTTTTAAGAATGCAAATTAAATTCCAAAAAGTACTTCGTTAAAGTTAGGTAAACTTCATATACATCTTTGCTGTGTTTACATTAGAAGACTTCACTAATCCTCCAAAACAGACAACACTTTTCCAACCGTTAAAATTAATAAAAATACAAAAAAATTCAAGGTCAAAAACCAGAAACTCACCTACTAAATTCAAAGCCTAATGAGTTACTTTGCAGTGTACTGGCACGGTTTCATAATGGCAATTTCCAACTTTAACAGATGCAGTAAAGTGTGCACAGCTAAAGTGAAACCGGTATCTACATGTACTACCATCCTCCATGGGAAGGATGGCTTTAAAGATAGAATTCAGATCCCAACACCTACTTTTTGCTGTAGTTCTTTCACAGCATGGTCCCTATCCATGCATGCTTGTCGATAGGCTTCATAAGCTTTATTAAGCTGCTCTCCAATATTTTTGTCCATAATTCCCAATGTTGTTTCATCACTGAAAAGATGGTCAAGTTAACAGGTCTGAAAAGTAATCAGAAGGAAAAAGAGAACACTAAGAAACAGCAGTATGTAACTAAACACATATATAGCATGACCTGTACCACTATTGTATTCAACTGATACATGCAGTATGTTAGACCATTAACTCTTGACCATTAACATCATAGCTTGAACTATAGCTCTGTTCACCTCAACATTTAATTTTATGTCCAGGGATAGGTTTAAACAAAAGACAAACAAAAGCAGCTTAACTCTGAATCAAATTCCGGATGTACAGAATGTGTAAATGTATCTGTAGTTACAGAGTTTAAGACTGAGACTTAAAATTGGTGCAGATTACCAGTTACCTGTTTAATGTTTGCATAATTGTGAAATAAAGACAGCATTAGTAAACAAAGCTAAACTCAGCTTTTGACATTGTGCAGAAAAATCATGCTATGAAAAGCCAGTGTCCGTAACGGAGACAGAGGAGTCCTGCAACTTCATTTGAATAAAGGGAGAGAGTCCACCGGGTCACACACGCGCAGGGTTTTCGCTCTCATTGTTTCGG
Source organism: Platysteira castanea (assembly GCA_013397175.1). NCBI lineage: Eukaryota > Metazoa > Chordata > Aves > Passeriformes > Platysteira > Platysteira castanea. Next base: position 347,770 of record VYXC01002222.1, read on the forward strand.
AGGGCGCAGCCTCCTTTTATCCCAAACTTCCAGCCCCATGTTGCCCTCTTCCTTTCCCCACTGGCTGAGGTACTTGGAAGGTACAGCCTGTCCGAACCACTTACCACATATTCCCACCCCTTGAACCTGTTTTTTTACCCCGAAGTTCAGAAACTCAAGCTTGTGCAGACCCACTTGTCTGTTTCAGGAGTCAAATTGTCTGGGTTCTATAACAAACCTGTGGCTTGAAGTTGGTAGAGGGATTAAAACCCATTTCAAAGACCTTAACACCCATACCCTCACCCATGGAATTGTTTGTAAAGACATTAGCATACATCTCTCTTATCAGCATTAAGAAATTAAAAGATAAAAACTCAATTAGATCACACAAACGTAGCCTATTCTGTACCAAATTCGAAAATGTCAACACAAGCTACCCTACAAGGTGAGTTAAAACATCTTTTATCTAAAAACCAGTAATATCAACCAGTACAAATTATCAAGACTTAGACCTTTTCACATAATATTATCAACTTATTACACTTTGTGTACAATCTCAGTAACAACTCCCAAAACTACAGCTCATGAACTTTGACACATAAGACTAGAAAACTATTAAATGTCAGACTCCAATTTCAAGAACTTTGCAAACACAGGTCATTTTCTTCTATAGTAATGTGTGATACTAATTTTAAGATCAAAATTTAGCATAATATAAGTGCAGTAGAGAACAAGTTAGTGAAGTCTCAACACCCCCCCTCCTCCCTGCAAAAAAGATAACAGCTTTAAGAAAAAAAAAATGAGTAATTTCATATCTCCTAATAGTCAAAGCAGTATGGACTGCTGCTATCATCTCTCACTATCTTCTGGGATTATGCATAAACCACAAATACTACTAAAGAAAGTCGTGCAGTCACACGAGGATGAGCCAAGCAAGAAGAGTATGAGGGTAACTTGCCTTGGACACTGCTCAAAAATCTGAAGATTGCAGCTTGAAGATTGTGTTAATGTTTCCTTGCTTTTGATTATCTTCCCTATCATAGGGCTTGAATACAGAAATGTGGTCTGACTTTTCTAGAAGGTTCAACAGACTACTATATGGACATCTTTTTTGTCTTGCAAATTTTATTTTACCAATGTGCTCCTACAGGAAAAGCAATTGTATCTCACCTCTGGCATGGCTGTACTTTAATAATGGCAAAACAAATTCTTTAACAACTTGGAATTTTTTAGGGATCCTTTGATGTAACAAACTTTACTGAAATCCAAGTTGATAAATTTTGCATACACTGTTTCACAGGAAAGGCTTTGTTTGTTTTGACTTGTTTTGTTTTCCTAAACACCAGTTCAGTAGTTTATAATCTCAGTCTGTGCATACTGTCTCAAAGCATTGTTAGTAACACAAGCTACTTCATCCACCTCCTTCCTCCCCCAAACGCTACCCCTTCACTAGATGGAATATTCATTCTCATACCTGGGGCACACCTTTAACTAAATGGGTAGCCTTTCTTTCCATTTCAAATGAAGGACTGTTCTATGTAGTTCAGTGAATAAAATCAGATATTACATCTGCCTTTAGGGATAGGTGCTAAACTGCAAAGGGCATTGTTATAGCTGAAAGTGACTGAAAGTGTGTTCTTACAATCTTTAAAAGCTTACAAAGTTTGCATCAGTATTATTTTGTACTCTTCTGAAATCCTCCACTGTTAACAACTTACCTAGTAAATGGCATGTCTTGTACAGATAAGAGGTAACTTCAAAAAATGAGTGCAATGGGATTTAAGAAACTATGTTCAGCTTCTAATGGAGGGTATAGGGCTCAGATCCATGTGACTCACAGTTCACAGAAAATGAAGGTTTTAATTTCATTCATGCAAACTCAAATCTCCATCTGAAGAACAGTATTTAAAATTTATACCTAATTTCCATCCAGCCTTTTACTCATTCATTGAGACTGGGAACACTAATAAAGAGTGCTGCTGTCATCTGGACTGATAGTATCAAAAGTAATTGATCCAACAGGCAGAACTGTAGCACTGTGCCTGATTTTCTGCTTGGTACGAAAAATAACTTACTGGTAGCTCCCTAAAATTCAGACTCCATGCAGTAAGAAAGGGTCAGTGAAAGTCATTACTAGTGACACTTTAAGATGGCACTGTAACTAGAAGAATTGGTCCTATATTTGCCCCATACCCTAGACATTAGTTTTGTCTTTGACCTTACCCTTCCCTTTCTTCCAGCACAAGCAATCTGTCTGTAAACCGTATCATCAAACCAATCCAGTTTAAAACAAAATACTAAATGAATGTCTGCTGCATTAGTTTTAGTGCAGATCAGATCCATAGACCACTTCAAATGGCACGAAAACACAAGGAAGCCTGCTCAGGAACAGAAAACATCAGCAACAGGCAGACAGAACTCCTGTGTTCAACAGCAGCACTGGCTTTGAATTGTAACATGAAGTCACAGTTATGTAACAGTGTCACAAGTCTGCACTGCCACTGAGAAGGATAGGCCGGCCTTCCCCCATCTCTGGCTGTGTATTTTTGCCACTTACTGGTACCGCTATTAGTACTTCTATGTTACACAGCTGAGTATGCCAAAGTAGCTCCCTACTTCCTCAAAAAAGCAACAACAAACCCCCTAAAAAAACCAACCTTGAAATTAAAACTGGAGTTAGCTCACTGCAAGGCTGCTGGAGCACTACTACCAGCACAAGGAGACAGTGGGAACATGCGACTAGCCGTGGGCAGGACTGCCGCAGTCTAGATTTAGATTGGATTAAACTACTCTGTAGTCACACCCCGGATTGCCTACTGCTGGAATAAATAACTGCTTCTTATGTTATCTGTCTCATATCCAGAACTCCTTGCAGTTAGAAAAACTGGCTCATTTTCCGGCTTCTCCTCCATAGGCATCAATATTTATCAGGGAATTTGTCAACTGTTCCTTGTCATTTACCCTTCTCCCTGCATCCAGCGAGGAGGAAAAAACTCCCTCCCAACAGTCCTAAAAAAAACCCCCCAAAAACCAACAAACCAAAAAACCACAACCCAAATACCCCCGGTATTTTAATCAGTTATGCTGTATCCAAATGGCAACTGGAACATAATTCAGCTCAAAGCTGACAATCCTGATCTTCAGCAACTTACATTCTGGATATTCATTAGATCCTAATGACTTTCACAATCATTAACACCAATATGTAGTCTGCAGAGATGTAGCACTACAAAATGCTGCACTTATTCTAACAGGGGCAGAATTAGAGGAAGAGATTAGTTCCAGAGATTGTCCTGCAAGTGTGAATACCTGTGAGTGCTGTGCTGCTGGAGCTATGGCAATGACAACTGGAATTTCATATTTGAGTAAAGACTTGAACACTGGATAACCACTGGGTACAGCTAATGTTGTAAGACAAATTTTAAAGTAAACGCACCAAATGAAACCTGCAGATTATCTTAAAATACTTGCTTCAAATCAGAAACATTTTGCTGATATGGGGGGGGGGGGGGGGGAGAAACAGTAATATGCATTTTCTTAATCAAATGGCAAAAAAAGCTCCAACACAAAGATTAGCAATGTATTTCTGCTGCAATCCCAGCTCCACAGCTCACTAGAGTTTTCATAGTAGTTTTCATATTGCCTCAAAAACCACCTTAAATTATGAAAGGACTGCTTTAGGTGATCATGTGTATATATGCACATTAACTGGTAATCCACATTCCTACCTCTCATAGGTTCATGAGAGATGAGAACACAGGTGCCATCCAGCCGCAAGTACTTCTCTACATATTTCTGCTTTCACAACAGATTTTTCAGTTGCAATATTTTGTAAGTTACACTGCCATCATCTTGGGAACTGGAAACCTGTTGAGGTAATAATAATTTGTGAGAGACTGAGATCTCACTGAACTTTCTTTCTGTTTTGTTTTTTTCCCCTTATTTTCTCTGAGAAGACACAATTCCTGCTTTGCCCGACTGCGGGCAAACCAACACACCATCGTTACAGCTGGGCAGTCGCTGTGCGCTCAGGGCTCGGGACGGTGATTCCCGGAGCGCTGGGGTTCGCTGCCCCCGCCGCGCCACCGCTGCCCGCGGGGCAGCCGCCTCTTCCTGCTCCTGCGCTCGCCGCCCGGGCCATCGCCTCCCGGCAGCGAGCCCGCTGATCCCGTCTCCCGATTCCCCGCTCCCGGAGCGCCTCCGCACGCAAACGACGAGCCCCCGGCCCCGCTCCCGAGCCGGGCCGAGCGGCAACGAGGGGGAAGCGGCAACTCCGGGAGCGGGGGGCGGAAGCGCGGCCAGGGAACGCCCGGCCCGCACTCCGGTCCCGGGCCGAGCCCCGCCGCTCCCGGCACAGGGGGAGAGCGAGAAGCGCGTGGTTTCCAAAGCGACTCAGACTTACGAGCGCCTCACGGAGCCCGCGGCCGCTCCCGGCACAGGGCGCTCGCTCCTGCCTGGGCGGCTTAACCCAGGAACCAGAACCGACTTCCTGCCGTGCCTCTCCCCGCCCTGTGACGGGGTGCTGCCCGCGCCGGCCTTGGGTCGGGTCAGGGCAGGGCAGGGCACCTCAGCGGCCGCCGGAGCCGCCGGGTTCGCTCAAGGATGGTGCCTTCCTCGTCCGCCCCGCGCAAGGATGGGAGCCTGTCCGCTCGCCTCCGGCTGTCGGGCAGTGCCTCTTCTGTCTGGCTGCAGAAGACTCGTCAAGAAGTGTCCGTGCTGCTCCCGACTTCCGCAGCCCTTTCCTGTCTTTCCATGACTTAGAGTGATTTGTGAATAACAATAGTTACATTTGTAATATACTTTTCATGATCAGGGTAGTTTCTGTCTGAAGGGTCTGTTGTAAGTTACTACAGTGGTATTTCCGCCCCTACAATTAGTTCACGCAGGCAATGAATTTTATAGGTAAGAATTTAATGAAAACACACACTTTTAATTTTGCTACTGCTACAAGCCCTTCTCTCTTTAGGTCACATGTATAAGTACAACTTTTTTCCTGAAGGTGTGTAGGAGGATGGGAGCTGATGGAAGAATATGAGGCGTTTGTTACATACTTGCCCAGGATACCGTCACAGAGCCAGCAGCAGAGAAACAGTACAGATTTTGAGTTAGTCTCAGCTGTCTATGAACCCCAGCGAACATATCCATGCAGCCAAGCTCTGCTAGGGCAGAGCTTTTCCCTTTGCCCACTCACAGATCAGAACTTGTGTCCCAACTATCACAAACTACCTAGCCCAGGAGCCTGCCCTTGGAAGCCTGAGGACTGAGCTCAAACATAGCCACAGAAAAAGTAGCCAGGTGTTGCTTTCTGTGCTCTTTTGAAGGTTATTTCTATTATAATTTATCTTTCCTGCAAAGTCTTCAGAAACTCTTTTGGTCTGTTTTGGCCTGTACTAAGGCTAAAGAGACTTACAAGCAGACAGCTTAATGAGCATATAAATATACTTACTGTTTGGCCACTTTTAAGAACTTGAGCTGAGGGCCTAATGAATTATTAAAGTTCAAGAGAGAGTTTGCTCTTTTAGCAGGTTTCCAGGAAAAGGGGATTCAATTTCCTTTTTCAGGGACCATGTTTGAGACATCCAAGTTAAGGTTTCATTCAACCAGGTCTTAAAAAAATAAAATAGGGTGTGGGCAAAAATGGCTATTGCTTCTCTTTAATTCTATATGTTACATTTTTATTCAGTTTTGGCAAGTAGTTATGCACTAAAAATTATAATGGATATGTCAGCTGAAATAAAACTTGTATTTCTTAAATTCAGATTAATACATGCAATATAATTTAACTGATGCTGTATTTAAAAAGGGATAATGTGCAGAAAAGTACAAGTGGGTTGTTGTCTGATGATAAGCATGCATCAACCAAGATTAGGGCTATCTAAATTCAAATAGAGCCATAACATGTATACTACCTCTGAAACACTATCATTGCATCTTAGTTGTTTCAGAGGAAAAAATTATTTATTAAATTCTAGAAATGTACTTAATGTAAGTTTTCTGTGAAGGTCTCAAACTCAGCAAAGCAAAACCGACGACCATCTACAAACCTGAATTTTCAAATCACATGCATTAATCTCTTAGTGTTTTATCAGTAATATTCTTTCACAGTAAAGCACAGGAGAGGCTGGTTTTTCCTCTATCTTCATTATCTAGTGCCTTCTTTCTTTACATTTCCTCCTCCAATACAATCAAATGTATTTTACAAGCTTTATGGTAACCCATCTTGATATTCTTTAAGACCTCCAACCTTTGAATAAATTAAATAGAAGAAAAGAAAAATACCCATGAAAATAGTACAAAACCTCTATTTAGTAGCTAACTTGATCTCTGACTTTGATCTTTTAGAGTGTTTTCTGCTTTACAGTCAATTACTTAATTACTTTTTGTCCTTTTCTTCCTCATCTTGCTTTCTTTTTCTTTGTTTTTCTGTTTCCTCTTCTTCTGTCTCTGTATTCCCTTCCCCATAGCTATTCCAGGAGCAACTTTCTGTATTTCTGTCCCACATCAATATTTCACACTTTTATGTCTTTGTCAAGGCAGGATTGCTTTCCTATATGTAGTCCTCACAAGATAGCTGGAAAGAAGAAGCATATATCAGTGTATTTAAAAATGATTTAGGATTTTAGGACTCTACTAATCTTAAAAACAGTTGCAAACCACTTATCTAGGGTTTGGGAGTGGTGGTGAAGAGTTTCTTGTTTTTACTCCTTTATTTCACTTTGTGTTCAGAGTCAGAAAAAGTCTTACTTTGACTATTTATGCTTAGAAACTTAGAGTGGGTTTTTTGTTTTGTGTGTAGGGGGTTTTGTTTGGTCTTTGTTAAATTTTTTTTTCCTTGGTGATTGGGAATTAGCAAGTTTATACTTTTTTCATGGTGAAAATTCAAGTTTGCGCTCAGTGGGTCAAGAAGCCTATTTAAATACTTATGTCATCTGTATGCAGTTTGTTGTTTGACGTTACTTCTGAAAAGGTATTTTAACAGGAATTTTTCTTAGTCTGTGCTGATGAGTTAACACTGTGCTCATTGGTTACTGAGGTCTTGGTTGGAACTCACTTTCAGGGGAGGCTGGTGCTGGAGCCGCTGGCAAAAGGCTGTAGTTCATCAAAGGTTTCATCTGATTACTTTATAATTTTATAAGCTTATAAATGCAAATTGGCTTCTACTAGAAAAAGGTTAAAATGTTTCTTGCAAGCTGTTAATGTAGCCATTCTTTCAGACACTAGGTGGCTCACGTCAGATGTTAAACCTTTCCCGGAATGTAAGAGACTGTGGTCCCAAAGAAGTGTTCTGGGGGCTGAAAGAGTCTCTGTTACTGTGCGGTGTTTCACCGTTCTTTTAATCTGTTACTGCTTGAACAAAATAAAAAGCGTGTTTTGATCTTGAAATGCTTTTCCTGGTCAGAAAATGAGAACTGTGGATTAATTTAGACCAAATGTTGTCGATCCTTAGTGTGAAGGAAGGTGAGGCTGATTTTTTTTTCCTCAACACAAAGAGTAGTTAGTTGACGAGCCTGTGCAAACCTTAGTATGTAATTTGCCTATGGGTTGTAACAGACAAAGCCTGCGTTCCAGAAACTAAAGGATATTTAATCAAAATGCAGACATACATATTTGGAGCACTATAAGCAACATAAAAATAGTGTCTTACCCTTCTTCTATGTATCTGAATGCTAAAGTTGATAAGTGTAATTTACTCATTGTGTTTACAAAGTATAGGAACAAAAAGTTGGGATTTTCTTTTCTCATCTCTTTGGTAACAGTATAGGAAATCTTTATGTTGCCTGGAGGAGTATCAACAGGATTATGAAATGTGGTTTTGTACTTCTTATGGCTAATATTAGCTGGGAACTTCCACTGAGAAATATTCAACTGAAGAACTTCCTTAAATGCCACTCTGTGCAGACAGTCATTCTCTAAAACAGAGACTTTAGCAGAAACAGCCTACAAAGTGGTCTTGGACCCAGTGCAATATTCTTTATTTCCATAAGTGATGTCAATGATTTCTGGAGGCTCCCTACCCTGGAGAAAGGTTACCCTGCTTAAAAAGGGAGCAGTGCATGAACAGGCAACCCTGCATGCATGGGGAAAGTTAACATATGGAGCCACTGTTGTACCAAATATAATACATACTTTCTAGTATGTTTTGTGAAGGAAAAGCCTGTGATGATAATGACACCAAAAGAAAGTAGCAACAGCTTTGGAAAACAAATGCTTTCCTCCTACGTAGAATATAACCTGTATTACATATAGAGAGAGTAAAAGATGGAGAGTGTAATACTTCTTTGAGAAGAATAGCCAATCCACTTATTCTTAGCTAAGCTCCAAAGAAATTTAATTAGACAGACCCTTGAGCTCTGTTTAAGTTTTATCATAATTGTGTCTCTCCCCACTTCCCCTCAAACCACTGTATAATTAAAACGGAGTTCTGTAGAACAGTGTAGGGAAAACACTTACCTTGAAAAATTCATGTTCTAGCATGACTGCCTTTTTGCCATAGAAACAAGTATTCAGGATATTTAATATATAATAATTAAATCCTTAGGTTTGTCGATGTGAAAAAGTGAGATTTTTTGGTATCAACTACAATACATAGGCCTTCTCTCTTTGTTCCCTGTTAAAATTCATTGAATCTTGATAGCTGATCTATATAGAACTACATTATATACAGTATCTAATTTAAGAAAAATGATTGATATACAGAGCCTTTGCACTATTTAATGTTTTTTGATCCCAAGCCTCTATTTAGGTTTTCAGTGTGGAGTAAGAGTGGAAGAAGTCAAGAAAGATGTATTTGAAATGAAACATTTAATTCCTGGGATCTGAGGACCTCTTTTCCTTGCCTGCAAAAGGGGGAGCTATGTCATGCAGCAAGACCACAGATTCCACAGTATTATTTTTGTTTCTGTGGTGTCGTGGAATTCCAAAGTTTGGGGAGAAGGAGGAGACAGGTGTTGAAAAAAGATCATTACATTAATGAACCTGTGTTAGTATACCTATGGAACTTCCTGTCATAACTGTTCAGGATGTGAAAATTTTGATGTTCATGGAGAAATTGGACTGGTAAATATTTGAGAGATTCACTGAGGGAAACTAAAGAGACAGGCAGCATCAATCTCAGGAGGTTCTCTGACCTGAAAATAGCTGGCAGCTGGGAGAAGGCTCTGAGGAAGTATTACATATGCTTGCCCTGTTCTTATACTTCCCAGGGCATTGATTTCTAGCCATTGCTGAAGAGAAGATGGGTCTGAACCAATGTGGCATATGTTCTTATGTTAATGACTTCATGCTGATACAAATGTGTAGGAATTTCTCCACATTAAACAATGTCCTATAAATGACAGGATTCTGTAGAAGTATGAAGAACATTACTATTGCAGAAGCTCCAAAAGAACTTGGAAAATCCATTCAGAACTATTTCGTATTATTTTGAGAATATCCATTTGAAAGATAGAACCTTTGGGCGAGTTTATTAAAGATAATCAGTTTTATCTGGTTTCTCAAAGACGCTGTGTATAATTTGACTATGTTTCTAGTTAAATTATGATGACCAACAGATCAGCTGCATAATATCATTCTAACTGCTCACAAAGTTTAACACAAGGTATGTCTATGTAAATACACAACAAGGTGACCTTTTCCTGTGTGTAATTTTTTAACAAAACTACTTGTCCTCAATTATTTTTACAAGATGGTAGAGAACTGAAACTATATCCGTAATTTCCCTGACACATGGAGTTGATATACATTCTCTCAACATTATTTGATTGTATGTAATAGTAGAATTTGAAAATAAATAGTTCTGTTTATCTACATAGTGAAAAAAATTTTTTGAATTCATCTCTGTCATCTTTGTTTTGTGATATAGCTGTTCCAACTCCTCGTTTTAGTTTTTATGTCTTTTTATAAGTGAAAAGGTAGTTTTGTGACTTCAACAAAGGACTTTCTCTTGATTCTTACTCACAGTCTTCCTGTGACAGTTTGGTGGGTCTAAGCTCTTTAATTAGAGTGGCAAGACAAAATAAGATGCTCAGATGAGTATTTCTGTAAGTCTTGAAATGTACCATTGCAGTGGAGTCCTATAACCGAGTAAACAAAAAAAAAAAAAAAAATTGAATGGTCATTGAGCAGTCAGGCTGCTCAAGTTTTAACTAAAATTTCTTGATGCACCAAGGATAAATCAGCAGCTGTGCCTGCTGAATTTTGTGGTAAATCTTTCCCAACTTTAAGCAAAGAAAGCTTAAAGCCATGTGCTGCGTAGCTCATTGTGTGTTGACTGTGCTGGGTTGAATAAAGCCTCATCATCTGTGAAGCTAAGAGGAGTTAATGAGAATAAAACTTCAGACCAGCTTCTTGAAAATTATATTTGTTCTTACAATGCAGTAAACAGAAATGTATGTACAAAACTTAAAGAAAAAAACGGTTATTCGTTGCGTGTTGTCAGTTCTAATACAGAAATTACATCACTGGTAATAACTCCGACTTTCTGGAAGAGCTGTCACACATCAAGATTTATTCCCGGTGAAGTAGGGAGAGAAACACATGATCAATGGGTTTGGGCCTTTTTGCATAATTAGTGGCAAAACGTGTGTGCACACACACATGCACACACTCACTTCGTCTGGCACAGCTTCAGTCTTCTGATACACCAGCTGCTAAGACATTTTCCTATCTGTAGCTGCTTCCTCTGAGTGAAAACACACCTGCTCTTCTAGCATTGTATCCACTTATTGTTGGCTTTCTGGAAGCAAAAGATGTAAGAGAATTTTGGCCTGTAGCAGAGATCTGAATTAGACCAGGATAACTCAGAACAGTCTTATAAAAGCAATTATACATTCATTTGTATTTATTAAGTACCAATTAATTTCAGTAGATACACATCAAGGATCTAGAATGACATGTTCAAAGGGCATTTTGTTCATATTATTTTCTGCCCTTGTATCATACTCTTACTTGAACAGGTTTTGGCCATTGCCATAGTGTCATCACATACCTGCCAGTGCTCTTAAATTGCACTGCAATCAGTTTATTGTGTATTAAATCGAACGGGAGAATTCTACACAGAACTGAAAAATCATTTCCTGCAGCAGTGAGTAGCATCTGCATTTTAGATTGCAAAAGGATATCAGGCAAAAAGAACATTAAAGAAAGGCAACTCTTAATGTGAGGGATAAAACCAGGAAAGATAAAATCATAGATGTCAGGTTAGTTGGGAGTAAGAAAATGAAGTACCAGAGGCCCTCCTTCCCTGGTGCTTGGCCTTACCTTTGTGTCCATACTCTGAAGTAAGCCAAACTGACAGCTGTCTCTAAACCTCTCTTTTAAAAGATTTGACCTACACTATGGCCTGGAACTTAAAGAAGTGTTCTAAACTTTTTTCTCCACATTCTTCAGAGGCAATGGACAGATAAAATACTGTTCTATCAGTCCCACCCCTGAAACACTTGTATCTTCCAACCTAACCCTTCCTACTTTATTGACAGATGGAAGAGTAGCTAAAGACAAGAATCACAAAAGGAATTTAGGGTTATGGTATCAGTGGCTTCACAGAGGCTGCTACAGCCTCTGGTACATAATTTTGCTATGCAGAATGTGGCACTTGCTGAAAAGCAATGTTTTAAGTATAGCTGCTGTTTCCAGTCTGTAGTTCTGAATCCTTTCTAATCACATCTCTTGGAGATGAAAATTGCATTTTGCATGGACTAATTGGGACAGATCACAGAGACTGTATTTCTTTAGTCTTGTGGCTGCAACAGTCTTTGGGTTCCAGTCTCCTTTTAACAATGTTTGCATGTTTTTTGGCACAGTCAGCAGTAGGTCATTCCCACTTTTCTGCTTTTGACAATTGGTTTTACTGACTGATTTTCTACTTCACTGGTGCCTAGAACAGCCCTTTGAAGATACCATCCTTGCCAAAGGCAGCATCAGCTTTACCTAAACCATTTCTAACATATGTTTGCCTGTTTTGAAGATCTATATTGGTGATACAGATTTCACAGCCTCCCAAGGGACCTTCTGTTCTTTCTTACAGATTTTTTTTCTAAATCTCTAATTATTCTTCAGTTGAACCACATTTTCCACAAGGTACAGTGAACAAACTGGACAACATGATCCAGCTGACTTTTCACCATAGCTTTCAACAAATACATGCTGACTGTTTTATATCCTTAAAACAAAACTTAAGGTTTTAAGCAAACTTATTCAATTATTTTCACCAGTGTCTTTCTCGGGAAGAAAGACAGAACAGTATGTAATTTCCTGATTTCTTCTGTTCTCTGCTCTTAAAGATAAACATGACATCTGTCCTTTTTCATTCTTTTAGAAGCTCATGTGTTCTCCACAAGTCCTCAAAGATTGTTGCTAATGACTCCAAAATGTCTTTATTCTGTTCTCTAAGTATCCTGAAAGGAATTTGTTCGAGCTCAGCTGGTTTGAATATATTTTGTCTAAGTTATTGTCCTGTCCTGTATTCTCTCTCCTTGTCTCTGAGACTAATTATTTTAGCCAGCTGATTAAGGCTGACCCTTCTAGTGAAGAAAGTAAAAAAGGTATCAACTTTTTTGACATCATCTCTAATATTCTTTATCCACTGAGTAACAGATCTCCCTTTCTTTTGTCTTTGGCTTGCTACAAATATCTTACAGAAATAGATACTTTTTCTGCACTGCTGTTTTTCCCATTTTGACTTTTCCAATGCTGCCATTTTTTTACATTCTTTTACACTCCTCAGTAACTTTATTGAGCTTAATTTACCTAGAAAAACCTTCTTATTGTTACTTAGCATGCTGGGATTTTTTGAAGTATATTTCTTACTTTCTCCCTAGCATTAGGGTGGATTGTGTTATCTCCTCTTTCTCTGAAGGAGATGGAAAATCTCTTGAATTCCTTGATGCATTTTTTTAAAGGATCATGATTATATCCAAATACAAGATTTAGGACCTAAAATTTCCATGTAGATGTAGTCCTGACTGACTTGCCAGAAATCACACTGTGCATTTATGTTAGAGATGAGTCTGAAGCATAGAAATGTCTTGCTCACATCAGTGGCTTCTGATTCCTGCTTAATTTTTGATCTGATTAAAACAGGATTATTTGGTTTCTATCTGATTTTTGTAGGTTTATTTTATGCTAGCAAATTTCCTTACTTACAAGTTCTTCTTTGCGTGCCCTTCATTGTCCTTGATTATTTCTACATTATATTGTGGGGGGAAAAAAAGAACTAACGAAAGAAAAAAAGTTTCAGAATGTATTTTTCCCATCTGGTTAGTCCAGCACTCTTCTTAATTAGTAAAATGCCATCCTGTCAGATTCTCTCCTGCCAGGAAGTCATTCAGCTCCAAAATCACTTCTTCACCTCCATCATATATTTTAACATTTGAAAAAAGCAAAAGTCTAAGATATTGTATTCTTCCTTACAGCAGAAAAAGCAAAATCAACCACAGCAATACTAATTAGGTATAGTTTGGGAGTAATTTGTATTTAAACAAGGCCTCATGGGATTTCAGAACATGTACTCAGAGTGTCATAAAATATGTAACAGTACTTCTCAATTAATATTTATTCATTTGGGAACAATGAAAAGTAGCAAAATAGGTACCACCTCTTCCATAAACTCCAGAGTTTATGCAGTGCCCAAGTCCCAAGTTCTGCTTTCCCAAGTCCAAAGGTCAGCTCCTTCGTTGTTTTGGGCAATACCAGACAGGATCAAGAGTAATTTTATTCCTTTTCTTGATTATTAAACCCCTTTTTCCACTATAAAGCCACTTATAGACAATGTATTGTGTATTAACTCATAGCCCAAATGTTTGACTACAGCGATTGTGTTGCAAAGAAGTAATTATTGTGGGTTTTTTCCATTGTGTCAAAAGAAAAGCCAGCCATTTAAAAATTAATGTATAGTTTAATTATTGTCATATCAATAAAAATATTTAAATCAGTCGATACCATCATATTGATTATAGATAATAGGGTAAAAAAATGTTAAAATTCAGCATTCTTTTGATTATAAAAAGTACAGTCTCAAAGAGAAACCTAAACTACATCTGTATTCTAATAACTAAACATATAACTAAACATATTTGAATAGTTTGTAAGCAATTAGGAAACAGGAAAAAACCACGAAGTTACAAACCTTCATGTACAATTTTGAGTGGAATTTGCTGTAGAGGAATTAAATAGGAGAGAAGTATACATATTCATATAATTTTAAAGTAGACTATAACATTTTTCTATCTTTGTTAATTTTTTGGTAACTGCTATAGAATATATTATCTGTTTCTTGTAATTTCTGTAGGAGTTTTTCCTTTTACATGGAAGTAATCTGAAAATAACTATTATGAGTAGTTACACCAACTGAGTATTTCTCCCCAAATATTTCTGCTGTATTCTGACTCCACTGTGGTGGGGGCTTTCCTATGTTTTCTGGACAGCTGACAGGTGTGTTTAGGTGAGCTCTAAATAAAATGGAGCAGAAGTAGGAAGGGTGAAGTAAACTACTTAGAGAATCTTCTGTGCATAAAACTTACTTCCCAAGGCATCCATTCCTAGCTGCTGTTGGGATCTCTGAATCAATTAGGAACTTCTACTATGCATTTCTTTCTACTTTTGTGGAAGAAAGCAAGGGAAAATGAGAGAATTGTCACAAAACCACGAATTAGTTCTGTAGATGTGACTGTTCCAAGGTATGAGAAAGTTGGGTAAGATCGTTGTATAGACACACCAGGTTTTCGCTTTTACCACTAGTATCCTAGAAGAGAATGAAAACAATTATGGTTTTTGTTCCATAGAGTAGCTTGTGAAAATTGGTGTTAATCGAGTGATACAAATTCTCTTTGAGTAAACGCCATGTCCATAGTGTGGAGCCAGGCTAAAATGTTATACAAACGAAATGCAAAATGTAATGCTAGTTCAACATAATTCTTATTTACACTTCAATCCCAGCTAAAGAAATTGAAGACACCCAGGCACCACTTTAGTAAATAAGCAAAGCTTTCTTCTTGTTTCCAGCAACACAGCTATGTAAGATGTCAGCATTTCAGCCAGTAAGCAGCGACTCAGTGAATATTCGTCGGTTCCCTGAAGCTCTCCCTAGCATGCTTACACTGTTTTCTCATACTGGATTCACTCCAAAAAATAAGTATATCAAAGCCAGTATTTTAGAACATGGAAACAACACCCCCCCCAACTGGTCTTTATTAATCACTGTCTCTTTGGACAGCATTTTGCTTCCCTAAGTGTTTGTCAGATTTGTGCCCCAGGCATGCATACTTGAGAAATAGAGTTTTATTTGGGTATTAAATAACATAATACATCTCATTAGTAATAAGCTGCTTTTTCTGACAGAACATAAGACTTATTAAACATGACTGTTGGGTTCATTCAGTGTCTAAACAGGACCTTGCTGCAAATCCCAATCTACTTGAGCAGACATGCAGTAAAATGCCCTGGGTAATACCTCATCGTATCATTAGGAATAATGATAATAAACAGTGATAATGCATCTCTTGGCCACTTTTATATTAAAAGAAATGAGAGGATAATATCTCACTACAGGAAAAAACAGCAGTTGACGAGAGGTTAATATGGATATATAGTATAATGAAAAAGTTTAATTATGGAGAGACGTCAGACAGCAGTTACTTCATCTATAATAGTAGTAGTTTGTTACATTACAAGTACAGCTTTCACTCCTATTCCTACCTTTGGTCACCAATTAATATGCAAAGCATCTTAGGAAGGGTACTCTGTATTGGGAATTTTTTGCCAACAGAGCTGGGCTATGCTAGGTAAAGCTTCCTTTCTTTCAGCATGCGTTGATATTTCTGTTTGTTCTTTTTCCCTTAGAATCACTTCCATTCCTTCTAGATCTCCCTGTCTTCATTCTCTTCTGCTTCTGCATGTCATATAAAAGTTTCTTAGTTTTTGCCCTGCCTTTGCCCAAGCCCCACCAACTATCTCTAATTCAGCCACTCCTTCCTATTCTGCTTCTTTTACCTCAGAAACCACCTAGCCTTTGAATGGTATAGCCACCACAACTTCTCCTGGTTAAATACTTTGTCACAGTGGATTCATATGTTTCTAGCCTGTATATTCTGGCATGGCAAACACCAGCCCCATGGACTGGCAGCATTAAGAAGCTTCCTCAGTGCTTGAAATGAGGAAACAAGATTTTCTTCTTTTGCTGCCTTAATACTTTAGTAGAAAAAGACATGAAGTGGAAAAGTAGTGGAAAAAGTAGTATGGAAAACAGGAAATTTTGTGTCCTTAAAGAGATGATCGAAGAGGAAGAAAAATAATGAGATGAAGAAAACTTTCTTGTAGCAAGGGATTCATAGGTACAGACTGAGATAAATGTGGCAAATCTACCTTGGTGACAAATCTGATTTTTGACCCAGCAACCTGAAGGAGCCATGATTGTTGTCATCTTTAAGTTCTCTAGAGAGAGTGGCTGCAGTTGTAAGAAGACAAATTCTATTTACCAAGATGCCGGCTTGCTCTTGACTATAAAAATAACAAAGGACACTGGATTGTGGAAAATAAAAGAGAATATGTTGAAGCAGATTCTAGAAGTGAGAGAAAGCAAAGAGAGGAATTCTTGAGTTCTGGCCTGCATAGTGCTCATTACCTCTCTGGCCATCTTTGCCTTTTCCCTCTAGTACAAATTTTTCACTGTCCGATCTCATTCCCTTCACAACATCCAGCATAATGTTCAGACTGAATCTTTAAATCCACTTAGCATTCAGAATATACTAGGCAGAGGGTTGAACCAAATTGTTACTCTTGTTGTTTAAATCTATAAGTTTTCAAACTAAATTGATTTGAAAGCAAACATCTATTTACATTTTTTCTATGTTTGAGAGCCCCACAAATGACCTGGCAACAAGGGTAATGAATATACTATTATTATATTACCAAATTTATTTATTTTACCAAATTTACTTATTTTAGCAGGTTTCTTCATCTTCCTTATCTCCACTCCTATTTAATTTTGACATCTGACTGTGTTTAGTAGTAGGGTAATGTTAAAAATAACCCAAACAAACGGTTTGGCTAAGGTTGATTAAAGGGCTTCTGAGAAAACAAGGACTGACTTGAAGTTTGGGAGGGGAATTCATCTAGAAAAATGGCATTTACTTTAAGCTTATCCAGTTCTTGTATTTGTCCTCTGTGCTTCAAGTCCCATTTCCCTATTATTTTAACTTATTTCTTGCTAGTCTTTGAAGATGAGCATGCATACATTGCTAATAAGCATGTCTCAGCTTATGTCTTTATGAATAATACGGAGGATATAAGTTGGCTGCTGGAAAATACAAAAGCACTAAAAGAGTTGAAATGCTGCTAAATAGAAAAGGTGGTTTTGGAAATTGTTAAAAATGCTGTCCTGTTATGACCTTAATTTTCATTTTTTTTGCATGTGTATCATAAACCAGCATGATTAATTAAATACCTAGTTTGGCATTTGGGTTCATCATATGTTTTCGAATATCAAAAGAATAAACATACTACCTCAACAGTTTTTTCTTGTAATATGCTTTTAACATAGTATTACAGATGGTGCTTCTTGATTGCTCACAAAATTTCAGGCTTGTAGTTTTCCCAATAATGGTCTTTATATAATGGATTTCAGACTTTGTGTTAGGCCACTGAGACAGTGGTGAACTTCTAGATGAAACCCAGAGTTATTAAAGTGTAAGGAATAATACAGAGTACTTAAGTTTTGTCTGTGGAAGATATTCTCAGATTAAGCAGATTTTGCATCAATACAGTCTTGTAACTTGGACTGTCTCTTGTTCATTCATAATGTCACATAATCACCACTCCCATTGTCATAATTTCCTCTTGGCAACTCAAGCACAAAAAGACAGTGTACAGTAGGCATCAGCATGGACAGGCTATCAAGAAGGAACATGGAAGCATTGCTTGGGCATGCAAGGATGAAATTAGGAAGATCAGAGCTAGAACTAGAGCTGAAACTGAAAGGAATGCGGGCAGCAAAAAAAAAAGCTGAACAAATGTGTGTGGGTACACTGGCAGCAGATGGAAGACCTCAGAAAATGGTTCCCCTTGATGAACAGGACAGGCAATCTAATACTGAGGATGAAGGCTGTGGCAGACCACCACAGCCAGTGACACCAGTGATGTCTTTGTTTCTGTCATCATTGGCAAGGTCTGCTCTCAGGCCTCACAGGTCTCTGTTCTCAGCAGCAAAGTTCATGGGAGAAAGTTACTGTCCACAATAGACAACTGAATCAGAATCAGCTTGAGAAAGTGGGCATGTGTTAAGTCCATAGGATTTATCTGGTGTTGCTAAGGAAGTTGGTTGGTTTTCCTCAGTGTAAGGTGTCTCTAAAAAATCTTTTGAAAAGTCGCGATTATTAGGGAAATTTCCTGCTGACTAGCAAAAAGACAAATACTATGCCCACCATCTGAAAAGGCAAGGGGGAGAATCTGGTGAACTACAGACCCATATTCCTACCCAAAGTATAGGAACAAGGTATTTACAAACACGTAATTTCTAAAAAGGTAGGATGGTGTGATCTAGACAATAAATTTTCATAAGTCTTTCTTATAGAATTTTCATAAGTCTTTCTTATTGCATTTTCATAAATAGGTTTGGGCACTTGATTTTCTTCCTGTCATACTTCTTCCTGCAAAAATTCCTTTGAAAATATTTCCACATGACAGCTGGCTTCCACACTGAGTCTTTTCCACTAAATATTGATGGCCAAGGACTACAAACTAAATACTATTAGGTGGGCATCAGTTTGGATACAACTTGCCCTTGGAAATATGGATTCAACTCCTGATGTTGTTCAGTAAATCACTTGTAGAAGAAAGTTGATTTAATTTTGGAATTTGGCCTAATATTAACAAAGCAGAGCTAGCAAGGAGGGAGAGTAGGTTCTATTTTGGTTTTAAATGAGTTACATTTTACCTTCTGCTTAAGAGATGGCTGACCCTGGTCTACTTTGTCTCCTTTTCTGCATTCTACTTTTTCATCAGCCACAGATGGATAGATCAGTACCTGCAACCTCAGTTTATCTTTCCTTCATTTTGGCAACAAGCTGTATGATTTTTAGTCAGAGCTAAGACAGCCTTGAGCTTGCTCAGGTGCTTATGCTGAGTTTCACATTACTGAGCTTGATAATGTCTTAAATTTAAATTTTCTTTTAAAATGTTTGAACTGGTATTCTGAATTTCTCAAAACCAGATAGTTCTTACCAAAAGGCTTTATTTTTGCTCCCTGACCCAAGCCACCAGCCAGTGTTTCGAGACCTTGTATGATTGGTTGTTACATGAAGAAATTAATTAATGGTTGAGAATGTTTTGGGGTTCTTTGGTTTGTTTTCTGGTCAGGTAATACTAAGATTTTTCAGCGCATAATTTATGAATAAACAACAACAGACAGTTTGCTAACAGTTCCTCTGTCTGACTTCCCAGTTACTCCTGCTCTCTGAGGCAACTGCTTCGATTCCCTTCTAAGGTTTTGTCTTGGTTTGAAAGACAAGTGTCTGCTAAGGAAGGCAGGAGTCTCCCTTGGAATGGAAAATGTAACCCCCTTCCCTCCAAATTATTATAATTGTGAAATTAAGGGGCTTTCAGGCAATTTCATGAGAAACAGGAATAACAGTTCTTTACTAGTACCTATAACAAGGCAATAATACAGAAATACTGGCTTAACCTGACAGACTCAGGACGTGACCTGACGCCCTGCCGGGCAGGGTGGTGGCAGCAATCCAATTAGGTGGTGGCTGCAGTTCTCTTTGAAGTGGTTTTGTTGAAGCAGTGATCCTGTAGAAAGGTCTGGTCCTCCTCTGAAGGTCCAGTACTGGTTATGTAACTCTTGTCCTCTGGGAATCCAGTAGGTAAGGGATGCTTGTGGTATTTCAAACCTCAGATTATATCCAGGTAGGAATGCTTGGTTCCTCCCCCTGGGCGGAGCATCCCACAATGGGATGATGTAATTCTATGAGTCATGCAATGAGGCTGGATGGCCCATTAACAGAAGATATGTCCTAGAGGGAGTTCTTTACCTGGGCACATTTTGAAAGGAAGATCTGGGGTTTATTCACAAGGGAATGAAAACATTCTGATCATTATGTTCACTATTTTCCATTGAATTTTGACCTGCTCAAAAATAGATATTTTTTATCAAGTTCCTCCATCACTGCTATCATCTGACCCATACTTTTGATACTAGTAGGGAAATCTTCAGGCAGATCAGCAAACCAGGCTTTGTGATTTGCTCAGGTCTTTTTTCCCTGCACCAGTGAAGACTACTCAAAAGACTCCATCAGCACAGTGCTGTGAATCAGTGTCCAAGCGAGAATGATTGACTTCACAAGATATCTGATGAAGGTGTAAATTTATTGTGTGATAAGTTTACCTGCTATGTGCAATCTCTTGGTGACTAAGCTGCTTTTGAAAACATTTCCTTTACACTCATCAAGCCTCAGTTTCATCTGTTAAATATTATTTATTCTGTAGAGAGAATTCTACATATCAGTTTATAATTTCTCTTCAGTACAGCAATTCGTCTTATCATCTTATATGTTGACACTTAGAGAACTTTTTTGTTATTTGCAAATACCTTTCTATGCACATTATAGTACAGGGTGGTGATTTCAGTGGGAAGTCAGGTTTGTGAATATATGCTGAAAGGAAGTTCTGCAGGAAGGTGCCATAGCAAGAAAACCTTTAATCCAAACATATTTGCACAAAGGTAATCATTAGTACAGAAAGTTTCTATTATAAACCATGGATTTTGTAAGAAGCTAACCTATTTCTTCACAAATGGCATGTCTTTAAGTACCTTTGCTTCTATACTTCAAATGGGAAAAAGAAGCTAACATCTAAAACCCCTGAACCACAAATAAACAAACAAACAACAAAAAAACCCACCCCAAAGCCCAGAAAGAGAAAAAGGAACTGAAATCCTGTAAGACACAATAAAGAAAATAATCTGTGTCTGACAAAAGGAGTGAAGAGGAAAAATCATACATTGTTTGATGAAAATCAAGTTTCATATGATCAGGGTCCCTTTTTTCCCAATGATGTGTTCAGGTCAGGCCAAAATACCTACATTGCTTGGCATTTCACTTGGCATAATAAAATGCTACAGGATCTCCCCCTGTTTCTCCCATAGCACACTTTCTAGATTAGTCCAAATTCCTTTACTCAAGTCTGGTAGTTCTGGCATATGGGCTACCAGCTGCCCACAAAACCATGGTTATCTTCACTTTACAACAGGAAGGAGGCCTTTTTAGTGAAACATTATATATATATTTTATCAGCATGCCTATTTTTATTTTAGTTTCTCTCCTCTCAACACATTTAGATTTCAGATCGTGAGTTTTGAATTGTTCTGAACTAAACAAAACAGAAATGTTTTTGCAGCAATATGCTGCAGCTTAAAATGTCATGTTCTGACCTATGAGGGAGAGAGGAGAACACCACACCTATCCCATAGCTTTCATCTCAGGCAATCAGGGATGCTTCTCAAACACTGAGTTGGGAGGGGTAAATTCAGGAAAAGCTGTCTGACCAGAAATATAAGCAGAAGGTGAAGAATATTGGTTGTTGCTGTTATTTGCACAATGTTTTAAAGCCAGGTAACCAGAAGAGATTTAAAATTCCAACTTTTTTTTGTTATTTCTGGCTAATGTGATTCTTATCTGACTGCTTCAGTGATGAGCATCCACAGAGTCACTTAGAAACCTATTATCATTTCTGATATTCCTTCAGTATACTGAATACAATGTATAATTCTAATACATTTTCAGTGTTCCAGGACTGCAGAAATCAGTCACTACAGATATAAAACTGTAAAGCTTTGTGCTCTTTGGTACTGTGATGCTCTTATTTGTGCTACCAGGTATAAAACTTTTCATTACATTTCCTGTTCAGAGACTGTTTAAAGTTTCAGAATGGCAGAGGTGGTTTTTTAGCCTTACAATGAGAAGTAAAAAGCAGCAGTACAACACTCACTAGCAGGTTTCTGTATTTTTTTACTGAAATAGCAACTATTGAAATGTCAATATCTGTTCACTGGATTTGTTCATCTCCATCTCCACAGGCCATGGATGTCCTTGGCCTCTTTATTTTTCAATCAGATGGCAGTCACAACTGCTTTTTCACATGTTCTGCATATATAAATTTTAAACAGATTTTAAATGGATCTCACGAGCAGTGTGATCATTTAAAATATTTATATCAAAAGCATTTTTCAGCCCCATATTTTAGGCAAATAGAAACAAAACATTTTTCCTTAGATAATACATTATACTTTTTTCCCCTGTAATTCTGTGAGATAGGTTTTGCAGGAAATTATTCTCTGGATATCAGACCTTTAGAGATACAGGGGCTGGAAATGAAGATGAGAACTGATAGATTCAACTCTCAGGTTCCTATTTTCTCCTCTAGGGAAAGGAATATTGATGAAGCAGACCTAGCCAAACAGATGAGATACAATGAAGAGAAAAGATGCACCTCTGTAGCATTATACTTACCATCACAGAGTTGTTTAGGTTAGAAGAGGCCTCTGAAGATCATTTTGCCCAACCTCATGCTCAAAACAGAGTCAACTTCAAAGTTAGATGGTTTATGAGGAACTCACCTATTTAAGTTCTAAAAATCTCAAAAAGTGGCAATTCCACAATTTCTCTGGTGCATCCTGGTGCTACATTGCTTTTCCAAATGTTCTTGCTCATACAGCCTTTGTCACCACAAATGCACAGCTGCTGACTCATGTTCGCTTGCTCAGCAGGATCCCAGATCCTTTTCTGCAGAGACACTGTTGTTGTTCTGTTCTTCCTCCCTTCCACTCCCAGCTTCTCCCTTCCTTTCCCAATAACATTTCAGTCATTTGTTTGATTGTTGTTTTGTTTTGGTAAGGTCTATGGGTTCTGTAAAAATAAACTTATCCCGTATGTCTTTTCTTTGCTATGAAACTTCCTGTTCAGCCTGTGGGGTTGTGGAGTACAAGGCCCATGCATTTAGTTTTCCCTTGGTGAACCCTCCAAAAGCTGCTGATCTGAAGGAGCTCAGCCACTTCCCTGAAGATTAGATGGAACCCCTCATGTCCTCATGAAGAAATCCAGAAAAGTTCTGCAGGTATAAAATTTATTTTTGATTTGAGATGTAAGTACTATTTAAATAGATTCAAGAAATAATCCTTGGTTTCATCTCTCACAATTCCCCATGTATATATTTTGTATATGTAGTTTCTAGAAGTGTTTAGGAGATTAATCTCAGAAACTGCACAGGAAATACATGCAGCATATCAGTAAAACCTTGAGAACAGATTTACTTATGGATTGTATAATGTGGCCAGTGAAAACATTATAGGAATAGGAGAGTTTCATGTTGCAGTAGTAGCAACAGAGCAGAAAGGCTATTGAACTAATTGTATAATAAGTTATTAAAAGAACGGCTATGGTGACAGATGGAAATAAACACTGCTGCATGAATAATAATCATGTTTTTCCCTACCCAGAGATCAACTCTAGACATTCTGTCTGAATTAATTTTCCTTTAAATTAAGAGAAAAAACTAAACAGAAACCAAAAGAATAAGTCCCTACATATGTCTCCTCTGTAATGCACTGTAATGCAATTTTCCCTCAAAAATTGGGGCTATCCTTGTGTACAAGACATTTAGAAATGTATGTGTATAAGGCATGAAAAGCAGTGAGCAATAACATACCTCATTACATCACAAGAATTCAAACAGTAATTGCAGCTAAAAATCCCTACAAAAACAACCCAAACAAAAAACAACTGCAAAAGTTGTCAAAAAAAAAAAAATATTGTCCATTACAATAAATTAATTACAAGAAACAGATGTACATTCTGCATAGAAATTATGAAAATAGAAGCCACATACTGATGCTTTTATGTATACTAGTACTCCCCCTTTCTCTGCATAAATAAATTACTCTTTGTTATTGTCTTCCTGTCTTCATATTTTCTACAAATCAAAGTAAAATTTTCAGGACAGTCAGGAATGTTTTCAGTGTATTTGTAGAGTATGTGAGCTCTCAAAGTCTGAGACCTCTGGTGTACTGTCATAACAGAGATAAGAACTGAAGTAGTAATCGTGTAACAAAGCAGGGGGGTAATTTTGTAACTTCCATGTAAGTGTAATTCACATTGGTTTTGAGATAAGTTTTGCCAAAAAGTTACGAATACAGGATTAGATGGGTGGTACTTCGAATCTATCAGCTCTGTTTTCCAGCAGCCAAGGTTTATGTGTCACCTGTTTCCACGTAGGAACCCTTTTATTTTCCATTTTGTAAAGCACTAAATAAATAAGGAGTTGGCCTAAATAAATAATGAGTTCCAAACTAGAAATATCCCTCAGACCCTAGCTTTCTGAGCCATGCACTGATCTTGTTCATATTGCTAGGTGGTTCAACTCTGATTTGTTGTTATGTTATGTTTTTAAGCATGTGGGGTTAAACACTTGAAACTATTTTAGTTTCTGAATCTCACAAGGTTAGTCCTGTTGCAAATCCCAGGTATTTTATGTACCCAGGGTTCTGAAACAATTTTATGTCTTTTCTAAGCAATTGGCACAATTTTTCTGAAGTGTAGTATATGGCAGACATACTTTTAAACATACTTTAAGATGCCTTTTTTATTGCTAAATTCTGAACCAAGCTGCAATACCATATACATTTATTATCTGTAAATAATAGTCATTACTATGGCACTCCTATTTTAATATTACCTATGAAAGTAGCAGCTGTTTGAATTTTCTCTGAAAATTTTGTCACAAGTCTACCTTGAATTCAGCTGTAGATGTGCACTTGGACAAGTTCAAGTTGAGCAGAGGAGTTTTCTGAAAGCACAACAAACATGGAGGTTTCCCCGATCAGTCTGTCATGGGGTAAAGATTCCCATGGGCTCCACTTTCAGTGCCACTGTAGCAAGTGACTGAGGGTCTTTCAGAGATATGGCTGAAGAAAAGTATTAGAAATCAAACTGAGGATACCTCTGGCAACAGGTTAAACGAGAGCTGAATCCAGTATGTGTAGGTGACTCTCAGGTGAGATTTAGAGCTGTGTTGAATGCCATCTGGGACCTGGGCACTAAACTGTGAGAATTAGGTACTGAATAAATATAAGTTGTGTACTCATCTTGCACAAGTCTTGCTCTTTAATGCAAGCTTTGTTCAGAGGGCAGTGGGGAGTTCTCAGTGCTTTTGTTCATTGCAAGGTTCAAATGCCATATTTATTACTTGGTAGCTCTTACTTCAGTGAGATTTTCGGAAGAAAAAAGCAGTCTGTCTTTAAGAAGATTCAGTTAGGTAGCCCAACAGAATTTTGTGGGTACTTTTCATAGATATTTAGACATGCTAAAGATATAATGTTGAGAAACCAAGAGCTTAAATAGTCATCCTGTCACCACAGGCTATAAATAATCTCTCTTTTTTTTTTAATAGGAAAAATCTTCATTGCCATCTAGCACCAGGATAAAATTTTCATGTGACCCTGCAAAAAGTATTTTTTCCTCCTGATGTTCCCTTTCTCCTGCTTTTCCTTTGGCTAATGCTTCATGGTTAATATATTGATTTAATTTAGATAGATAATTCTTCAGTACCAAATAAATCACTCTGAACTGCAATGTTCTATTTACAGCACATACAAATTATGAATAATAGCATCATCTTTCAATGAACAACAGACTTCTAGTTTGTACCCACAGTGCAAATCAGTTTTTATCTAGATTTTATATTAATATCAAAGGGAAGAAATAGACTTATAGATCTACTTTACAAAATAAAGAGAGAAATATTTTGCCCCTGCAATAGCTCTAGAACAGTGAATATTCTGGTTTGGCTTCAGCTACTGTGAGCAAGCCCTTTGCTATCACTTTGAGCGGTGGGAGATCAGAAGAACTTGTAAACCTTGTCTCCTCCTTTGGAAAATCCCAAATGATATGGGATTATGTTTTGATCCCTTCAAAATGTAATTTAGGAAACACAGCTATTTTAAAGGTAGTTCTGATGATCTTCAGACACATAGAAGCTCAAGACAAGGTTGAACTGTAAGCAATTAATCAATTTGTTGGGGTTATTTTGTTCATTTTATTTTATGTGTCTGTGAATGTAAACTCCAAGGAGAAAGAAACCCAACAGAGAAGAATAACTTGGTGACCACTAGGATTTCTATTAAAAAATCGTAATCCCTTGACATCCTGTAGACGCATTTGACACCCACCCATTTCAGGATTATCCCACATTTAACACTGCTGCTTTCTGCCGTTCCTTAAGCCTCCCATTGCTATTTTCTGCACAATACAAAATTGTGTATCTGTAAAGGCACTGTGACTTGAATGATCCATTTGCAATTAAAGTAGAACTATAATGCATTTTCCCCACCTCCCACATGCCTATTTTTACCACTTTTCTTGTTCTGACTCACAGAAGATGTGAAGGGAAGTGTTGAGGCCTTGCCTAACATTCAGTGTCCCAGGAAACCACTGCCCTCCCACTCAGTTTGCCTCTGCACAGGCGGTACTGTGTGAGCAAGCTACTGCCATCGCGTGCTGAGCACCAGAGCGTGTCTGCACCCAGGATCCAGCTCCAAAGAGCAATATCGAGTCCTCAGCACTCAGTATATTGCTACTGATTCAGATGGTTATGCTGATATATTGTATCTATCAGGTAGCTCAATTCTCGGAGAGCTCTAAGAGCTGCAAATTGGGGGGAAATGTTCTTGCTGTATACAGATCTCCCAATGGCAATAGCAATAGCTGGGATGCTGGGACATATTTGGAAAGAAAAACAATGAAGAATGGATCAACACATTTACGTAAGTGCCAAAGGAGAAAGGTTGTCTAAAAATTTGTGTCTTTACATTTGAGGTGTTTCCTTCCCCCACCATATTAGAAGTTTAGATATTCAAAGTTCCTAAATGTCAAAGTTCCTCAAAGAAACCTTTCTTTCTCTCACTCCCTCCCTAGAACTTACACTCTATTTCTGTGTTTTACTCTACAAACACTGAAAAAAAGAAGCAGTCCTATGGATTAGGGACCGATGTGCAGGTCTCCCTTCTCCAAGAGCAATGCTCTTGTCCCTAGTCTCTAGTCAGGTTCTGCTTGTAAGTTTCTTCTCTGGCTCCTAGAAGCTTGTAGTCAGCAGGATCATGTCTGTGCTCAAACCTCATGGCGAGTCATCAGAAATGAAATTGGTCTAAAGAAAGACTCCCAGAGAGAAGGACTCACTGTATTGCTTCATTTCTGGTTTGCCTTCAGTCCTGATCCCAGAATCTGAGCTCTGAGTTTCTAATCTTTGACTTGAATCATCCTGCCTAGATCTGTTTCATTTCTGCCTGCTCCTCATCTTGGAGTCTTCTGGTTGATTTAACTGACCTTTGCATATCTTTTTGCTTTTTCCATTTGGATCAGTGAATGTGGACACCCTAGTGCTCAAACTGGGCTTTTTATTTGTCCTTAACAATTCCTGGCTTTGAGCTGTTTCATGTGGTTTGCATCTGCGCATCAAATCCAGCCCAGGCCTAGCCCTGGATGTATTCCCAGAGTCCCCAGTCCGTAACAGCTGAGCACACGGGCTTTATAGTGCTGGAGTCATTCTGTAGACATGGGCAAAAAGTCTTTTGTATCCTCATACCAAGACAGCAAAGGTGTATGTTCAGGTAAATATTTTAATAAAATTCTTATTGAGTCTTACAAATCAATAAGTCACTCTTATCAAGCCAATATATAGTCACATTACAATAATTTCAGGCAACTTTAAAAATTTGTGAAGAAATATTAACCACTTCAAGCTATTAACACTTTTCAAGACCAGCTTCGTGGAAATGGGGTGAACTATATCCAAAAATTGCCATTTCTTTAATGTATGCAAATAAATGCAAAATACAAAACCAAGTACATAAGAATGTCCTGCATTAGAGGATGTTTTTGATCAGCCAAGGTATATTATAATGTGAAAATTTTAAAATAAAAATAATTGAATTTTTGTATTTGCTAATGTGTTGCATAAATACTGAACTTCAATGTATTTTTTCTAATATTTTCTTAATTTTACAATTAAATCTTGTTGACGTAATGTCCAGTTTCTGTACTCACAGAGCATAAAATGTACCAAGTATGCAATGTTTTTATCTCACTGAATGATAAATACCACACATTAAGCTGCAAATCTATTCTGCTACTTGACAAAGTAAACCAGGATCACTGTGTCCCACTAGTTTCTGCTGAGAACTGTAAAAGTCCAGTTTTTTGAAAGTGAAGTTTGGAAACTGTGTTTACTTTTTGGCAGAAGAGAATAATACCCTGGAAATAGCTGGTGCAGTAAAGGACTATGTCAAGTTAGATGGGCAGATTTTGAAATACAGGGTCTAGTGTTTGGCACTGTTCATTAAAGACGTTCTGGCAGGTTTAAATATTTGAATACATCTCAATCTAGATATCAATTTGCTTAATTTAGAAATTATATATATTTGTGATTTTGCCATGATTCTGGCATCATGGCTTTTTATGATGACCAGGCTACCATCCCCACAAAATGACTATTTATGCTGTAAGCCAGTGCAACTGGCCTGAGATAAGCTCACTTTCTTTGTGTTTAGTACACTCATATTCCTCTTATGATGTTTTTGGTTCAGATATAACACCTACTACAATTGTGAATATTAGGGAAGAAAATATTGGATAAAAAATTTAATGAAAAAGGAAGCAACAGCTGGACTAAGTGGGAGAATTATGAACTGGAGGAGAAAATTTAATGAGATTAGCAGAAAAGGAAAGCTGAGAGTAGGAGATGGGATGTGAGGTGATCCATGGAAAAACTGTACACCCAATACTGTGTTTCTTAATGCATATAATGTTCTCTCAAAATTTTTAGTCACAAATCGTGGGATTTTTGTCTTTGAGTTTACATGAGGGGTGAAGGTAACACAGATTCTTTGCCTGATTTGCTTTTCATGCATATTGCTCAAACTCAGTATAAACTGTTGAAGAGAAGTTCAGAGTTTACTTATAGTAAATAAAAGTCATTGTCCTATTATGCTTATTAGTATCAATGGTTCCTTGAAATTTTTGAGATTGGTGAGGCTCAAGCAAACTTTTCTTCTCTGGCTTTTCAAAGAAGTTGGACTGAAATGCTGCTCCAAGTTATGAGATTTAAATCTTAATTATTAGTGAATGTGTAATTTGTATAAATTACAATATGCACACTAAAATTTAAATATTTAAAATAATATAATTTGCTTATATCTGTCAGGACTTCATGTCCAATGTGCTACCCTTTTGAATAAATTATTTTTTCCTCCATGTTCTGTCTTTGACATATGCAAATATTAAAAAAAAAAAGAAAAAGAAAAAGAATGAGAAGTTTAAAATGGAGATTATGGTTACAGAATACAGCTTTTGTGAGTCAGGTTTTAAAGGAAAAATAAATAAACTTAAAATATCCCCAAAAACATAAACTTTCAAGACAATATGAAGAATATAGCTGTAATGTTTCTATACTTCAAAAGTGCTTCAGTCTGAAATGCTTCAAATCCATGAATTCCAAATNAGGCATTAACAAAGGCTTATCACCTGCTTTCTTGTTGTATTTTATCTCAAAGGCAAATCAATAGGCAAAATATGGGGGGAAATGCCATTTCCACAACTAAGAGTTAACAAAACTTGCAAGAACTTTTAATATCTGTTACCAATTATTTTTCCTGGCTTAAATTAATTTAAGTTCTAAATGGAAATGGTATGTGCAAACCAACAACATTTATGCTTCTAATACATAGAGAACCTATGTGAAAATGAGTTTTGAAATACAAAGAAATATTTAAAGAATTTAAATAAGTATTTAAGTAATAGTTGATTATTCTTGGCAAAATATTCACTTGTGCACTTTTAAGTGTTGAGGGTGAATTAAATCTACCTGTTGAACTGTGTTGATGCGACTGGGTTCATTACTCTGTCATTTCTGCTTCATTTCTGTTCTTTCATATATTTTTTCTATGTTTCTATATTTTTTCTATGTTGTGCTTTGAGGACCAGGTTTTCATTCACTATTACTTGTATTCATGTTCAATAACAAAAGCAGAGATATACAAAGTGCTTTGAAAGGGTGTTGTCCAAGTTTGTAGTATATTCTAATATGGGAATAGCTCGATGTCTAGTATTTAGTGTGTGAGGTCTCGAATATTCGTCCAAGAAAATATAGTTCTGAACCTGAGAGATTTTTATTTCTGTTCATCAGTATATCTAAAATGTTATTATATGAAAAAATATTTAAATCGCAATTTTTATAGATCTAAGCTGCAGAACAGCAAAGTAAGCTGACTTCAAGATGTGCTCATGGAGTCTCTTCATTCCCAGTTTCTTTCTAAATACTAAAGTCTGATTAAACCAGTAGCTAGGGCTACATAAGTACAACAGTTTCTTATAGAATCCATAGATGAAATCCTGTTCCCAGAAAAATCAGTTACATAAAGTGATTCCAGCATGACTCAGGTGCCTACAAAAGGTGACTGTCATGATCCTGCAGATATTCATACACTGTATTTACATGCATGTAAAATTAGTTATCTACATAAATGTTGACAAGGCTTGAGTCACTGTCACAAAGCTATTGTGATAGTGATTTTTTTTCAATAATAAAATCTTTCTCTACTTTTTACACCTTGGTAACTGCTTGTTAATAACTTTCCCTTTTCTGGGATGTACTTCCACTCTTGAGAGATTGGGGCTTATATGTGTTTATTAACAAAATTTTGTGCTGAGGTACATTTCTATTAATATTGCCAAATCAGATCTTAAAAAAATTTGAAGTAAAATGTAATTGTTTGATTAATGTATTTTAGTTATTGATCAGTTGTGGAGAAAAAAGTCTGGTACAAGAAGACACAAATACCAACTATCTGGATTTTACTGCAGGTGTGAAGCACATGTCCTTTTCAAATAAGCTGCATTTATTGGTATACTAGCCATACCTTTAAAATTTATGGAGCAAAGCAAGAATCATACACTGTGCTCATTGTAGCATAATATACAATAAATTCAGCAACAAAGAAATGAGATAGTTGCAAAAATACATTGTATTGCCTGCTCACAGGAAATTAAAGGTAAAGAGAAGTGACAGTCAAGGGTTAAATTACAAAATTTTGCAATTTATTTCTCATAATTTATGAGATTGTTAAATGTCAGAAAGTGGACTTTTTTTTACTATCAGTATAAAACTGAACATACTGTGAGACATAAGGTAGCAGGTGTCTTGGCTCTAAACTATCAAGTCTGTGGGCATTCTGTTATAACAGGTGCTCCAAAAATTTGAACAGATTTTAACAAGAGCTGTATGGGCTTTTTAATTAGCCTGGTTACTCAGCATGTGGAGAAAGCACTAGGTATGTGCTTTAAACACCATTGTATCTTGCAAACAAATGTTTCACATACCCATAGTCATTCTTTTGGTTGTTATCTTAAAATTCCTTTCTATCTGATGCTAGGATTTGATTCTTGTGTTCATTTTTCTCATAATCCTTATCCTACCTGAAAAGAATCATCATACTAAAAAAACCATGTTGAATAACATACATCCTCCCATTTGGAAGGAGGTGTTTAGAAACTTGGATTTACCTGATTCTTAGCTGTGATTTTACTTGGCATTACAGAACTATGAGAAAGCACACAGAAAAGAAATTCTGTGTTCTGAATCTCTTAGTTTTAACTACAAAGTGTCTTCCCTTCCAGTTATGCTTTTCCCATTATTATTAAGTACATTGCAAGATTTTTAGAAGAGATAATGCAATAAACTGGAAAATAAAACCAAAAGAATGAAAAATGCTTTGATTTTACAATCAGCATGACCAATTAGATATGATTTGATAGATATGATTTTAGAAATTCATATAAATGCATGACTATAGCATGTAGCATAAAAATAATGTCATAGAATTTCAGTTGTGTTATAGTGTTGGTGTAAAAAGAATAAGCTGAAGAATGTCACGTTGGAGGGGGGAGAAAACAAACAAAGTGGTGGCTTGCGTAAGATTTTTGTGCAAACTGTCATGTGGTGAAACCTAAGATTTTAATTTATAAATAGTTTTATTTTCATATAAAATCATTTTACCAGTTGTGCTTGTAATATTGATGTTAGTATCTGCTGCTGGTATTTATCTAGAGATCTTTGCATCTATAATGACTTTGTTGTTATAAAGTTTAGTATTGCACATCCTAAATTACAGAAATAAGGCGTTTATATTTTAAACTCAGAAGAGATTGTTCAGAAATTATGTGGAGGGTTTCACACTTGAAACATTTGTGTCGAAATATCTTTAACCACTTGGCCTAAGATTAAAAATACCAAGACACATTTTGATCCATATAAAACACACACTTTAAAAAGTGTGCTTAATTTAAAAACTGCTTATATTTGCATTTTTAAAGGAACTTCTCTCTATAAAAATTAATGTAAGAAATATACATTTTATGATTTCACTATGAATTCATCCTATTTCTTTATGCTATTTATTTGCTTTGCAGTAATATACACAATTATAGTCAAGGATCAGTTATTTCCTGAAGTAATATTTACTAACACTCTCACCATACTTTTTTAAAATTTAGAAATCTCGACCAATTTATGAGCTTGATGGAACAGGAAGATGGATATATATTTGTGCTGTAAATGAAAGGAGTACTTTTAACCATTCTGCTATTTTGCAGACCTAAAAATCGTGGTGAAAAGAGAGCAGAAAAGGTGATAGTAATTTTTAATGCCCAAAATCCCTGTAGAGTTTGTAATCTGTTTGCTGCTGAAGGATAGGACCCTCACCATTGCACTTCTGTAAGGTAACATGGATAAGAAATGCAGATTACAGTAGTGCATATTACCATTGCAGCTGAGAATGTGACTTGAGCACTGGTTGCCTTGGGCACTAAGACCAGTTTGATTTCTGACCACACCAGTTTCCATCACCAGCTCCTGCTGATGCTCCTGTGCTACGTAACCACATCTCTGTTGTGCCAATGCAGCTGATTGTGGGGTATAAGGCAAATTTCCCTTAAGCCAAAAATGCTGCTGAATTTAATGTATTATCAAACTAGGGTCTCATTTTGCTATGAAAATATAGCCTACATACAAATTAAGTCTGCTGGGGCTCTAGCAAATATGAAAATAATTAAATGGATTCTGAAATGACAGATCCAGAGAAGATGACTGTCAGGGGGACTTTGAAGGGGTAATAACTTAGAAAAAGTAGTCTTTCTCCTTATTACTGTGGTTTTTTTCCTCAAATAAGCACCTTCCTTTCAGTCTTTCAAGGGCTAGAGAAGAGTGACCACTTTAGCCTGGTTTTCTAGACTCATCATCATGTTATCTGAGTAATCATGCAAATTGAAATTAAAAGTATTGTCCCTACTGGACAATTTGCATTACTGAAATGCCATGTCGGAAAGTAGGTAATGAGATTCAGATAGTAATGGATGAAAAATACAACAAATGAAATTGTAGGAGGACAGCTAACTAATGTAAAGTTAGAAATAATTACAGTAATAGTGAGTAATGAGGGTTAAGAGATTAAACCATATGGAATTTCAGCAATCTATTTCTAAATTTGAGAGGACGAGTCATTTAATGATCAGAACTAGAACAAGCCATTTTTTTAG
Source organism: Platysteira castanea (assembly GCA_013397175.1). Lineage (NCBI taxonomy): Eukaryota > Metazoa > Chordata > Aves > Passeriformes > Platysteira > Platysteira castanea. The sequence goes on from VYXC01002222.1 coordinate 381,381, forward strand.
GTCTGGAGTTAAAAACAAGAAGCATGTTTGTCAAAACTTAGCTATGTCTAAATGCAATATTTATCTTGCAAATGTGGAAGCTCTAATTGGATTGATTGGATGTTACATTAAGATAGATGCTAAGTGCAAGTGATGAGTAAAATGTTGGAAGGTGATGATTACATTTTTTAAACCTTTCTAGATGCTTTCTTATGGTAAGATTGATTTTGTATGAGACAGATATTTCTACTAGGTATAAATATGTAGATTAAAGTGAATATAGGGAGTATGTGCAGAATACAACCCATGTTAAGGATTTCATCTGTAAGGCAAGATTTGAGAAGGGCTTCAGCCTTTATAAGTTTGCCCTTGGAATAGCTATGGCAGATACAATTATGTAATAAAAACTATGAAGCTGTGGCCCTATCTATGTAGCTAGAAATCGAGATAAACTGTATACCATTATGAAGTCTGGGTATGGCTATTCCATTAATATTAAAAACATTACAGTTGTAAAACCTTGTGAAGATTTAGGACAAAGTCATACTTCTTATTGATACTAATGGTTTCATCAGTTTGTATTAAGCACAGGAGAGCAATATGGAATTAAATTAAGACATTCATCTAAATATTTGTAGCATTACAGTCTCTGAAGAAGCTTTTGAAAATATAACTAAAACTTAGCTGATTGGGTAACAGCATGCTGTTTTCAAAGAAAAGTGAATAATTCCATAGATCATTGGAAGAGATATTAAATTATGTGCTTCACAGTCTTCATTGTTATTTCCCACTGAATTTCACCATCTCACTGACTGCTCCTTTTCAGGGACACATAATATAGACTTTCTAGCATGTGCCCAATTTTGGTAAATTTCAGCCTAAAAACAACTCTTAAAGAAAAAGCTGTGACTGTGAAGAGCAGAAAAATTAAATGAGAAATGAAGAGTTAAGACACTAATTACAGTTTATTTTTTTAACATTTAGTTTGGCAGTTCTCATTATCTTTTATTGTACAGTGTCTGAGGTCAATTAGGATTCAGTTGATCTTGGAGTCAGTTGACAATGCTGTTTATAATTAGATAGAGGAAAGGGAAAAGGTTGATGTTTTCTCTCTCTTCCTCATTAGGGCTGGCTGACTGAGCCAATTTTATTGCTATCTTAAAGGCAGTTAAAAAGGTCATGTGACTGTTTCCTAAATGAATTGTTTTGCAAAATACTATTGTCTTTGTAAGGATACTCCATCGTTAGGATGGGTAAATGGTCGTTATAAGAATTTTGAAGTATTCAGTTCATCATTCTTATAGAAAAAGAAAAGCATGTGAATTATTTTACCTTTCACACTGAAACCTAGAAACTAAGTACTCAGATTTTAAACCACTGTGTGCAGTTTTGCAGAACCTGAACTAAATGGGTCACAGCACCAACCCCAAATTTAGTCTCAAATTTTAATCTTTAATAACTACTAAAAAGCACTTTCTATGAAGTAATATAATTGATAAGAATATTTTAAAGCCAGACCTCTAAAATACTTGCCTTTGTGCTGCTTGATAATTTGTTTAATAAACATTCATGGTAGAAAAAAAGTATTGAATGTACTTTACAACATTCTAAGAAAAACCGGTTAGCAGTAGAATTGATGTATATTTTAATAGCTTTGGAACTAATTTTTAAAATTGGCTGTGTCTACTGCAGTTATATAATGTAAGTAATCTTAATTCATTAATATCTTTATTTTAGACATAATTTTTCTGTTAATATTGCAATATTTGTTTCATGTTTAGTGTAGCACTGACTCCACTAACATTAAATTAAAGGTGAAATGGATATTAGTTTTCAGAACATTTAGTACAATTATTTAATAATGTTTTTACTTTGATAACTCTTTTTTGATAATAAGTAATGCATATGTATTTCTAGAATGGAATGTGCATTGTAACATATATTATAATCATACTAATAAAAGATGAAAGACAGTAAACCTCTAGTTCAGTAATTTGAAATGAATGTAAACTGACATTTGAGAGCTCTTGGCAGAAAAAAGAAAAAGAAGCAACAAAAGATAAAAGAAAGAAGAAACTGTAAATGAAACATGAGAGGGAAAGTCCCAACAGTTCTAATTAAAGATATTTCAACGTTAGAACTGCAGCATCCACCCACATGTCATTCTTGCATGACATGTAACAGAAGATCACCAGTTCTGTCTTCCTTGTGCAAAATATTTTTTCCTATAATTGTTTATCAATAACAGCAAAAGTGAGAGTTTTTGCATAATCGTATTCACAAATTGTAGAAAAAAGCAGTAATTATAGTAAATCTGCCTGTAACCACAAAGTGATTGTTAAAGTAACTTTCAAGACATGCTGCCAGCCATGTATTAGCCAGTATTTTACTGTCTACATTGGTTTCCTTCATCAAGTAGGAGATAAAGGAGCAGCCTGGAGAAGGTGACTAGCTCATTGCATATGTAAAAAATTAAAATGACTGTTTCCTTTATTTCACTCGGAGGACAGAAGTGAAAACAAAAAGCCAAGCATATTCATGACAGTGGCAGATGGCGCCAACCTTGCACAGCTATTTTCTTTGATTATTGGCTACTTATACTTTTAAAAATGGGAGACAAAGCCAGAAAGCTGTAGTTCTAGAAGAAGATAATGAAATCGCACTGACACAGGTCATTGGCCTGAATATAATCCAAATTTGGTTGAGATTTCTATAGAATTTTCCCAGATTTCTCCTTCTACTTTGTTTTTTCTCTAGAAAACTGCCTAATCTGAACACAGATCTCATTATATTCACACCATATTAGGCAGAGTTTGTGATTAGGTGGACTTAATTTGCCTGCAGCATTTTAGAAAATATCTAATTATTATAGTCTTTAAGAACTGCCTTTTTCTGTTCAAAGAATAATAGTAGCTCACAATAGTCAATATTTTATTAGTTTAATCACTGTTGAACAGTGAGTGTGGATTTTGAATTGTGAATACCCAGTTCTAAAAACTACATTTACTGTGCTGAATCATATGAAAGAACTTTGAAAAAAATTAATGCTGGATTCAGAACGGGGGCATTTTTCAAAGTGTCTAAGTAAACATCAGTAGGTTTTTGAGTACTTTTATTTATTTTCTTTACTGCTCAGAAGATTCTGTGTACTATGGTCACAGTCAGATGCATGTTTCATGAAAAAAACTACAGCCAAGTTAGAATGAAAGAGAAAGGAGAGTCTACCAAGGCCCCATTTATGATTATTGATTCTAGAACCCTTTCAAGCAAGAAGGTCCAAAGGGGAAATGAACATCTTTTCCCCTGAGTGAATGAATCACACTGCTTTTACAAAGAATCTAGAGAATTAATAGGAGAGTTTAGGACCCAAACACTGAGACCAAATGAGGTTTATCCTACACAGGAATGTGACCAGTCATGCTCCTCTTAAAGAGAAGATTTCTTCTGCGAGCAGTAGAAGAAAAGTCAAGCAAACATGAGCGGATGCTGAGCTCAGAGGGAGTCCCCTCTAACAAAGAGAAAAGTATCACAGTTGTTTCCGGAGCAGAAGGAACATAATATACAAATTAGGTTAGTCTAATTATGAGGGCTGAAGAGATTTTTATTGCCGTGTAGAGCCACTTGGGTTTGTAATTCTTGTGTCTGGAGCAGTGCTTTACTGCTTACCACCCATAAACCTGTGTGCTCATGCTGATGTAACTGTTACAAAGGGGACCATTTGTGAAGAGGAACATCAGGTCACAGAACCTATGATCCTTTAATATTAGTTTCAAATAACTATTTCAAAATTGTAAAAGTCCATGAGATGTTTGTGTTTTAGTCTTAACCAGTTGCTGGTTTTGCTCACATGAATGAAACATACGGGGTCTTGTAAGTGATATGGTTTCTTGATAAGTGACAAGCTTATACCATGCCTTGCATCATCCTCTAAAAAATAGCTCTACTGTAACAATTCCAGCTTTAATAATTCCAATACCTCTTACTCAGAGAAACACAGCAATGAACTTTTAACATATGACAAAGATCCTTGTGCTACTCCCATTCCTCAAAGTTTCTTTAAAATACCTCTAATAGATCCTCAGCATACCAAAAAAATGTAATCAGGGATTCAGTTTCATATTCTGGGAGTGTGCTGTGCTCTAATTTAGTGTTGTGTCCCTTTTTCCTCCACTGTTACCGCTCCCAGTTATGGGCAGTGGCACTGTCCCAAAGCTGGAACATACAGGAAATAATTTTGTTCAAGTTGCCCTTGTTATCCTACTACTGCAGCCTTGTCTGTAGGTGCTTGCTAGTCTTTGGTGGCACAGCAGAGAGTATGCATATGAATCTTCTCTGCTTTGCAGTCTTAGATGCAATAAAGGAACACGGGTAGTGCTGATTCCTGGAGGATCAGAAAAGGTTAGCAGTACCCATTCACTGTGGGGTTTTGTTGTTGTTTAACATCACTGTAGTCTATTTTAGGAAATGCTATTGAAAACAGATGCATTCATTTTGAAAATTAATATCCTGCACTAAACAAATAGATGCATGTGTGCACAGGTAGAGTACAGCAGAATTACCAGAAAACCTTGACATCAAATCTGCCACTCTTCCCATCCCAAATCTATACAACGTGCGCTTGACTGAGATGGAAAAGGTGAGATAGGTGACAGCCCAGACACACAGAAACACAAATATATGTTTTAAAAGCAAGCACACATGTAAACCTTAAAACTATCAAGAAGCTGGTGCATTTTTCTGCAGTTTCTCTAAGTTAGTAATTTCATTTCTGCTTCTTTTGGTTTATTTCCTTGTACTATATATTTTTTTAATATTGATCTTCTCCATCTCTTTTCCTATGTGATTGTGCAAAGGCCAGCAAAGTGAGACAGAAAAACCTTTTAAAACATTTTTTTTATATATATAGCATTGGGCCTGGATTATAACACATTCTTCCTGAGCAAAATTATCAAATAGTTGTCCTTCAGCTATTAAATTTAAAAGGGATGCAATATCCACAGAGCTACTTAAAACCGAAAATTTAAAATATCAGAGGGAAATAATAATTATTAAATAATAACTATTAAATTATTAAATAATTATTAAATTATTATTAAATTTATTTTTTAAATCTGAAGACTTCCAGAGGATACATTCTGGAATAGAACGAATTACTTTTGAGTTCTGCTGATGAAAAAATATGTAGATTTAGAATCATTTGTATTGAAGAGGGTGAGATAGAAAGCATGATGATCCACAATCCCTAAATAGTGAGGTAATGGAAATAGATATATGCACTGCATATACATATGTATCTGAATATCTATATTCTATATATAGAATATATTCAGTGAATATATTATATATTCACTATCTAAAGTAATTGAAGAAAATTACTTTATATTAGACATGATGAAGCACACTTGCTGGGCCTGCAGTTATATACTTGAGGCCCCCAAGTTCGTGCTAACTTGTGTAAGTAAAAAATATGCAAGCTTTGACCGTGAATTTTCCATGACCTCGGGTTAATGTCAACTTTATGGTAATTACCAGTGTCTTTGGATAGCAAACATATGCAGTCTATCTCCTCGAATCACACTAGTTGTGAGTACATATTACTGGATGTTGGGTAAACAGTCCACAATCCATAACACTGATTATGTCCATAGTATTGCTGCTAAAACTAATAAGCCTCATCCGAAGAGCCATTTTTTTTCTTTTCAAACAATATAGTGGATCTAGGCAAAAAAAAATAATTAATGGAAGCTTTTATGCGTTAAAACCAGAGCCAGTTGGCTGCCTTGGTTAGGGTGACAAAATGCCAGCAAACCTGAAATCTTCATTTGCTTTGAAGACCTCANTTTTTTTATATATATAGCATTGGGCCTGGATTATAACACATTCTTCCTGAGCAAAATTATCAAATAGTTGTCCTTCAGCTATTAAATTTAAAAGGGATGCAATATCCACAGAGCTACTTAAAACCGAAAATTTAAAATATCAGAGGGAAATAATAATTATTAAATAATAACTATTAAATTATTAAATAATTATTAAATTATTATTAAATTTATTTTTTAAATCTGAAGACTTCCAGAGGATACATTCTGGAATAGAACGAATTACTTTTGAGTTCTGCTGATGAAAAAATATGTAGATTTAGAATCATTTGTATTGAAGAGGGTGAGATAGAAAGCATGATGATCCACAATCCCTAAATAGTGAGGTAATGGAAATAGATATATGCACTGCATATACATATGTATCTGAATATCTATATTCTATATATAGAATATATTCAGTGAATATATTATATATTCACTATCTAAAGTAATTGAAGAAAATTACTTTATATTAGACATGATGAAGCACACTTGCTGGGCCTGCAGTTATATACTTGAGGCCCCCAAGTTCGTGCTAACTTGTGTAAGTAAAAAATATGCAAGCTTTGACCGTGAATTTTCCATGACCTCGGGTTAATGTCAACTTTATGGTAATTACCAGTGTCTTTGGATAGCAAACATATGCAGTCTATCTCCTCGAATCACACTAGTTGTGAGTACATATTACTGGATGTTGGGTAAACAGTCCACAATCCATAACACTGATTATGTCCATAGTATTGCTGCTAAAACTAATAAGCCTCATCCGAAGAGCCATTTTTTTTCTTTTCAAACAATATAGTGGATCTAGGCAAAAAAAAATAATTAATGGAAGCTTTTATGCGTTAAAACCAGAGCCAGTTGGCTGCCTTGGTTAGGGTGACAAAATGCCAGCAAACCTGAAATCTTCATTTGCTTTGAAGACCTCATGCTGAATGAGAAGCTGTTGTTGAGATAAAGATATTCTTTGCAACTATATTCGTTTTCTTCTTTCTGGACTCACAAGAGAACAGAAAATTTAAGCAATAAATTATGCCTATCCCTTTGAGATCAGAAAAGCTCAAAACGTGCACAATTTGAAGAAGCTGATCAAAATGAAGCATCCAAGCTATGAAACTGTAGAAGCATTTTACCCTATGAAATACTGACTTCACTGAAAACTACACTGGATATTTCCTATTGCAGAAAGTAATATGAAATTTCTTTATATTGAGCTCTCAGCTATTCAGGAGGTTGCTCTGCAAGTGGTTGATGAGGTTGTCGCTTGTAGCCCTTGATGGATAGCTAATGAAAAACTCACAAAGTATTTCTCAACATGCCCTCCGAACCATTTTTGCTGAATATGGGTGTTCAGAAGTTCAAATCTAGCCAGCACAGGAAGAGATTTCTTTATTATGCACAACTGTGTCCCTGGGTCAGAATAAAAGAAATAACTGCTTATTCTTGATAACTTGGGATGTAAAAGTATTGCCAAAATTATACATTGTTGCCTGTATGTGTTAACTATAGTTATCTGTAANTTTTCAAACAATATAGTGGATCTAGGCAAAAAAAAATAATTAATGGAAGCTTTTATGCGTTAAAACCAGAGCCAGTTGGCTGCCTTGGTTAGGGTGACAAAATGCCAGCAAACCTGAAATCTTCATTTGCTTTGAAGACCTCATGCTGAATGAGAAGCTGTTGTTGAGATAAAGATATTCTTTGCAACTATATTCGTTTTCTTCTTTCTGGACTCACAAGAGAACAGAAAATTTAAGCAATAAATTATGCCTATCCCTTTGAGATCAGAAAAGCTCAAAACGTGCACAATTTGAAGAAGCTGATCAAAATGAAGCATCCAAGCTATGAAACTGTAGAAGCATTTTACCCTATGAAATACTGACTTCACTGAAAACTACACTGGATATTTCCTATTGCAGAAAGTAATATGAAATTTCTTTATATTGAGCTCTCAGCTATTCAGGAGGTTGCTCTGCAAGTGGTTGATGAGGTTGTCGCTTGTAGCCCTTGATGGATAGCTAATGAAAAACTCACAAAGTATTTCTCAACATGCCCTCCGAACCATTTTTGCTGAATATGGGTGTTCAGAAGTTCAAATCTAGCCAGCACAGGAAGAGATTTCTTTATTATGCACAACTGTGTCCCTGGGTCAGAATAAAAGAAATAACTGCTTATTCTTGATAACTTGGGATGTAAAAGTATTGCCAAAATTATACATTGTTGCCTGTATGTGTTAACTATAGTTATCTGTAAATAGAGCTGTACTTTTTCTGCAACAGGAATTTATTCTAATACTTTTAGACTTTTCTTTCCTTAGCGGTATAATAACTACTGTGCCATATATATAGAAATTACTCCCAAGAATGTAACAAGCAGGATTCACACATTTAAATGATTTTTTTTTTAAAGCTGAACTGTTTCCAAATTCTTCTATCCAAGCATCACTTAAGAAACTGTTTGTTCAGTTCAGTTTCATCTCTGCAGCTGCCAAACCACTTCAGTTCTGCCAGCTCTGCTCTCTGATTGCAAAATAAAGGGTGGTCACTTCACAGTGTATGCAAGAAATATTGTAATTTTGTGAAAATTATGACATTTAAGAACATTCTTTCACTAGTAAATTTTTAGGCTATCCTGCTACTTGCCTGTTTAGCTAAAACCAAAAAGAATCTTTTACATTCACTTCACCATACTTCCCTATAACATGAGAGAAAATAGTGTACTGGGTTTGCATTTTCTAAGACTGAACTTTGCTGCAGCTTACATTCAAAAATATTTTTGTACTATAATAGCCTGTCAAAACAAATCTGTTTACCTCTTTTGTGTGTGTGTGTGCAGAAGGGTCTTTTTTTGTCCACCTCTAAAGATAAAAATAGGAAAATAGTAATCGCACAAAGTAGCAAAACCTTTCTTCTTTTCTTTTTTGTTTCCTTTTTTTCTCTATAAAATCATAGGATGTGTGAAAAAAATGCATCAAGTAACCCCTTATTGTATGAAAAATGTTGCTACATAAATGCATTAACTATTTTCATAGCTCATGTCTGAAGACTGGAGTCTCCTGTGTCCATACTGTGAACAGAAACAAAAAGACATAGAACATGGGAAACTGCAACCTGTTTTATTGAGAGGGAATGCAGATAAGCACCTGGCTGTAATACTTGGACACATACATTTTTTAAATTTTCAGGAAAGTAGTCCCAATAGTTTACTACTCTCTAAATAAAAGGTCCCCAGTTGATGTAAAGTAAAATATATAAATATATCATATTGCTTTTAAGCTGAAACATAATTTAAAGCACAACAGAGAAGGGAAAAAAATGTAAGCTGCTTACTGATAATTTGCTTAAGTTCCGAGCAGTTTTCTTCTCAGGAAAATAATTTGCCTTAGCTGAAGAAGAAATTAAAATGTACTTAGAAATAAAGAAGGAATAGAATGTTTGGGTTTGGTTTTTTAACAAGCTTTTCCTTCTCTTGGTAATAAAAAAAAAAGAGTTGAAATTGTGATAGAGAAAACTTATTCGAAATAAAAAAATACAAGGATATGAATTTCTGAAATATAGAAGCAAAAAGGCAGGAACTTACTGTGAGTCTTTTTAAGGAACAAATGTAAAAATGAGAACTGTTACAGCATTCTAATTTTCCCGTGGCTAGCATTTTATCTTATTCAGAGTATTGTTTCTATGAGGCTATGTTCTGACCTCTATTTCGCTTGGTGGGAAAGCTCTGCTCAGAGTGACTCATGGTAGGGCGAGGAATCACTTTGAGGGCTGCTTTTTGTTCACCTTGCATTACCACTGTGAAGTGCTAAAACTAACTATAAGGCAATACCAATCATAACAGTAGTGTGTTGCACCCACTTTCTACTTAATATGTATTGTAATGTACATTAATTCTGAATTAGAGCTAATATGAATACAAATTATAGAAATAGGGATTGCACTTTTTCATTAGGAATATTTTTGAGAGGTACAGGCAGTTTATTTTTCTTCATATTAGCCTCATAACTAGAGCTTGATATATTTAGATACTGAGAATCAGAAGAAATTCTATCATGCCTCTTACATGGGATATTATGTAAACATTAGCATTTGTTTGTCAAACAGTATTTTTGCATATACTTGTGCAGACCCATTGAACTGAATATATGCACAGAGATACGTCCTCTAGCAAATTGTTAACCCAGAGAAATATATCCTTTGCATCACAGCTTCATGCCAATCGCCACTTCAGTAAACACTGCCACATCATGATGACTGTTCTCCAGGAATTAGCAATGAGTTTGTTTATAATCAAGTTTATCAATATTTATAAAGTACTGTACTTAAGGGGATAATATATTGATAAAATACAGTTCTGAAATGCATTACATTTCCACGTTATATTTAATGGCTAAAAATACATGTAGTGGGTGTGGAGTAATAGGGGCCATACCCCGCCCCCACAAACAGTTTCTTTATCACCCCATCTGCTACCCCAAATGCTAACTCTCAGGAACACCACTGCTTTGCAGCATGTTTTATTATTCAAGCCTTAGTGGGAGGAGAGCTGCAGAAAGAAAGTGTTAACTGTAGAGAAAGGGAGGGTCAAACCAAGACCCAGAATAAGCTATATTGCTCCACTAATGCCAGGACAGTGGCACAAACTTCAGCTGGACCTGAACCGGCTACTAAGTACCATTAGATTAGATTAAAACCTGCTAGAAAAAAAGGAACAGTGAGAAGAAGGTCTAAACACATTTGTCAAAGAATTAATAAAGAGGCTAAAGGTATTTACGTAGGCAGGGAACATATGGAAGAAGAACAAGGCAGACTTTGAGAAGAAATTATTTAGCTTAATTAAAAAAAAAACACAACAGAACAAAGATAAGGCTAGGAAAAAAAATAGAAAGTTTACACTGTTTTCGTTCTGCCTTTCTATTTTTCCAAAAGGAAGCAGGAGGTTGGGGCCTGATCAGACAGAAGTCAAGCAAAGATTCCTTTTGCTTTGGATCGGGTAGGTTGGAAAGAAAGAAATGCTGCTAAATAATTATCAAATACTGATGAGTGTTAATGGGAGTTTAAGAGACAAAGCGTCCAGTTTGAAGCACTTATTGGCGATGTCTACACTATCACCACTTGCCAAAAACATTTCCATCATTGTGCAATGGTTGAGATTTATAGCTGACTTCCAGCATTTTAATCTAACCCAGCTCAGAGCAGGTGAGAAGCTGGCTGAATGCAACTCATTGAGATGATTTTGGGAATGACAGGATTGTTCATAAATGTAAGTTAAATTGAATAAGCAATTTCATTTTAAAAAAATCAGTTGGAGAAAAAGCAATGGAAAGGGAGAAAACTGAGTGGGATTTTTAATATATTCAGAATGTTAAAAATTGATTTTTGTTCTTTATGTTTTCCCTTAAAAACTAGTCTACTTTTAAATAAAAAACCACCATTAAAACGGAAGAATCCTGAAAGGCAGCAAAATGTTTTGGTTTAGGACAATTAAAATTGTTTAGGACAATGCAAAATTAATTGTATCTCTTGTTATGTGATTAATCTGTCAATCTGCAAATTCCATTTTTTATACAGCTCTCAACCAGGTAATACATTTATAACTAAAATGACTAGCCAGTATTTTGGGTCTCACTGGCATCTAGCTATTCGAATGTGAAGCTGACCATGTGAATCATGCTTTATAGAAAAAAAATAAGAATTCCATTGATTTACAATGATTACGTAAAGATCTTCCTTGAATTTAGTCAGACAAACAAGGTATACTTTTCATATTTCCAGCTGCAAGCCTGACAGCATTCCCGGAGCAGACACTTTATTTTTTTGGTTGCTGGCTTGCCATGGCAAGTTTGTTATTTGCCATGGTAGGTTTATTTATTTTGGTTTTTATATCCCTTTGTTGTCATTGGTTTTGGTTTTTTGTTTGTTTAGTCGATTGGTTGGTTGAGGCTTTTTTCTTTCTTGGTTGTTTTCTCCTGTTTTTAGATGTTATATAGGTGTTTATGTTTATAGACTAGAATGACCTTTGTGCTAAAATGTGGAGCATATAGCATAATGCATTCAGCAGTATATTCAAAGGTCTACAGATTCACTGAAAGAAAACTAGTTCCTGACCTTACAGTAATTGTTCATCAATTTGGAAAGGTGAGGAATGAAAGCATCATACCAGAAGATGTATTTTCTTGTATGTAGTTCTGCTCCTGTAAAGGCACTGGACACTCAGTCTCAGATGATGAAGAGTCCAGGTAATAGTCTATTTCTACTGCACTCAAACAGAACTCAAGTAAAATAGGTGATCTACATGTAGAAAACCCATAGGTCAGTATTAGAAAATACGGAAGTTTGTGTCTTGATATTCAACGAACAGTGTCCTGTTAATTTATATATGCCTCGGAGCCTTTTAAGTTTTCTGGCACTGGATAATCAAATCCTGGTATAATCAAGTCAGTTTTCAAATTTCCAAGCCAAAAGATTCCATGCAATATACTCAGCAATGATCCTTTATGAGGTACTATAAAAAACCAAATTCTGCTTTATCTATGTGGCCTTTCCTCAAGAAAATTTATGCTCTCTTGCTGGTTGAAATGTGTTAGCTGACACTCTTCTTCACCAGGAAAGGCTTGGACTGAGTCATGATCAAGGATGGGATATCTTATATTGGAATGGTTGCAGTAGTTCCCTACCCACACTGCAGGAACAGTTCAGACTCTGATGTAACAGCTACAGAATTGCAAATAAGAGCTTGGCATTTGTGTAATAAACTTTAGCAGTTCAACTACTGCTTTGTGAGAAGTGGAGCCAGCTCTGTAGTCAGAGTAGGAATCTCTAAGAGAAGCAAGAAAAAGAGGGGTGCGAAACACTGAAACTGCCTCAACTTAAACCATCCCCACTTGTAAATCAGATCCCTATGGTGTCTTGACTGTTGTGATGTGTATCCAGCAGGACACCTTGGAACAAAAGATAGTGCAGTATGACATGTATTTTATTTTTGCTTGGATGAATTGGGGGTGGTAGGAACAACTATTTAACTTCATACAATGATACTGCATATGGCTAGTCTGAGATTCAAAGTCCAATGGAAAATAAGTTTGGCTCTGTAGGGAAAGAATTCTTGTAGGTACAAAATTAAGGCAAATAGTAGCACATTGTCTCAGAGAACAGTGGTATGGTTTCACAGAAAAAGGAATGAATACTACAGGACACACTTTTAAGTATGACACAAATATAGTTTTTCAAAATGTCGGATTCATGCAGCAAAGACCTGAACAACAGAAGACAACGACTAGACAGAAGAAAAGCCTCCCTGGTTACCTGGAATACTTTAGCATAACATTCCTAGCTCAGTAGGGAAGGACTGAGACTCAACAAATTGTCTGCTGTCTAATTGTCTCTTGGCTCAGCTTGGAAAATGCAAATAGAACTAGACTGCAAAAATTGGTTCAAGAAGCCCTAACAGGATATCAAGCATTAAGCAGTATACAGCAGATGGTAAATGATTTTTAAAAAGCAGTTTTCTTTAAGTTCACAATAGTCTATGGAGTTAGAAAATGGCAGGTGGAGCAGGAACTATAACAGGTTATGAATTGTCAATAATTTTCTTTTCAGTGGCAATGAAACTGCTCTTGAAATCACCAAAAAGGTTATAGAGATACACTGTAACTGGATGACAAATACCTCAAGTGACAACTGACACAAAGATATAACAACTACAAGAACTAGAGAGTAAGAATGCAATATTCTGAATTAATATTTGCAAGCTAATACAGAATTATTTCTGGTCAGTCCCAAAAATCTTGGATATAGATGCATTTAAAGAATGCACAAAACAAACACAGGCTATAAATCAGGAGAATTAAGCAGCTGAATACTTATCATTAAATACAGAGCATTATTATCAAGATCACCAGTGTCCTTCATTAGTGTATAAAGGACAAAAAACTATGCCCCAAGATTCTTGCAGTTTACAATCAAAATAGATGCTGCAGCATGGAAATAAGCAGTGTATGTGATAGGAGGCTACATATGAAGAGTGCACAGTGATGCAGAGGGCATGATGTGTACGCAAACAGTTCTGTGTTTTTATCTGCTCTGGATGAATATTTTATTTACCTCTGCTGACTTCTTCACTCTCCAGTAGAATACTAAGAAAAGTAGAGGAGTGATTCTCACTAGCACACTAGTTGTAAAAATAAACAATTCCTGAAAGCAAATAATAACTTTTAAAACATTGTCCTGTCCCCTTATCCTCTAATTGTGGTAGGCAACAGTCTATGACCCCCATGCTTCAAGTCAGGCATCCTGTCTTTAGTAGAATGGACATACTGACAGCAGAACTTAAAAAAAAGGAAGTGAAATGACTGGTGTCAAGCTGATAAAAATGAATGCAGGATGTTGTACAGTTTCAAGGAAATGTAAAAGAAAATTAGAATGCAATTATCTCAAGTAGTCTGCATTTAGATAGCCTGAAACAGTGGTATCAAAGACAGATGTGAATTTTCCCACTCATCTTAATGGAGCACTGCAAAATATAATTATGACCACTTTAATACTAGTAGTGTTAACTGTTTCATTCCTGAGTCGTTTACCAGACACAATGCATTACAGAACCACTTCATTACTGTTGAACTTACTTGATATGTGCTAATGTTACATTCCTCTTAAATAATTGCTTAGAAAAATACTGCTGGAGCCCACTGACTGTCCAAAAGCAGAAAGGCACAAGAAACAATTTCAGAATCAAACAAAAAAATTACTGCTCTCAGATGTCATTTCTAGATTTTTAAGAGCACATTGATCTCTGATATCTGCTTATCATGATATTGTTTTTCCACTGCTACAGAAGTCTGATAGCTTCAGACTTCTCTTCCCCATTCAGAACTTCTTATAAGGAATTGTTTAAATATTGATAGCAAAGCCTACCAGTTAGAAATCAATTTGGGATGTTAAAAAAAGTCAGGCAAAACTGGACTGCTGATAAGGAACAATTTCACTAAACTCTAGCCTAGAGGAACAAGCCTGTGAAGAGACCACAGCCACAGAAAGCTGAGACTCTCAGAGGGCTATTAGCTTTCCAGAATGGATATAAGTGGAAAAATGAGAGTTATATAGTAACAGAAAAAATTAAATTCCCTCACCTCATCTCCTAAAATTATAATAGAATTTTTCAAAACCATTGAAGTCTTCATGCCCAATTAACTGAAGTACAAGAGATAGCTTATTCTTTCTCTTTATTTTACAGGAAGCTGTTTACCTTTCTCTCTTAGTAGGTGTCAGAGTTCAAAGATACAGGTGGATTTTCAATCTTCATTTAAAATAACTGATAATTTGGGCAAAATTCTTGTAACTCAGAAGAACCTGTACTGCAGCAACCTCAACATGGCACATAAAAAGGAAAAGCAGTAGTTATTTGAAGCATTGGAAGAAATCCTACTTGTGTTTTCATGCTGATAATTCAACTCACAGAGAAAGAGATGTTTCTCTTTAGGAAGCAAAGTCTTTCCTGCCCAAAGGATTTGGCAGGGAATAGGTGACAGGCCATGTTAGTGAAGAGAAAATTTTAGATAGTTCCTTTTTGAGTCAGTAATTTTCTGTCCTTTCCACAATATGGTGACATCCTGAAAGACCACTTGGTGGGCCGCCTTGTATATGACTGTGTATACATGTATATATGTATATATGTATATATATATGTATTTATACACACACATGCAAGTACGAGCAAATGTGTATTTGTTAGACATGCCTTGACTCCCCAAAAATTGCAGGAGAAAACCAAGGTACTTGAATTTAGTGGGTGGAAAGTGGCTTAGAAATAGGACAGTTTACCAAATTATGGTGGTCCCATCCCACAGAATGTTGTCCTTTCTTTGCAAGCTGTATAAATTCAGCCTTCAGCTATATTTCCAACTTCGATTCCTTGTCACATTTCTCGTTTCTGTCTCTCTGCTCAGCCAATGACAGCAGTGCCAATCCTCCAGTTGTTAAATCTATCTGAAAGCTTCCCCCCTCCTACTTTATATCACCCTCAAAGTGATTTTTGCAGTCTCTCCTCCAGAAAGAGTGAATTTGAACACAAAGACAGAATATTTGAGCCAACGAGAGAAGCAAAAAGAGAATCCTTGGAGTCTTTTCTTTAACTCATGTTATCCAATGCACATTACAGGAAGGAGAATGTCCCTTTAAATAGTTTGGGAGCCCTCTAGTGATTTTTCCTGTCTTTCACTTGAAGAAATGATGAGATCCTCCCCTCCTACCAGTACAGGTAGGGTGGAAAGGCCTTTCTACATAGACAATGGACCCAGTGTTTGGCATCCTGTGAAGCCACTGTCAATTCTGCACATCCTTAACAGGACACAGAAAACCCAAATAAAATGGTTTCCTTTCCTCCGTCATCCCTGGTTGTCCATTTTATTAATAACTTAAATTCTTGTTTTGTAAAGTTGGAATCTCTGGAAAATCAGAGACTTAAATCTTGGCAGAATTTTGTCTTGGTTTGCAAAGGACCTTCAGGGCAGAACCCCACGTACATGTGTGCCAGTGTGTGCTGCAAACCCTTCCTTCTGAGCTGTCAAGAATTAGAGTGTAAATCCTGAGCCTTCAGATTATGATGAGAGCTGAACCTTTTGCTATTCTGCCATTACAAACCATAAGCTCTTATAAAATGTATTTTTAGGAGTCCTATTGAATCGCACAGTATGTAGCATAATGTAATCAATACAAGAAGCTGCATATAAATAATCTGTTTGGATTCTCACACATTTTAAGATGAGAGAGGGCACCATTCCCAGCAGTACTCCCCCCCTCCCTCAGAGTTCACACCTTTTATGGGGGAAAATGATTGTAAAGTATTCATTTAAGCCAATAACCAAAGCTTATGTTATTCATTTCTCAGTGATATACATAGTGCTCTTTTTGTATACTATTAACTGTGGACATATGTTTTTCATTTGACTATGTTACTTACACACACAATTCTTTTAAAAAATATGTAAAATATAACAGCTGCTGCAAAAAAAATTTTTTTTTAGATCTCTGAAGTGCCTAACGAGCTGCAGTGCACAACAAAAATGGTTTGGTCTTTATAACTTGCCCATTGTAAAATACCATGGAAGAGTTTAATCTGTTTGGTCATCTCCTTGGAAGGGGGAAAATTGACACAGTTCTAATATGACAATGTGCTTCTGTGGGATGTATTCCTTGGCTGTAACAGCAAGGTCTTGATCATTCACTGCATCAAAGCAACGATACAAACAATGGATCAGCCAACTTCTAAAACAGTGGTATAAAAGCAATTGTAAAGACACCAACTGTATCATCTGAGCTCTGCTTTGACATTGTTGTTTGCTGACGGCATAAATATACCTATTTCCTGCCAGTGTAAGTGAGAGATTAAGGGGTAAATATAGAAAACCTAAAGTTTGCTTTGGATTAGAACTTTTTTCTTTATGAATTATTGAATAAATCAAATATCCTTGGTTCTTATCCCAACAGAGTGTGATGAATGCTAGCTTGAAAAAATGTAGCAAGAGCAAACGTTGGCAAGAATGAAGCATTATAATGTG
Source organism: Platysteira castanea (assembly GCA_013397175.1). Classification (NCBI taxonomy): domain Eukaryota; kingdom Metazoa; phylum Chordata; class Aves; order Passeriformes; genus Platysteira; species Platysteira castanea. The sequence goes on from VYXC01002222.1 coordinate 398,772, forward strand.
ATGTCTACAGAGAATTAGAGATAGGGGGAATTGTCAGTTACAGGCAATGCTATCAATATTGGTAGAAGATATTTAAACTGTAATTCTACCTAGGTTAAGGTGCTTTAAAAGGATGTTTGTGGATTGAAAACAATCTGTGCCAGCCTCTTTTAAGGGACTAATTGCACCACTGGTTAATACATAGATGCAGATTATTCCATTGCAACACATTTGAGAGCTACCATGTGAGGGAATGGCAAGTATGGAAAACTGCCAAAACTGAATGTCTTCTTCCTTCTCTTCCAGTTGATAAGACAGGAGAACTAAGATGCTTTTTTTGAAATCAATCATGTGGTATCTGGAGCCAATAATGAGAAAACAAAATCTTTTTTATGAGGATCCCAGTCATACAGTGGCAAAGAACATACTGGGGAGGAGTCTGCTCTCAGAAGAGCTCTGACATTCCCAGCAGCAGTTGCAGAGGCATTCTGCAAATTTTCTGCTGCAATTTGATGGGGAGTCATGGTCTTTACTTGCACCAGGCCCTGCCCTGCCAGGTTCTGCTGAAACATCTTGCATCACCCAAGTTAAGTGTCTAGGTAGTGTTTCTCCTACATTTTTGTTGCTTTAGTCTTGATGTTTTCAAAGTGTTAAATCCAATGTATTCAAAGAAGTCTGGGTGTTCAAAGCTGTGTAGACAACATCACTGAAGCCCTTCCATTCTGCTTCAAAAGTGTCCAGGGTGTACAAAGTTGCTGACACAATGTTCTTGAATCACTTACAGGAAGTTGCAGTAGTGGTATTCACTGGCTTTCCAATGATTTTCAAAGTGCTGGTTTTACAGCAACAATTTTATAGCATTAATGTTGAAATTTTTGATTTTAAGCTTATTCTAAAGCTTTTGCTTAGTTTGATGTGAATGTCAAATTTTCCATAGATAGTTAGCTTGACATTTGCATCTTCCTCCCACAGACTGATTCTGATGTTGCCCCAGAAATGGTGCAATCAATTACTTTTAATTTTTAGTCTGGGTTTATGCCTAGGGTTACATATTGATCGTATTGAGAATATTTATTTGGAATATTCATCTGTGTACATTTTGAGAATATTTATCTGAAAGAACGGGTCACTATTTTTGCATTTTTCATTCTGCTTTTTTCAGTGGTAGTAGCAGTCTTCACAGTCTTCCTTAAAATAAGGTCTGATGCCTGATGGGACAATAATTATGCTCTTTTGTATCCGGGAATTTACATGCTCCATGTCTTCATAAAAATTGTCTCTTATTTTAGCTGTTTAAGCAACATTTGGTCAATAACAGTGGTGACAGAATTTCTTGCAAAGTGTCAATCATGCTGTATAGTCATTTTTGCCATTGGGCAATCTAGTTACTTGATCATTTGAGATGTGAAAGTGGTTTCACTGTCAGGTTCTCCATTATTTCATCAGGAACTACAGGGGTACAGTACGGATGGCTAATTCAAGTTTCCTTGAAAATACTATCCTCTTAAAATTTTCACTTAGTGTTATTATGTTAATTTAATATCTGGAGGCTGTATAATCAGGACAGTTCTTCACATTGGATAATTCAGTGGATGTCAAGTAAGTGTCTGTACTGCTGTGTTCGAAGATGTTAAAGGACTGAAAATAAAGGGAAAGCAGGTTCCTCAGGGAATGTCTGCACTCTGCAATCAAATGCAATACAGATAGCCCCAAACTAGTGCTGACCAGCCTACAAACTGACCAGCTGCATTAGCATGATTTTGCACTTCAGTAAAATCTTTGACTCCCAGTAGTAAGCCCTGGCTGCAGCTCAGTGCCATGGTGATGCAGATATGCTGCTTTGCTTCCAGAGCAGGATCTGCTGTGCTCTGTTGTGTGAGAGTCACTGAACTCTAGTATGGCTTCTAGCTGATGGAAAGTCATCTGTGATCCTGAATTTTGTGTGAGCAGATTTTACAATTACAACTGCTCTTGGATCTGTACCTGCAGTTTTGTTGGGTTTTTTGTCATCTCAGAAGCCTGAAGGAATGGTAGATCAACTTGGTTTCAACACCAAACGCACATGTTCTAGCAGTATCATTCAACCAGATTCCCTTACAACAAAGAAGGGAAAGCTGGCTATATTTGAACTTGAGAAAGAGCATCACTTCCAAGGGAGTTTTTAAATTTTTCGATGATTAAGGAGAAAGCCTGGGAAGATCTGACTAGCAAGGGTAAAGTTTGATTCATTATAGTTCAAATGAATGATTTTATTACTTCCTATTTCTGTAATTTCCCTTCTTTCTTTTCTTCCAATATCATGGAATCACAGAATGATTTGGATTTGGGTTGGAAAGGGACTTTAAAGGTTATCTAGTTTCAACATATCTTATAAAAGAGCACGTGACCTGTCTGCTGGATTTCCTTAGTAGGTAAATATGTGAAAATTTGTGAATCTCAGTCAGATTACCCCCACCTTTTAAAACCTCTGAAAGTTACAGTAATGTCCAAACCCAAAAGTCCACAATATTTTCACTTTTGAACTGATTTACTGTAAGAATAGATGTTGTGTCAATTTGCATGATTCATTTTAAAGCAAGGTCCTGATACATCACTGAGGTTTGGAGACTACCTTAGGGTGAAAAGTAATACATTTTAGCCCTGTGAACCAGAGTATTAGACCTGAACCAGAGTATTAGACTAAGTGATCAGCTCTGTGCATTTTAACAAGTAAAGCCAAAAGTTTGCTGCTCGTTTCCTTACTTAAACTATTGCAGTTGTGATCCACTGAGAACACCATATCTGGAAATTTTTTTAATGGGGTTTCTGGCCAGTAGGGTACTTTACATCTCTGACATTTGATTTCTTCACACACTGCTTGAGCTATGACTATGTGCATTTAGTTGTCTGTGTATTCAAAGGGGTGTTTTTTTATCCCTGCATCTCTCCACATCACTGATGTGCAAGGTTCAGCGGTAAAGATAGGCTATTGTGCAGGGCTTTGCATTTGATGTGTCAGTTATTTAGCAGTTTATTCTTAAGACTACCGAGGGCATGTAGAAATTTAGGTAGGCACCTTTATATCACACAGCAGCAAGTTCTCATTTCACTCATCATCAGAAACATCATCCTGGTCAGCACTGTGTTTACTGCATGTTGCTATTTTACAACTAATCTGTGAAAATGAAAACAATTAAAACAATGAAAGTTCAATCCAATGCACTGATCTGTACTTTCTGTCTCGGTCTTTTTTGAAAAACTTTCAGTCCTGTTTTTATACAGCAAAGATTTCTTCAGAATTGCTGTTTCTGAAACAGATCTGGCTGATGCAAAGGTTAGGAAAAGACCGTGAGAGAAGACAAGGAAATTTTAAATGAATTATCTCATTTTTTAACAGAGAGCATATTAAATTAAGCTATGCATTGCCAGAAGTAGGCAATATTACCAGACACAGGTCTTTACAAATGCTTTGATAATATGCTTCCGTCTCACATGCCAGCTATGTTAGAAATAAGCAAATACATCTTTAGTAACTACTTCAGAATTTTAAAATCTTTTTCTGCTAGCAGAATCTTTTTTTATGGGCTCTGATTTTGACAGATTTATATAAATTGAAGTGGCTGGCATTGACTTACTTTCTATATTAATTACACTGACATCCCGTTTTTCTAGCTGAATAGATAAATAACATAACCAAGAGGTGTCTTGATGAACAGTTGAGACATCAGAAGAATATGGTCAACTTCCTTTTTCAGCCAAGGACTAAACAAACTTCATTACTGAAGGAGAGATATTTTACTGCAAGGTAAAGTTTATGGACCATATTAGAATTTTCTCCTCAAATATTTTGTATGTGTTTTAATGTTTAACTTATTTATAGTAGATCGAGGTCCAATGCAGCACAAATTCTTCAGGCTTTATACAAAGCAGAGCAATGGCATGAGCACAGTTCTGAGTTTGATTTACTGGGCAGTGCCTTGCTTGGTCTTGGCAACACTCTGGCAAAGTCCTACGGCCTTTGGCTCTGACCTGACTCCCAGTTGTGGAATACAGCTATGCACATGATGCATTTTCTAGATGATAAGGAGAACAAATTCTGGTTTTGGTCCAGTTCTCCTGCGCAATGGTGTTAGTATCATTCCTCAGTGCTGTTAGTATCATTCTTTTTCTTTCTCATTCCATTTCAAAATGTCTTTACTGAAAACTGATCCAAAGAGAAAGGTTGTATAGCAACTGTCCAAGACACTTATCACAAACACAATGCAGAAAGACTCTTCCAAGTCCTGTCCAATGGAGTGGGGAAAAGGCTTGCTCTCATTTATACTGACTCATGAATACCTGAGAATTGTTAAAGCACAGCACAAGCCAATATTTTTTTGGTTCCACCATCTGCTCGTGGTGAAAAAAACACATGCCTCTTCTGTGCATGTGTAACCTCTGTCCCAAGGCTGCTTTTAGAGCTTTTGTCCTGTTAAAATGCTGCAATGCATTTCTTACATGAAAATCAGGCCTATTTTTAACAACTTCTCATATAATACTGATTCATTTATACTAGATCACTCATTAAAGTTTGAATGATAGATTTTCATTCCTCCACCTTTTTCTCCATATATTGATGCATTGTAATAAGTGTGAAAGTTCAGCCAGTCAAGTGAAATCCAAAACTTGCAAGATTTCAAGTCTTCATTAAAAAGCAGAATTTAAACAATTTTAGTTGCCAGATATGTCTGATTACTATATTCCAAATATTCATACCTCTATCATAAATATATAAATTTTCACGTTTTTTAATAAGTGAATGAAAATACCTTTTGGGGAATAAAGTGATATGTTTTAAAGGCATTTGTTTACTTTTTTTGTAAGCTCCTGAGATGGCTAACATACTAGTTGTTAATCACACCATCTGTTCAAGCACTGTTTGACTAAATGAATCAATTCATACTTTTTCTTCTTAAAGCAGTTTTTTACAGAACAATATGTTTGTGTCTATTACCCCATCATTTGGCAGTGTGATATGAGATATTTTAATTTTCCTATTTATTGTGCAAGGATTTTCAATCTCCAAATATTTTTTTTGTATATGCATACAGCACAGAAAAGCTGTGTCTATTGATTTCTGTAGCATTGCAAACAGTGGAAAAAATCTGTTCCATTCTGCTGTCAAATTCCAACCATCTGATTATATTTAAATGAGTTATTTCAACATGTTTCATTTAAATGACCGTCACTCCAGCGATTCCTCCTGCATACCGAAGATGGCAGTGATGCACAACCTACCCACCCTCGAGGAGCTCACTCACAATGTAGGTACTGGTTCCAGGAATCAGCAAATTAGGGGGGAAATATTCTGCAAATGGGAATGGCAACCTTTTGTGGTCTTCTGTGTCTCAGCTGCCCTGATCAGCTTACATTCACAGCATTCCAATCGAAATTCCAGCTAAATATGGAAACTGGAGCTTGAAATAAACATAAACCTGAGATTATAACCAAGCTGTTTCTAAATTTGTGTTCATATGCACTTCCCAGTTCCAACTGAAAGAAAAAATCATCAGTTTCAGTGCATCAAATCTTGGTCATTCCTGAAACGCCATATGAAAGACTTTAAGTTTTGAGTGACTATGGGTCATTTCTAACTCCTCTGAAGCTTTGCACAAATATGCTGGGATATGTTCCTGGTCCTTAGTTTACCTTAAACTAATGTTTTGAGGATTCAGAGGAGGAATGCTGAGCACCAGGGAGAATCTGACAATAAAATAGTTTCTTGAATAAAAATAATGAATGTAGCCACGCTGGTAGTACAAACAAATAAAATGAAAATAAGTGACAAAATAAGTTCAGTACAATATAAAGAATAATCCTGAAGAAAAAATGACTGAATGACTTCTTAATATCATGTACTGAACATACCTTGATACTACAGTGAAATCAGAGTGAACAATTGTACCTAAAAACTATGTCCTATTTACATGGTCTCTCAAGAAACAGTAAGTCATTTTCCTCGCTGTTGTGATACCAGTGTCCAGAGAATTTGTTTTTCAAGAAAGGTAACTCTGTTCTCAGTTAATATATAGTTAATAACTATATATTAAAGACAAAAATTGTCCAAAATTGTTTCTCATTCATATTCTCTTTTCCAACTTAAGTTTTATTTGTGTAAACTCATGTATAGTTAGGTTACCTGGCCAGACTAGTTTCTGAAGAATTGCATGCTAGAATAGAAGAGCATTTACTAAGTAATGAAGAATGATGCCAGGATGGTCTTAATAGAGTCTTCATTATCCCTTGGTTTTTCTGGTTTTCTTTATTAACCATTTGGGGTTTTTTTTTGTTAATAATAAAAGAGAAAGAAAATAAAAGGGTGAATGTGTCTGTGAATGATGTATCAAAATTTAAATTATAATCAGTAATTATAAATTATGATCAGTATTGTGTTGTGCCAGTGGAACACTGTTGTCTTTCTGGATCATGAATAAAGCAGAAGTCTCAGTAATGCAGGCACAAACAGGTGTATATCCTGAGGAGTAGGTTCATGGCCTTGAACTGGCACTAAAGGTGAACTGCAAGCCAGTGAAAGGTATGCAATAGTACATGTATTGTTTTCTCAGGTGACCTGGTAAGGTGATAAGCTGCTGAATCATTTTATAGAAGGTTGAGATTTTATATTTCTTTTTAATTACTAGCTAATGTTAATCCACTTTGAATGTGTTGCATGAGTCGTTGTGAGGTGACTCCTCCGAGAAAATGGATTTTTTCATAAGACATAAGATGTTCTTTCACCTTTCAAACCCTTTTTCAAATCTAAATATTTAGCACTTAGCAAATATGATCCCCTGTATTGCTTTGAACGACAAAGCTTATTTGATAATGGAGGGGCCCATGCTTTCAGTGAGAGGCCACACAGCTTCACTTATGTCTTAGTGAAGTTTCAGTTTGAACCAGCCTCTGTTCATTCCATTCTTGGCAGTATTAATGTATAATGGCATTTATTTCATGTCATTGATTTATTCTACTGGAGACATGTTATTCTCATGTTACTGGCAATGAAGGTGTTTCATGTCTTCCCCATTCCTCATGGCTCATCTATAAAAGTGGAGAAAGGAAGGAGGAAGGGAGGGAAGAGGAAGGATGGCCATACGCTTTGTAGGTCTCTGGGGGATGAAGGCAGTTGTCATTGTTCACTTGTGCTCTTGAGGTCACCAAAACCTTATTGAGTATATGAAAGTCAGCACAGAGGGCAATACAAAGGCTGAAGTCCAGGTTCCAGTTTTAAAGCCTTACTGGGAATATCTCCCTTGAATCCTGATCCTTCTGCTTCAGAGATATAGGTAAGCTACATCCAAGTATTTTAATTGGTCTGTGTTATGTTTTACTTATCTGATTATCGAAACCTTGATTTTTGATTTTGCAAGAAATTTTTCAAAACTATGTGTCCCCTCCATTTAAGGGGTTATGACTTTTCACAATATACTTTTAAATGGGGGTGTAAAGTAAAATTAGTAAGTCATTTGTCACATCAGATCACATCAGATCGCTGAGAAGCTCATCCTGAGCTATGGCATCAGGATGAAACTGCTCCTACAGTGCTTTATCTGGTTAATTAAAAAGGATATCTAGGGAGTTTATGTCAACTTGAAAAATGATGCTGCTTTTCTGTACATATTAGAATTCTCCTTGAAAAATCTACTAAACAGCATTGCCATGTTGAGATTGGAGATTTTATTCAGGAGGTAGATTGAGTCTGCTGTTTTGAAACGGAAAGATATATGCTATTCTTCAAAACAAACCAATTGTCTCCTGAGACAATTAAATTTACTTTCTTTACATTAATAATCTGACAAATTTGACTTCCTTACTGTTTGTATCTCTTTTGCAGTTTTCTTTTTCACTGCATGGAGTTCTTCCTTAACACTTCTAAATGTTCTTGATCTTTTTGATTGCATAGCATTTAGAATTATCAAATCTTGAAAGCATAAAATCTTTCATAATGTAACTTGATTTCCTTATTGCTTTTGTATGCTATGAGCTGACTTTGTGCGGTCCTTATTTATATGGTTGATTACTAACTTACAAATAAATCTCAGAAACTTCTGTGGAATCATTTTTGTAAGTGCATGTAAATAGAAAGTAGATAATATGTCATGTTTTGTATGTAAAAAAAATGATGTGAGTTGTTACTCTTTTATTATAGAAGGTCTCCTTTAGGTTTCTTACAGATCTTTTCTAAAGATTTTGAAGAAATGAATTATTTTCTCTCTAAAACGTTGATTTTATTGAGATGGCCATTTTGAGATAGCCATTAAATTATTTTAAAAGCTTTTAAAGAATTTTAATTATACAATGCCATGATTTTACTGAAAACTGGACTGTACTAAATGACAATTTTAATTCTTTTGCTTTTTTCAAATAAAAGAAAAAATTAAAGTGAGCAACTTAAAAAAAAAAAACAAGGGCCAAAATGAGATCTTGAAAATTTGGACGACTTTGAATTATTTAATATTGTTACAAGATTACTTGTTTTGAATGTCTGTTACTGTCAAGTTAGAAACTAAATTAGTCTGATGATATATGGCTATAATATTTCATTTGTACTGAAGAAAACTCTCATTGGTCTGTATAGATAATAACTATTTTTCAATATGTTTGCTTCAAATTTTGTACTGTAGCTGACTGGAAAGTGGAGACGAAAGTGAAAATACCATCTAACTGATCCTAATGAGAGACAGCCAAACAGAAAAGGAATCTTTAAGTTTTTGAGGTTGTGTCTGCATTGAAAGCTAGATTGTTGAAGTCTAATTCTATTACTCTATGTCCAAATCTTTCAATTAATGATTTTGGAAGTCTGTGTAATTTCTTTCCGTGTTGGTGCAATAGCGTAGGGTGTAAGGAAACATGTTGGCTCTGAAGCATGCCATGGGAGTGATGGAGAACCTGGCAGCAGGAAGATAATAGAGCCAAATTGGAATTTATAAAGTTCTTGATGATATTTTGATATTTTAAGCTCTGAAATATAAAAAAATATGAGTTGTTGTTATTATTATTATTGTTATGGTGTTTTGCCCTGGCTTTTCATCTCATGTGAAAGGTGCAATACTTTTTGGTAAACAGGAAAATTTTGAATCCCAAAATAAAGAAATAATTTTGTAGAAACTATCCAAAATCTGTTTTGGCAAAAAAGTTGCACCCTTGCTACCCACCAATAGTAGAAACAGATTTTTAGGAGTTTTAATATAATTGCTCCTAAGAATCATTTGATATCAGATCCTCTTTACCAGACATTACACTCAGAAAATAACTCACGGGTGCAGTGATTTCAAAATTAGTGTGCCTATGCTATTTCCCAGCATCATGCTGCTAATTCATTATGTCTTCCCCTCTACCTCTATTGATGCTTAGATGATAAACTAGAGGTGTTTAAATTGTATTTATGGCAGATTAGAGGGGAATAAGATGAAGAAGAAGTAAGAAAGGAGAATATGAATGAGATGGTGCAACACTACTTTGGTGATGAAAATGCTTTGTCAATTAGGTCCATGTAACATCTGATTCTCTACCATCTTCAGGCCATGCATACTCTGCTCTTCACTGAATCACATATTTGCTCATTTTATACCATTCCCTGTGCTTTTACTCCCACAGTTACCTTTGTCTGTGGTGGTGGAAACACTCTAGCAGCTTGACAGTCTCTAACTTCCAGTTTTGTCCTATTTTAGAAGAAATTTTTGATGCATTGTGAAAGAGTAAGGATTCAATAAAAGCAATTATTAAGTGTTTGATACATTTCCTATGGACATTGTTAATTCTCTAGACTTATTTTCATAACAAAAGGGCTATGCAGAGATTTTTTTTCAGAAAAAACTTGCTTTTTCCTGTATTAGTTCACAGGTAAACTTTTTCTTTATCCTTCTACAGGACCTCTAAGAATCAAATCTTTTGTACATTTTATTTAAACACTGTAAAAATATTCCATTTGCTATTTAAATTGATTACATCTCAAAGCAGAGAATAAAAGGAAATAATGATGGCAGGAAGACCTGTTTACAAAAACACTGCAAATGTGGTGATGCATTATTCAAGGACAAACATTTCCTTCATGCAGTGCAAGGACCTGATAAGTTCCTGGATACTGTCAAATTGCTGCAATAACAGTGGTGCAGCTGTAGTAGAATTTAATGTCTTTTTGCTTCCCTTGCTTTGGTCTCCCTAATATCTTTTAAAATTCATTTATGTAGAAATGAAATCTCTTGTGGACTTAGTATAACACCCCCTCCCCATTTTCAGACTAACTTGCCAACAGTTTCTAAGCATTTAAGTGAATCTTGTACAGGAAATGCAGTGAGACTCATCCAGGCTAGGCCAGATAGGAAGGCTTTTGATTCTTCTAGACTATTCCACTCTAGATAAGAGTGAATACAAAAATAATGTCAGAAGCATGACAAGGATGTTTGGAAGCAGGTGCTGCAGTGAAGAGTTGTTATTGTCTAGTTCTGCTAGAAAGGTAAGAGGTATGACCATGGAATCATCATTTCTAGCAGGACAGAGGCAAACCCAGCTCCACTAGACTTCAAGGCACAGTAACATGACTGCAATGATCACCTGTGGCTGTTGGCTTTTCTGTTATCAAACTGAGTGTTATTGTGAACCTGATGTCTCTCATCATTTCAGGCAATGCTTCAGCATTCACTCTTTTCCTGTAAAGCTCTGAGCAATCCACTTTTATGTAGAGAATTGAATGGAAAGGGACTAACAGTTTCCCACATACTTACTGAAAGGTCCTCCTCTGGGGTTTATATGGTCTGTAGAAAATGAACACAAAATTCCACTTAGTTATCATTCTGCCTCATAGGAGCAATATCCTCTAGGACTTGTTTTAGCCAGATATTTTGATAATTCCTTCTTCAAAGACAATCTAGAAATGGGGGTGTACCTATACTCAGGGTATATGAATATAAATTACAGATGCCAAAGCACTGTATTTTCTAGACTACAAGGTGCATGTATTATTTATTTGTTATTTTGTGCTTACTTCAATTTTTTAAATAATAAGTATTACTGACTTTACACTACAGAATATAAACTCTGTCAGAGTTTTAAGTGCATATATTTTTACTTCTGTTCTTTTCAAAACAAACATTTATGGTAAGCCTGTTTCGTATTATTACATCCTCTCAAGGGACTTAAGTAAAAAAGTCTGGGAAACATTGCACTAAATCACCAGTCAATGAGGCCACTCACAGTACATAAACCTAACTGTGTTCATAAGTCTTTTCTGGGTCAGGGAGAAGAATGTATTCACTTGCCAGTACTGCCTTAAAGACAACTTAGCAAACAAAAGATTCAAGCACAACAAGAAAAGCATCATTCTTATGAAGACACTTGACATTCCCTGAAGCATCCACACCCAAAAAAATCAGTCCACACCTGTAAAGCAGACTAAACTGAAAGCAGTTTAAATATGTTCAAGTAAGAGAAGTTCAAATATTTGCGAGTATTAAGCAATTGTTCTATGTACTTCTAATTCGCCTGATTGCATTAAACTTGAATACACAAAGGTCTCTCAGTATCACTGAGAAAACTGAAAACTTGATAAGCTCTGAAACTTGCAATGTTCACTGAAAATGTGTAACTGTACATTCAATAGGTCTGTACATTCAATAATAATTCTAAAGATGTTGTTATCTTTTCATACTTCAGGTTCCTTAGGCTTCATACACAGGGTAATTAACCCCTAGTTGAGAATAACCTCTGTTGTTCATTCAATACATGAATCCTCTCAATGCAGCTAACATACCAAGTTATGTTTGTGTTAAGAGAGTTTGTATATTGTTTCAAAATGTTATTGTCTTTGGACAGGTTTTTTTACTACCGATTATACAAAATGGGAAAAATAATTTGTGTCATTGTTGCCAAGTTACACATTGAAGTAGTAAAGATATTTAACAAATTGATTTGTAATGGAAATGCTGATTGTAAAAAAGACACTTAAGTGGCTGCTTCTCTCTGTCATTTGAAAAGTAACTATGTCTATAAAACTCAATCTGTTTTGACAGAGCATTCCATACATTCAACTTAACAACTGAAATTTGTTGTACTTTATATTTGTTTTAACCATTGAGCTTAAGCTATATGTTCTTGCAATGCTTAGAATGCTTTTTTTAAAATTGCCCTTAATATTTCTGATTATGATACTGGGAGACAGATGAAAGAACTGGTAACCAGGATCTACTGAGTTTTCCATTCTCCAGCTTACTAAAGTGACTTCTTGAAAAAGTATTACTTAAACACCTGTAACTTAAGAGAACCGTTTAGCAGATACGTAAGCGATGACAAGTCTTGGAAAGGGTCTGTAAACTGCTTTGTAAGGCTTGCATGTTAGCTACAGTATTTTAAATGCAAAACACTTGTATTAAGTATTGGGAAACATTGTTTTGTATTTTATATACTTTGTGACATTTAAAGAATTCCTTCTACTTCTGTTATGGAAATGCCATGTAAAATCCATCGGATTGCATACAGGTGATATTTTTATATTTCACAGATCACAGATCACACAGATCACAGATCACAGAATCACCAGGTTGGAAGTGACCTCTAAGATCGTTGAGTCCAACCCATGCCCTAACACCTCAACTGAACAATGGCTTCGAGTGCCACATCCAATCTTTTGTTAGACACATCCGGGGATGGTGATTCCCCCATCTCCTCGGGCAGACAGTTCCAGTACTTCACCACCTTTCCAAGAAAAATTTCTTCCTAATATCCAACCTATATTTCCTTTGGTGCAACTTAAGACTGTATCCTCACCTATGTAGGGAGTTGTTTGATGGTTTCTTTTGTATTCACCTTGTATTTCCACTCGATTTTTTCCCTCCAACTGCCTCCCAATTAACTGTGATGCAAGGACTTAGGTTTATAGAAAAGTGGTGAGGAAAATTTATCTAGTGTGGCAGAATTAGTATATGGTTTTGTTCTAGGTTCATCTTTAAAATTCTGCTCTCATGGCCATCTACGCCCAGCAGCTGTGCCTGTAGAGTGAGGTTCTCATTCCTATATCTGCCTCTCTGGGAAATGTTGACAAACACATACAAACAGAATACATTTGAATAACATTTGAAAAATATCCTTGCAACATTTATATACGTATTGTTGGAGAGGTGCTTGTGGTTCCAAACTGGGTCCTACATAATTTTGAACATAAAACTACATTTCTCCCTGCAGTATTTCAACATTTAATGTCTTGGATAAAGCAAGATTTTTTTTTTACCCTCTGGGAGGTTAGATATTCTATTTATCTTCCTTCAAGTTGAAGACAAAAAGAAGCATGAGATCTCTTAGTCACCGTACATAATTTATAGAAAGTTGAATGAATGCTATTTAAAGTTGTACATTATATGGTCATTTATTAGTAAGTTTTCTGCCACTTGTTAATTTAATGCGACTTTCTTCTAATGCTCATATGAACAATTCATTTAGTGATGGGCAATGATTGCATAATTAAATAGAAATATGTAAATACCTAAATTAATTTTAAAGCTGTAAACCTGTGCATAACCAGTTAGTTTGGGGAACATGAGAGATAGTTCTGTGAGTGTTTCTCTGACAAGATGCAAGTAGTAGTTAACCTATATGCAGCCCTGAATTTCCCAGAAGAAGAAACAGGTAACTTTCGCTATAATCACAGTTTGTTTAGGGAAAAGTAAACTAAATAATCACTACTCTTGGAGAATGCTTTAATGGAAACGAGAGTATTAATTTGATCCTTCAAGAGTCATTCAGTTTTTAGTTAACACAAGGGCTATCCAGTAATGTAATATAAATCACTAAATTATGCACCAGAGCTTCCAGACACTTGATGCCTGGGGTTGGAATGTAATTCAGATAATGTCACTTCAAAAACAAAGGCCATCTGCCCACTTGAACAAAAGGAGGATGTATATTAGTGGGTAGAAGCACAGATCCAAGGAGACTTGGTCAAGCAACAGAACAGTTGAAAATATGACAAATTTTGCTCAAAACCACCTGTGTTTTCATTCCATGACCTGTAAGGAGGGACTACTTTGTTCACACTTTTTCACCTAAAGTTATTTTGCAGATGTTATTTATTGAGATCCAGGAAAGGGTACAATCCTGTCTTAAGTTTTGCTATTGAAAGTGAATGTTATTTGATATGTCAAGTTTAGTCAAGAGTCTAAATATTTTGAAAGAGTATTATTTCAAAATTTGATCTAACACTTTTAAAAAGTTGGTTTACACTTTTGAACAATAGATAGTGAGAATCTCACACAATTCAATGTCTCTAATTAGTGAGTAAATGAGAATTGTTTGAAATTATATTCAAATGGAAACAGTAAGTTTTATTCTATGAGCAATGGTTGATTCAATGATCAAGATTTCTTCTTTTTCTGTGAATCCTTATTATTAACTTCCAGAAGAGGAGGAAAACGTGGACACTTCCAACTACTTTTCCACTAACTTTCATTTAAGATCTCTAGAGGACTCTTTTGAAATTGCACCCTCAGCAAATTTGCATATGACACCAAGCTGGGTGGTGCTGTTGTCACATCTGAAGGACGGGATACCATCCAGAGGGACCTGGACAAACTCAAGCAATGGGTCCATGGGAATATCATGAGGTTCACCAGGGCCAAGTGCTGGTGCTGCACCTGGGTTCGGGCAACCTCCGCTGTCAGTACAGGCTGGGGGATAAAGATAGAGAGAGAAGTCCTGCCAAGAAGGACTTGAGGGTACTGGTGGATTAAGATTGGACATGAGCTGCCAATGTGCAATTGCAGCCCAGAAAGCTGAGTGTATCCTGGGTTGGATCAAAAGCCCTGTGGACAGCAGTGCCAGGGAGGCGATTCTGCCCCTCTGCTCCACTCTAGTGAGACCCCACCTGCAATGCTGCATCCAGCTCTGGGGTCCCACCACGGGAAAGACATGGACCTGTTGGAGTAAGACCAGAGAAGAGTCATGAAGGTGATCAGATGGTAGGAGAGTCTCTCCTGTGAAAACTGGCTGAGAAAGCTGAGGGCATTCAGCCTGGAGAAGAGAAGGCTCCATGGAGGCCTCACTGCAGCCTCCCGGTACCCAAAAGGTACCACAAAGGTACAGCAAAAATGCTGGGGACAGACTTTCCAGCAAGACCTGTCGCAATAAGACAAGCGGTAGTGGGTTACAGCTAAAAGAGGCTTGAGTTAGATATAAGAAACCAGCTTTTTACAATGAGGGTGATAAAACACTGACACAGGTTGCCCAGAGAGGTGGTACATGGCTCATCCCTGGAAACATCCAAGGCCTGGTTAGGCGGGGCACTGAGCAACCTGATCTAGTTGAAGATGTCCCCACTCATTGCAGGAGGTTGAAATAGATGACCTGTTGTCCCAGTTTGAGACAAATTCAGAGGAACATCTGAAATGAACGTCCTCTAACAGAAGGCAGGTTACAGCCAGCCCTCCCCCAGCAGCTTCGGGAAGAAATTCCTCAGAGGAAAGTGCAGGGAAACAAAAGCTATTTATTTAACAAACACACGGGAAAAGAATAATGCTAAATAATAAAACCTCTCGCTGTGGAGAGAAACTGGGGAAGACTTTAAAGTCGTTTCTTTGGGTGTGGTCTCTCTCTCTCCTCTTTGGAACTGGGTTGGCATAGGCTCCCTCTGGGCCAGTGGTGTAGGGTCTCCAGGGGTATTTTGGTGTTCTGAACAGTTCCAGAAGAGAAGAAGAAAAAAAGCCAAAGTCCCAAGAGAAAAAAGTTTAACTCTCCATCTCTCTCGGAAGAAGCAGAGCTGAAGGCTGGCTGAAAAGCAGGAAAAGGATGATTCCTCTGCTCTTGCCGCTGCAGGAGCACACAGAGGAGTAGCGTGACCTTGGAGCACGAACTGCTTTGAGAAGTTTGTCTGGCTTGTTTTTTCTTTCTCTTGCACCCAGTTTCAAAGGCAAAAGGTTCATGTCTGGGCATAGAGCGGCAATAGGGGATGCAACATCATAAGGTCACCACAAGACACCTGTAATTGTCCCTTCCAACCCAAAATACTCTATGATTCTATGACTACAAAAGTCTCCCAGGAAATTTGTGGCAAAAGAATTTCCTCTGTTCTAGCGTGTCACTGGAGATTCCAAATGTAACATATTGTTGACAGTTACTGAGTTCCCACTCAACTCACCTCTCAAAAATATTTTTATTAATATTTTCCAAAACTCTGGGAAAAAAAACCTCTAGCATGAGGTGCTTCTGGCATGTGTAAAGGACAAAGAAAACTAGGCTACATTCCTTATGGGGTTTTTGATTGTTTGGCTCCTTTTCAGAGCTATTCCACTGGGTGAGATAAAGGAGGTCACACAAAATTGACACAGAGATTACAGTGATAGACCATTACAATGTTTGTAAGTAACTTCTGCAATATTCTGCACATCTTTTTATCTTCCTCATACTTTCTGTTTAAAAAATTCTTAAAGAATTCTTGAAATTTACATTAATGAAAACACATCTGTGCTTCAGGAACAATAGCATTGCGTCTCCACAACTCACTAGGAAGTAAAAAGCCATGCATTCAAAATAATATGCAAGTAAAGCTTGCATTTAAAACTGTATTGCTACATAATTATCCTGTTTACTGTCTTCCCTACAGCTTTTCTCACAGAAAAACGTAGATTTGGAATCTAACTGGAATAAAAATGCCAGAAAGCTTTGGCAACACGATGGTTGCTGCATACTTAGGGATATTGCATGGAGAAAGAAATGTGTTTGTAATTAGGGAAACACAGAACAGTTCTGATTACATCTAAGAAAAGATAAATAACAAAGAGAATAACTTTCTGAAGGACAGACCATGTAAGCTTAAGTGGACGAAACCTCAGCTTTACACTAAAGTAGTTAAAGGAAATACACAGCTCCTCACTGAGATGGTTCAACAGACCAGCTATTTCAGAGTCTTTTATAATCCACTTCTAGACTTGTTCTTGACTTGAAATATACACATCATTTGCCCTGCAAGTTTCAAAAAGTTTCGTGAGTTTTCTTTTAAAATCTCTGGGTAAAGGTTACAAAAAGCCAGAAAAACATTCTTCTGAAGATAGTAGTAATCTTTCTATGGAACTTGGTGTTCACTAAATTGACAAAATTGGTTATAGTATGTTTATAATTATAAACATAATATGTTGTGTTTTTTGAAGTGTCCAAACCTTGTTTGATTTTGAGAAAGATTTAAATAGGAAGTAAACTGCTCCTGCTCTTCTGAACAGATTTTCATATCTACCTGACACTTACTATCCAGGCACTTCTGAAATGCATCACTTAAAAAATATTTTAAAACACTCAGTCCAACTAGTTAGTGTTTGACTGTTTAATCTCACACACTTAGACCTTGAGCCCAAAAATTTTTTCAAGCTAAACTGGTGAACTTGGAGAACTAAAGTAACTTAGATCTGCTGAACTAACAATGACACAGAAATATCTACATGAGCGTGCAAATCAACACATTATCTCTGCAAGCAAGTTCTGATTGAGTGAAGCTGAGCAATTGCCTTTTATATCTGACCAGCAGGCAGGTTGTATGGATCTTGAGAGAGCACAAAAACCTGCATTTTGAGATGGTTTGAGAAAGCTGAAGCTTCTGAGTGAGTTCCTTGTAGCATTCTCTGCCTCAACGTGAGACCACGTTTTCATGGCACACAGCACTGACAAATGTGGTATTGTAGTTTAACTTAGTATTAATAGCCAGGTTTCATCAAAGGACTATTATTCTCTGAAAATGCCTGGAAAGGCATTTGACTTTTCAAAATGTAGTAGTCAGATCTGACCTCTTTGAGTTGCCAGTTTTTCTAATGATTGTCTTACCTTACAAATTTCACACCCTGTTCATAAGGATAGTGATCAAAAAGATGTAAGCACTTTTTCTATGGTACTTAAGAGTCTCATTTGTTGAATGTGTGAATAATTGAAATAAATTTTTTTAAAATGTGTGAGTGAGCCAATGGAAAGTGAAGGTATTTCGTTTTTAGGTTTTTTGAGGGTTAACTGTACAATATATGGTACATGTTAATGATATTTTTCTCATTCTGTAACAACCCTAACATTTGTTAGTGGAATTGTCACTATGTGATATAAAGATCTATTGGTATAAAGATGTTTTTCAAAAGTTTTAATTACTTTAAAGGATATACTGTAAGGCATTTGTCTGGAAGCATTTAAAAGGTAATATAAACTCACAATTTATTTTAATTAATCATACTTGCTTCTTTTTCCTAGTGTTTTTCATCTGTTTAAATTTTTTGAATCTTAGCTATCAATAACAACTTTTGATTTTTCCTCTTTCTTTTCCCTTCATAGATCAAATCTTTCTGATCTTTCAGGGTTTTCAAGCAATGTTCTGATATGCATTCAAAATCTCTTTATACCACAGTCTTCCCAAATTTCTTTCGTTCTTGATTCAAGTATAAACAGCTATGTTCCCTTTAGTTATTTACAGTATACTTAAAAATAGCTTCATTTGAGTGCAGCTAGTACATATACTTTTTCTTCTCCCGCATATCTTCACAAACTTCAACAATGCCCACAGCTGACTGAGCTCTGAGTTGACAGATGTCCATATTTAAATCTCAGGTATATGAAGAAAAGTATCATTTAAATTAAAATCAAACTAATGCTCTATGATGAAAATGTTCTGATTTTCAAATGCAGTCATTATTTGTTGATAATGACTAAAATGCATAGTCCTGTTTCGAAGCATTTAATCACTTTGTTATAAACTTTTTGATTTTGTATTAGTTTTGTTAGATGTTGTAAATTAATACACGCATAAAGCAAACTAGTCAGTTGAAACATCTATTGCTATCATTATTCAGAAAAGGTATATTCAGCACTGTGTTTAATAGACCTTTGTCTGAAAGTCAGAAAAAAAATTCCTTTTTATTGCAACTAGCAAAATCTTGGAGTCTAGTCCTTAAATATTCCCTCACTTGCAAGAGTAAGTATGGAGAATTTAAATTGCATCAGACTGAAGGATGCTGCAGAAATGAGTGCCTCCATGTTTCTCTGGTGCTATAGAACAAAATGAAAGCACTGCCTCTAAATATTTCTTTCCAACAACCTTTAGTGATTGAATAAATATTTGTACTGTTCAATAGCAGTTCTGTAGAAGCAGGCTCAATGCTGAGAAATTCATTGAAGTGCAAGACAGAGTCTTATTGTGGTGAAGCGTTGTTAAATTCTGCTTGTACATGAGAAGACATGGAGCAGTATGTACTGAAGCATCATCCCTTGGAAAGAGATAAGATTTATTTTCACTAAGGATTTCTTAATATGGAAATAGTCTATAAACAAAAACAAATCTGGTGTGTGAGCTTTTCTCTTATTTTCCTCTCTCTGGCTATGCTTGTTTGCTTAGAGAAGTCCTGTGCAGTCTGTTTTTGCAGTGGGCAGTATGCTCACCAGCCAGGGCTTATTGCTGACCAGATCGCAGTCCACAGTCCTTGATATAGACCAAGGAAGAAAAATGGATTTTAGCATGGCAAACTGTACTGTTTTACTGTTTTATGACCTTTATTATGGACTTAGATTTGAAAAATCTTTCTAAACTCCTACCCATATGCTCTGAGTAAAGCAAATGTTTGCTCTGCTGCTCTACATAATCCCCTTTTCCTTTCTCCCAATTCTGCTACTGACCAGGCCTTTTCTTCACTGTGGTATGAGTTCTTAGTTTGAAAAGACACAACATATTTAAAACTAGAAGATGTTGTTGTTATTAAAACATTTTACTCAGGCTCAAAATCAGGTTTTAGGAATCTTCAGATTCCCTCAGTGATTTTGGGCAGCTGATTGAATTCCTCCAAGCTTTGGCCTCCTATTTGTGAAAGTGAATAATTTTAATGTTTAATTTTTGGAGAAAAGTATTGTTGGTTAATTTGAAAGAATTTTTTCCTTGCATGATACTAGGAAATAATGTTATCTCATGTATCTTCCACACACTACAAATAATGCAAATATTTTTTAAGTAAAAATACTGTCTCAAAATGCTTTCAAAATTAAATTATATATGAACAGCTATCTTTGGGGTTTGAGTGAGTTGTACCTTCTGCTGTTTCAGTGTTTGTGGAGAGTGAAATAGTAAAGTAGTTGAATAAAAAGTTCTAAAGCTTTTCTGCTCTGCTGTTGAACACTAGTAAGCTCTATGTACCATAAACACAGGAGCTCTCCTTGCTGTCATGTTCCTTTGGAAGGCCACATCTGGAGAGAAAACTTATTAAGGCTTGTCTGCGTACAGAAGCTTCTATTGGTTTAATTATATAAATCACATTTATGTAACATGTATAAACACTCTGCTGTACTGTGCCTTGGCAGGCTTATGTTATTCAATTTGCTTCCAAGATTTCAGGTTGCTGAATATCACGTATTGCATGCCCCAAATACAGTGGAAAGAACAAAGGCAAAAAATTGCAACCATCTCCCCACTTCTGTAGGTACTGAACAGGGGCATATTTAGCTCTAGGATTTCTGGGATTTCCTTAGCACTTTGTCAAGTGGAGTAGCCTTAACAATTGATTCAGAGGAGAGCTTGTCAACCTAAACAAGCATGTGCAGAAGTGGCTTAGCTTATCAACATACTTTTGCAGCAGATCTTACCCTACACCTTCTTGTTTCAGTCTAATAAAGGGGAAAGCCACAGATCCTTTGAATTAATTGCTCCTTCTTTGAAAGGAGTTATTTATACAGAAGAGTAGACATTCAGTGAGTTGTTTAGAGCTACTTAGGGTATGGAGATGTCACCAGTTGCAAAAGATGGGAGGACACAAAGGTCACTTGATTTCTGTCAGCCCAAACAGTTGTGTTGATAACAAACGTGCCATTCTATACACCTACAGGATGGCCAGAAGTGGCTGCACATAAAACTATGTGAGCAACCTATTCTGTCTTCCATGTCAGAGCAAACTTTCAGAGGAACCAACATCAGCATCACAGGGGCGAGGCTGCACACCTGCCTTAAGGCACAGTTGGTGCATTGCAAACCAGTTTGGTTTCAGCACATCAGCTGGTCAGGTATGCCAGTGGTGGTAGATGTTAGTGGACTGACAGCTGGCCAGTGCATATGGTACCTCTAAAGATGTGCTAGAAACAACATCTAATTTCAGGAAAGATGCACAAATACACTAGGATCAAACTGAACTGCATTCCTACTTCCCTCCCTCAGGTGGGAGGTCTGTGTGACACTTACGAAGGGAACATTTATAGATCATCTGAGATTACAGGTATATGAATATGGATTTCAGATATACTGGTAAGGTAGGAGAAAATCTCATGGTACAAATCAGGGCAAGCCAGTGCTTTGTTTTCTCCCAATAGCGCAGTATGCAGAGCACCTCATTGCCTGTGGTTGTATGGATGGCAAGTGAGGATGGCAAGTGAGGAGTGTATCTAGACTTTCCTGTTAGAAATGAATAGTTCCTGAACTGGCTGCAGAATGGGGAGAATAGGAAGCTGCAAGGGTCAAATACTTGTGTTTGGGAGGAAAAAAAACCCAGGAAAAGTAGGTGACAAGGCTACTTGATATCATGGTATCGTATTATCACATGGTGCATATTCCCTTGTTGCAGCTTGTTGTCTCTCTTAACACCCATTGCAGTTAATTGTAGCTGAAAAGAAATATCATCAGAATCTGTATACAGCTATGTGAAATGGGGTGGCTTTTATTTATTATAGATAGTTTGAAGATTTGATTCATGCCCTACCTCATAGTTAATTTGAGTTTAAGACATTTTTGTCCCAATTGAAGGGACGTACTGAAATATAGAAGGCTGAAAAAGCTGGTTTTAATTTTGTTTAGTGACAGATTTTGCATTGTTTTAATTGATTGTTAAGGCTAAATTCTGTGCATTCAAAATTAGGCCCATATTTTCTAGGAGTAGCTTTAGCCTCTTCCAATTTAATATCATATAGAAAACTCCAGCCTTCTAAAAACATATCCATTTTATGGTCATGATTAACTCTTTTTTTATTCTTTACTACAGTACCTGCCAGGAGCTGAAAGCTGCAAGGAATGTTCTAATCATTGATTAAATATCTTGTTGCTTCTCATTTTTCTTTCCTTCTTGTTTATAGTTTAAACTCCCACACATAAACAAAAAACCCAACCAACTGACAACAACAAAACAAAAAACCATCCCAAGCTTTCCAAGGGGAAAGTGTATATATGATGATTTTCAGGGAAATTTATCTATTGTAAATGCAAAGTGTTCTTTGTATTAAAAGTGCCACTGTGCAAATGCACAGAAATGAGTTCTACATCTCAGCGTCAAGGCTGAGGCACACACAAGACTAGACAATTGCTTTTTCAAGTCCACAGGATTGTCCTTTGACACTGTGTACAAAGGACATTTACAAATTAAATCCCTTATCATTCTAGACATTCTCTTAAATATTTTTAGCTTATGCAACAGCATCTGGTTTAAAACAGGAAACAGGCTTATAGCTAAATGACTTTTGCACATAAATGTTTAAACTCTATATACTGAGATGTGACACCAGAAGTTATCACTTCCCGGTATGCAACCTCCTATGCTCAGTTTTACCTTGGCAGATATTAAATATCACAGAGACATGATAAATGTAAAGTCCTTTTCAGAAAACAAGTTCTAAAATCACTTCAGAATGCTATAATCTTAATGCAGTATTTCTGATTTTATTGAATTAGCATGTTTTGGGGGCGT
Source organism: Platysteira castanea (assembly GCA_013397175.1). NCBI lineage: Eukaryota > Metazoa > Chordata > Aves > Passeriformes > Platysteira > Platysteira castanea. The sequence goes on from VYXC01002222.1 coordinate 421,427, forward strand.
TTGTTTTTTTTCCAAAGGTAAAGCCTTCATATTTACTTAAATGTTTGACCTAGTCTGCTCCGTTTTCCAATAGTGGGATATTTGCTGTAGATTTCAGCTGATAATTTGGATTACAGGAATATGTAATGAAATTGTGTAAATTCTCTTCATTCATGGGATATCTACAAGCTTTAGGAGATACATCAAGCAAAAAACTTAGCTACGTTATCCTGGAATTCAGTGTTGTGCAGGAGGAGTCATAGCACATAAGTAAAATGATCACACTGGTGATTGATATGTTTATTACATTAATGCCTTTTTAAAAATGCTTCTTAGTTGTGCATCCTTAGCCCAATATTATATTTGTAGTTTTCTTCAGAATATGGACTACATGTATTTGCTGTTCTATTTACCCATGTATTTGCTGTTCTTTTTAGCTGGCCCATTTCAGCTAAATAACCTGGCATGTTCTACTACCTTTCACTGGTCTCAAATGGATTTCTGTCTCACTCAGGACTTTGCAGTCAGTTGCAGCAGGTGTGGTAGAAACCACTTTGGAAGCTTGCAAAGTCTTCCAGATGTCCGGGCCCACAGACTGGTTCTGACAGACTTTGGCATGTCTGAGGAGATCACCGCGGAATCGCTTCAGGTTAATCTTAATGAAGGCTTTAGCAATGAATAATTTGAGAAGTTCATTTTGTACCTGTTCAGCACAGAAGAGATTTTGTGAATTACACTCTGTTACGAGTGTTACAAGTTGCATAAAGAGTTGTAGCCCTGCCATTGAAGCATTCCTAAGATAGGTATATCTCAGATAAGAAAACTATTGAGAACAGTTGTTCATGAACTGAGTGGGCTGCGTGAATGGAAGCAAAGGAAAGATGAGAGGAGGGGCATGGACAGTTTGAAGGAGGTTGTGCGCACACAACATCTGAGGCTGAGGGCAGAGGAGGGGCCCAGTGCACCAGAGCAGTCAGCTCTGACAGAGAAGTGCTCTTCGCTATGAGCAGCTTTACTTCGAGCTGTTTTTCCATTCCAGCTTAGTTAGACTTAGTCCTGCCTGCCTCCCACAGACCTAGGAGAGATGGAAGTTATCTTTTATTAAAAGATATTTATTTGTAAATAAATAAATAAAAAATTATAAAATTATTTATTTTTTAAAATATAAAATTATTTATTTAAAAAATTATCTTTCTAGCACAGCTAGCAGGCATGATCAGAAAAGAAAGTCAGGGAGAGCACTTAAAGATATCATAGTCAGAAAGGAGGACTCTGATGAAAATTCCTCCATTTCCAGAGAGCTTTACAGCCCTGCCGACTTGCAGTTTCTGTTTAAGTAGTTTTAGCTTAAGTACAAGTATTTTTAGGGATTCCTTTATGATGTACCTAAAGAGCATCACTTATGTAATATAGGGAATGCACATATAAAACCTTTGTACATCTAAGTACATTGATAATAGCAAGTAAGGATGGACAGGCAAGGGTTACAAAATAGTGTCTAGGTATTCTTATATTCTGATAGAAAGTCTAATAGATTTATTCAAAACTCCATGAAGGATTTACTGTGCATTTTGATTATAAACGGTAGCCTTACTTTGAACAATAGTAACATTTTATCAACCGTAAGGAAAAAGAGCTCTGAAAAATTAATAATGTCTTGCATTTTTTTCTTGTTAAAAGCCAATGATAATTGTGGTCATATTGATTTGATTCTTAGCACAGCACAGTTCTGAACCAAATTTGGAAAAGAAGTAATAATTTCTGTGAAATTATTACTGAAAAGAGAAAATATTTTCAATTATTCTGTGTTTTCTATTCAGACAAATCTTGCACTGGGGTAAAAATGACCAGCTGAGCTCATCTGTAATGAAAAAACTTTTTTTGTATACATAAACCATTAAGTAGAATATTTAAAAATTCTATTTATTTTTGTCCTCCAATGGAACTTGCATGCCCAGCAACTGAAAAGGAGAAAGAAGTCAGTGTCACAGCTAATTGTTTTATACCTTTCCACTAAATTTTAGCAGATTTGAGCTTGAACACTGCCCTTTTCTTGCTCCACACTGGTCAGATGATAAGGATTAATTTGCTGGGACCTATTTGTTTTGACCTTACTGTGACCTTTAAGCATTTTTATCCCTTTTCCTGACACTGTCNAGATAAGAAAACTATTGAGAACAGTTGTTCATGAACTGAGTGGGCTGCGTGAATGGAAGCAAAGGAAAGATGAGAGGAGGGGCATGGACAGTTTGAAGGAGGTTGTGCGCACACAACATCTGAGGCTGAGGGCAGAGGAGGGGCCCAGTGCACCAGAGCAGTCAGCTCTGACAGAGAAGTGCTCTTCGCTATGAGCAGCTTTACTTCGAGCTGTTTTTCCATTCCAGCTTAGTTAGACTTAGTCCTGCCTGCCTCCCACAGACCTAGGAGAGATGGAAGTTATCTTTTATTAAAAGATATTTATTTGTAAATAAATAAATAAAAAATTATAAAATTATTTATTTTTTAAAATATAAAATTATTTATTTAAAAAATTATCTTTCTAGCACAGCTAGCAGGCATGATCAGAAAAGAAAGTCAGGGAGAGCACTTAAAGATATCATAGTCAGAAAGGAGGACTCTGATGAAAATTCCTCCATTTCCAGAGAGCTTTACAGCCCTGCCGACTTGCAGTTTCTGTTTAAGTAGTTTTAGCTTAAGTACAAGTATTTTTAGGGATTCCTTTATGATGTTTCTAAAGAGCATCACTTATGTAATATAGGGAATGCACATATAAAACCTTTGTACATCTAAGTACATTGATAATAGCAAGTAAGGATGGACAGGCAAGGGTTACAAAATAGTGTCTAGGTATTCTTATATTCTGATAGAAAGTCTAATAGATTTATTCAAAACTCCATGAAGGATTTACTGTGCATTTTGATTATAAACGGTAGCCTTACTTTGAACAATAGTAACATTTTATCAACCGTAAGGAAAAAGAGCTCTGAAAAATTAATAATGTCTTGCATTTTTTTCTTGTTAAAAGCCAATGATAATTGTGGTCATATTGATTTGATTCTTAGCACAGCACAGTTCTGAACCAAATTTGGAAAAGAAGTAATAATTTCTGTGAAATTATTACTGAAAAGAGAAAATATTTTCAATTATTCTGTGTTTTCTATTCAGACAAATCTTGCACTGGGGTAAAAATGACCAGCTGAGCTCATCTGTAATGAAAAAACTTTTTTTGTATACATAAACCATTAAGTAGAATATTTAAAAATTCTATTTATTTTTGTCCTCCAATGGAACTTGCATGCCCAGCAACTGAAAAGGAGAAAGAAGTCAGTGTCACAGCTAATTGTTTTATACCTTTCCACTAAATTTTAGCAGATTTGAGCTTGAACATTGCCCTTTTCTTGCTCCACACTGGTCAGATGATAAGGATTAATTTGCTGCGACCTATTTGTTTTGACCTTACTGTGACCTTTAAGCATTTTTATCCCTTTTCCTGACACTGTCTGTCATCTACCTTGGGCAGCCAAGTATAACTTCAAAGCAGTGTTTTGTAGGATACTTAGTTTTATAACATAGTCATTCATTCCAGCACATTCAAGATCATTTGCCTATAAACATTGTTGATGAAAATAGGAGTAAAATGAGTCTGTTTTAAGCTTGCCAGGTTATGTCTCAGAAGAATGTTACAAAAGGAATAAAACAGGAGGCACACACACTTTCAACTATTTAAGTCCATTATTTAGTTTAACTCTGGTAGGAATATTTGCAGAAGAACCTAAGTATATATGATATAAAAAATGTCCATTGTGTTGTATTTCAAGAGACAGGGCTTAATATGGTTCTTACTGTGTTTAAAGACATTTTACTGTTAAGTTTTCACACTTCTGTTGGAATGTTTTACTCCATCTCTGATTGTTACATATGAGCCAGGGGTATCAAACCCATGAGTTCACATCTGGCTTGGGCACTTTCATGTGTTCCAGATTGGGTTTGACCTGTAGCTTTTCCCCCTCTCATCTCTGATGATCCCACATGCACATTACAGGGCTACTCTGACCACTCTGCTTGCACCTATTAATTACAGCTAGAATTGAGCATTTTCCAGGGGATACCATTTGACATGGTGATTTTTCTTTCCTTTCACCACAGCAGGTGATATTCTAACTTCTGCAGGCTCCACATTGCTTGCTTACTATTCAAAAGGAGCATGTGCTTACTGTTCAAGAGGAGCAGAAATTAGAACTTCATATTTCTAGTGAGGGAGACTCCTACCTTTCCAGTGAGATGCAAGATTCTCACATCCTGAATTGTTGGTCTCAAAAGTGTCATATTACATGGAGAGAAGAGCTATGTTGTAGGAATAATGAGAAAATGGCAGTACCCTACCAACTAAATGTCTTATTTGTTCCAGGTTTCTAAACCAAAATCACAATGATATAATGCACCAACTCTTAATAACAGCCTCTTGGGACCATGATTAATGCAGCTGTCCCAGATTCATGCAGACAAGATTTTTGGACAGATATATGCAAAGTATGCCCAGATGCTCTCCTGTGCTCCCTCGTACAATCCCTCATCTCACCACAAACCCTTATCAACTTGTTCTGCTCATCTCTTTACTGAGGTATAGATTACAGGTCTTAGTCTAAAATTCCTGTTTGTTTCACAAGATGTCCTGGCTGTACCATGAATATAGGAACATCGTCTTGGGTCCCAGTGCAGCAGAGTATTTAAGCATATGCTTAGCTGTAAGCACATGTTTTAAGTTCCAGGAAAGTAAGAATCTAATCATGTGTTGAATCTGAGCCAGAAAATACAGCACAAGGCATGTGTAAGTAAGTGCAAACAGTTTGCTCAGGTTTTAGGGGTATGTTGAATTATTTTTTTTTATCGGAAATGCCGTATAAACAGAGCCAGACTAAGTTTTGGGCATGGATAATCAGAACAATCTGCAACGGCTTCCCGTCTGTGGCTAATGGGATGTTTCTCCAAGCTTTGTCACCATGGCAAATACTTTTTAATACACAAACATTTGCTGCATTGAAAATCCACCCACTCTTGTTGAAAGATGGCCAGGTTTTGTAAAATTGCATTCCAACTACCCTGCTGATTTTTAAGATAAGCCCTTTCAGTTAACATTCCATGTGTCTAACAAAAGATGTGTGAAAAGCACAGTTTATAAGAGCACACATGGAATCTTTACAGTTTCACTGTTCTTTACTTTAATGAGAAAATGAAGTTAAAAAGTCTTCTCATATATAAACGCATGCAAGCATGCAAACAGGGTTTTATTCACTGTTTTTTCTTTTCCTTTCCTTCCCAACCCTCAAAGGGACAAGCCAGTAACTCCATGCCAAGTTTCCATCTAAACTTGACTTCCCAGTTCTGGCAGGCATTCTGTGAACATGTCGTGTATTAATGAGAGATTAGTCTTTGAGCTGAGGTTTCTTAGTCTTACTGAGTGAAATGCATATGCTAGGTAATGAGGGATCTATTTAGTTTTTCAAAATAATTGCTCTTAGCTTTTCTTCTTGCTTAAATATGAATGTATAGTAGAGTAATAATGAATCTGTGATGTTCTTAAGCACAACACAAATAAAATCTAGATGTTTTTCCTTGCACTATAGCTCTAGGAAGAATGATCTGTCCAGCTTTCATTTTCAGTGCCATATGGGTCTTTGATACCAGTAGGAAAGGTCCAATCACTTACGTGAGAGACTTACATTTAAGGAGAACTTCAGGGAACGTTTGTGGGAAGATATGAGCAATAGCAGACCCAGGGGAAGACAACTTGCATTTTGGAAACTTGTGTGCAGACTTGCAAGCCTTTAACTTGGTTTAAAAAAGAGAAAAAAGGGGGGAAAAAGGAAAGAAGAGGGAAGAGGGAAATGCGAAAAAGGCAAGGAAGCAAATGACTTCCCACTAACTCAAAACCGTTCCATTTTGTTTTTCAGGTCTACACAGGAAATATTTTTCTGATTTTTTTTTTTTTTTTTTCCTTTTTTTTTTTTTTTGTTTTTTTTTTTTTTTTTT
>VYXC01002222.1:427441-536414 GCA_013397175.1 Platysteira castanea
TTTTTTTTTTTTTTTTTTTTTGCTATGACCCTTTTATGCTTTTTAGCAAAATCCCCTGGCAGTTTCTTACTGGGTATGTTATTCTTCTGCCCTTTAAGAAAGTATTTACTTCAGATCTGACTAAAGGGTAAGTCTCCCTTAATGTTACCTTGCTAAACATGAGATAATCTGGTGCAGGCCTATTCACATTCAAATGCTTCATACTTCCTTCACCAAAAAAAAATTTACTAAGGCATTACTGGTACATTAAATGTACTGATCCTTACATGGTAAGCTTCTTCAAATTTCCACAAAAATACCTTCATAAATTCCTGGAATATCTCCAAGAGAAGATGCCATGTGGATGTAAACAGAAATCCACACAGTCCTTGGATATGGTACTTGTTATCTTCACTCTTTTGAAGTACTATCAGAAATGTCTCAAACAGAAAAGATCATAAATTGCCCTGCTCACCCTACGAGGTCACTCCATGATTTCACGCTACATAGGAAATAGACTTTGGAAGCCTAATGCCCAGTTTTTATCACCAATGTCACTTAAACCTTTATAGGAAGCATGGCGTTATATTAACAAAGCTGTTGTATGGTTTCAGATCCACTGGTTTGAGATTTACTGAAAGGAAAAGAAGTCAAAATTTGACTTGAAAATGGGGATGTGTTTATAACTAACATCATGTTCTCACATTTGGCCTGAGTAAAAGTTGACATGGTCTAGCAGTGATACTTAAAAACTATCTTTTTCTACTTTGGGTGGTTGTACTACAAAGTATTCTTAGTAAACTTGTAATTCCAACAGCTGAGGCTGATTTTTGGCAGCCATGGCAGAGGGAGATTTGTTCATAAAACAAATATTCTCCCCTGGGTGTGCTACTTCTTAGATGCCAGTTATAGTGTGTCCCTTATGCCCTAGGCCCTGTCCTTACTCTTCTGGGCTTTTTGGCGGCCGGTTCCCTGCTCTTTTTACTGCTACCAGGACAGTGCCTTCAACAGAGTTACTCCATATGATTTCAGCATCTATAAATTACTTGCTGCACTGGGAAGGAAAGAGACAAATGGAGCTGTGCAAGTGATAAAAAAAGTGGATGTTTTGAATTAAACATATTCTGGAGCAGAAAAATACTTGCTGTCCAGCCAGGTCAGAGCACAAATATGCTGATTCAGAGCCAATTTAAGTAAAATGAAAGAGTCTTCCTAAAACTAGCAGGCTTTGGATGAAAACTTCAATATAGTGGGAAGAGATTCTTTTATTCTAATATGCACACAAATGAACCAGGAACACAAATAAACCCTCTCTGGACTCAATTTTAGCCAAAGCTTTAGTGGCAGGAAAGATTTCAAATGAAACATTATGCCTTTGTGGGGCAAAGTTGATGCTCTAAGTAACATAATTTAAAGTATTATGAATGACTTTACAGGTCATGTATGAATTTATGAATATAGCCTAAATATCTTAAGGTAGACTGCAAAGTGTCCATATATTCGCTTGATGCTGGCAGGCTGGCTGTTGTGGTTAAATTCTGTATTAATGCTTGTGAGACATTCACTTTCCCAATTCAGGATGGAGATTTCTTTCAAGAGAAAGAATATAAAAATATAACAGAAAGAAAAGTCAGTGTGAAATATTGAAGTATTTAAAAATATTTAAATAACTTTAGCACTCTGCTGAAATACTCATTTCCTAATTGCATTGCACACGAAGTCTTGGTCTTACTAAGGCCTCCAATAAATTGAAAGCAGACTGAAACAAGCTCTCATACAAGAAACATCTGGTTATTTAAGTTTCCTTCTTTTAATACTAATTTTAACAACTCCCAAACGTGGATAGAAGTACTACCTTATACTTTTGTTTAAAGTTCATTTCCTGTCCCTGGGATATTCGCTGACCTTTTAATGCTGGCCATTTTGCTTTCCACTTTCTTATTCCTGTTCTCATTGACTTCATTCCATTCTTGACCTCTCTTCCCCTCAAGAAAATTAAATGCAGCCCAAAACATGTTGGACACCAATTAGTTTTACAGCTCGTCTTACCTCCCCTCCTACTGCATTCTTCATTTCATTGAATCCACTCCACTTTTCTACTTTCATTCTTCACAAAACTCATAGCCCCATTGCAAAATAAACACTGCTGGCATGAAGTTAAAGTCTTTTTATCTGCTATTTTTCTCCTGCTAATCAATATCAACAAAAAGTGATCACTAGACCTAAAGAAAAATCTGATTTGCTTCTACCTTTTTTTTGGAAAAAAAGGCTGCTTTCTCTTTTTGTAGCCATAATATGACAGAGGTTTATGGCACTTCATAACAATAAATCTCAACTTTTAAAAAAAGTCAGAATAAAACTTTTAAAATATTTGCATATATAAACTTTGTATAGTTAAATTTACTTGTTTAACTTTTAATTATTGATGTGTTGAAACAAGAACATACTTTCATCTGTTATGAGAAAGCAGTTTGTCTTGTAATTTAAAAGGATACTATAAAATATAAACATCCAAAATGCAAACACACAATCTCACTGATATTTAAAGCTATTATTTAAAATAAGACATATTTTGCAATGTTACACTGCTACAAATCTGCTGTTTCAGTGTGGTTATCAGTAGGATTTTGGCTAATGAATTTTATTGGCCTACCCTCGATTTGGTGAGGCAATTGCTGAGCACATACACGGCAAGGTTCAGAGCATTGTTGCTTGGGTGGAAACCATTTCTCAGCTCCTGACAAAGCTCTTCCAGAACAGAAGATATGCAGGCATTTATCTAAGTAACTTTCTGAAGTACATTTAGGGACAGTCTGGCTGTCAGGCAAAATATTGTAGACAAAATACCTTCAAATTTGTTTTTCTTTATGCAGCCACAGGTCTTTTGAGCTATCCATCAAAATTTTCCTTTGACTTCAGAACTGCAAGAGTGGACATGAAGCATGTGTACATGTGAACTGTCTCATATTTTTAGAAGTATATTTTATGTGTTACATTCCATATATATTTATAAATATATATCATACATCTTTATATATGTACAAAAATATTTCTGCCCAGAAATAGCGATGACCTTTTTTAAATCTCTCTTCTTAATGATACTTGAGAACAACTCTGCATGGGAGCTTATAGCTAGCCTAAAGCAACCTGCTTGTGTTAAGACAAAACCCCCCCTACAGAACTGCCAGTCACTGTAGTGCTTAAAACTTCTCGTTAAACTAAAATGTTTAAAGTTTTTATTTATTTATGCCTATGTGATATTCAGTTGCTCGGATTGATCTGCAGAGGAAAACCAAGAATGCCCTCTTCTCTCTTACAAAATCACACTTCATTTGGTTGTAAATAAATCTTATCACTGTGAGCCAGGGAACATAGCTTTTATTGATTTGTTTTCTTTTTTAGCCACCTTGTAATGTCTCAGCAGTCATATATAAGCCATAGATTATTCAAGAACTTTCAGTATTGCTCACAGAATAAACTTTTCTTTGTCCACACTTGCAAGAGCATCCTATGACTCTTCAAACTAGATATTGGATCAATATGTTTCTGTCTTACATAAACTTTGCAACATAAAAAAAATCTGCTAAAGCAAAAGTGATCTTTCTGTAGTAGTGTTTCCAGTTTTAGGGATATTTTATTTTGCTTTTATCATTAATATTCTAAGTGTCAAACTAAGAACTGTAACTCACATGATTTTGTAAATCTGCCTTTTAATTTTATAGGCAAATATTGGTTTAATGGGTGAACTTGAGGCTTAGAAAAGAAAGTGATAGGCATGAGGTACTGGTGGTATATATTCCTGATAGGCACTACTCCCATTATTGTTTCTTGTTCTAACTACAAGACATTATTTTGACTTCACTATTTCCACTTTCTATGTATTCTGGTACTTTAAGGACAAATCTGACTGAAAACCATCTAAAATTCAGAAGATATATTATATGATATGCTTAAGGTAAAAAAAAAAAAAGTATTAAGAAAAATATTACTTTTACTGTAACATGGTTTAGTCTTTTCTTTTCTTTAGGGGGAAAAAAACCCCACACAGAACTCAGGTTTTATATGTACAGTGAAATAGCTCCTTCACTGTAAACATGCTGATTTGTGATACCTATGGTTCTGCTCACACATTGTTAGGCAAAATGAAATGTTTTAATGAGATGCAAGCTACAAAGGAAAATTGATGTGGTGAGAATTATGCACAGAGAAGGAAGAACATGCCTCAAGAAAGTGTCAGTGCACCACATGCAAATGTTATTTACCTTTGGGGCATACAGACGGTTATAACCATATTAACACTCCCTGTGATCCTAACAGCACTTCTGTACTTTTGAATATAGAATTAATTTGACATAGATAGTCATGTCCTAGGAGAGGGTTATAATCACCTCTCGTTCTATAAGCTTGCAAAATCCTCCTAATATTGTGAAGAAGTCTAATGGTGACTTGTGATTCTGCCTAGGCTCATTTTCATGTCAGAATGTTATCCACATTTCTCCAAAATTCGCGCTATAGCCATAATGTTTCTGACTCCCCAGGGCAGTGGATGGTGGAATAACTAAGTAATGCAACACACGAAAATATGAAAATTAAGTTGGGGGAAAGTAGTCTGTGCTGAATTTACTGCTGTGTGAGAAGCATGACAGGGAAGAAAGCTCACCTCCCTGCTAGACTTAAGAACATATGATATAGCAGGTTCCCTTTCAGGGTGGCACAGTTAATCCACAACCCAGATAATCCCCTACTGGTAATTGAGAGCTGATTATATTTGGTTACCTTCTACTCTATTACCATTACTACCAGTGTTCTTTCCTGCATCCTGAAATGTAACTTTCCTGCTCTGGTGAAAGTCATGGGCACACGAACATCTCAAATCAGTCAGATGAATGGTAAAGATAAAATCTGCAAGAAATGTGAATACACTGTCCTAGGATAGCAAAGATTTGAATGAACAGTAGACTCTTGTATTCCCTGCATTCACAGAGAAAGAAAGAAGGAAATATATTTTCAAAAATTGGGCTCCCAAAAACTAGTCAGTTGTGGCACCCAGTTACACTTTAATAGATAGAACAACATCTCTATACTCTAAAGGTAGGTAAATTACACCAGATTGCAATTTTTTGTTTAATAAATTCTTTTTTATATGAATAGGAAAAGTGTGAATATGAAAAATATCAAAGAATATATGTACAGTTTGAACTCCTACACTGTATTTTTTGAAGAATGTGTTAGGGCAAAAAAATCAAAATGGTAATTGTATTACACAGAGCCCAAAGAAATCCATAATTCTTCTTTAAATATTTTCTGTTCAACTCAGAAAGTGGAGAACAGTGTTCTTGTAGTGCAGTCTCTTTTTATGGTTAAGTTTTTTGGACAGATATAGCAGTTAGAATGAAACTCTCCCCCCTGACTTTGAAAAATTAAGATACATTCCAAAAATATTAACTGCAGCCTAAACTTCAGCATGGAGGTTGCAGTCCAAGATTAGCTGCTTATTCATATTAGCTCTTTATTTTCAGAGTAATTTTCTTTTTTCCATTTGAATGACTCACTTCTGTTAATTTTCTTTCCAGGTGTTTTACGCTTTCTTTCCATGGTGCTTTAAATTTTCCTTCCAAGTAGAGATTGCCTATGTTACATGAATCATCCATGGGCCCGGGGTGCGAAGCTGCATCTGATCAAATTTAGTCTCATTTGAAGTACCAATGGAAAGGGGAGAGTTCAGTGGAGGACGCTCTTCATTGCTGGGCTGCTCTCACGTCCTGCTGCACCTTCCCTGTTACACAGCGTGAGTGGCCCAGGTAAAGGCTGTGCAGGTCTGACCACCTGAACTGTGACCACACTTGGGTCATTCACAATAGTCCTAAGGAGTTAAAATTCTCTCCCTGACGGCAGCCTCCAGACATTTGTTCCCACAAGGGGTAAACTATGTTATTCCAACTTCCTTAGGCACTGCTTGTCTTGTGGGTGCAGTGTAGTAATACCCTCATATCCCGTAATACCCTCACTTTATAGATACCACTTTGTTTTTCATGTCTCACAGTCCTGCAGACAGTCTTCCTAGCTCACAGAGCCAAGTTCTGAGGCAAAAGGCAATAGCATTCAGTTTTTAATGTGATAATGCAGTTGGAGAAGCCAGTAGAACAGGAAAGAAGTATTTTGGTTTTTGAGAACCAGAAGCTTCACATAGAAGTGTTATCCATCTCACCTTCCTTCTCAGCAGTGCTAAGAATGTTCTGGCAATATTTTAATTGTTGGAAAAATACAGTTCTGTTGAAATCAAACTGTTTCACAGGAATATCTCCTTTTTAAAAAAAGTTACCCAAGAAAAATACAAAATACATTTGAAGCCTAAGTCTGTATTTGTGTGAGATTTTAATGTCAAACCCAAACTGACAGCATGAAAACAAATGTGTGACCATGCCAGAAACAAATGTGTTCAGCATTTGTTTCAAAATAAGTCTTATTATCTTGGCTGGAAATTAATTTTTACATATGCCTGACTAACTTGGTGGATAGAAATTTTGCCTGAGAATGTACAAAAGCATGGTCCCAAATTCTATGAACTATTTAAAGTAAAAATACTTAATTTACTATCCATGCATAAGCCCATTTTTACAAGAAACCTGTGCATGGATTGGAATATTTTCAAAATATCTGTAAAAACAGTGAAGAGGACATGTGAGTGGCAAATGTTAATGTGATGCTGCACGGGGCTGCAGAATTACGGCTCACACCATTTGGCACTAATGATGCTCTGTGCCTCTCCACAGTGTTTACCACAAACCCCTTAGGAAGCATCACCACAAAATTTCTGGTTTCTCATTGAACTGCACTTTTAAAAGAGTTCTTGGTCTGATGAGATTTATTTACCATTTTCTTTCAGTTGAGGAGAGCTTGAATATCACATGTACAAACCAAAACAGATTAGAAAAGCCAGAGATGGTTAAGTTGTAGAAGATAGGGTCTTAGCTGATTGCTGAAACCTGTATTTTGGAAAGATACTGGAGGACCTGAGTCAGTGTTCAGGAAAAGATACCTGAAATGCACCAGGAAACAACAGTTGACTTCATTATTAGAAAGGGAAGGCAATAAGGTTTCTAATGAGAGGTTCACATCATTTAGCAAAAGGGATTCTAAGTGATAAATTGAGGTTAACACATTCATAAACCTTCGTTCATTCAAAACTTTGCATGAGTTTATGAGCCCTATGAAGCATGATATAGCCAACACATTTGATACATATCGCCTTTAATTTAACCACGGGAACCAAGGGAGGTATTCTGGTCCCAAATGTTGAGGTTTAGAAGATTTGGAGTTTTGGGACTGCCTGATGACTATTCAGGCCATTTTCCCTTCAGAATGCTCCAACTTTAGCTCTATAAACTGGGGATAACATTGCTTAGTGCTCTGCAATCCTGAGTTGATGAACAATATAGTAATATAAAGAAGCTGATCTCCTTCCGTAAGTTCACGTATAAATAATATATTCGATAAATGTGATTTGAAAAACATCATAAGTATTTGATAAATTAACTTGTGGAGCTATCTTTGAATTGCACAGTCATTAATTTAACAATACTCATTGAGAAGACCTAATGAAAAACATTTTCATAACCTTTGTTTTTATTTGCTATGATGACACCTACCAAATAATACAGGCTTGTGTCTTGCAAGACATCATTTTGAGGGGGAAAATCCCCATTTCAAACTGACAGAAAGGAGCCAAAATAAGGCCTCTTATTGAGATAGATAAATAAAAGTTTATAGCCTTTGCCATGCATTTTGTGGTTCAGTTTCAACAATCCCTGAACACTGTGGCAGATTGTTCCAGCAGGTTCAACTGTACTGTGTAAGTAGAGCATAGATTTTTAAAGTGTTTCGCCATCATTTAACAGAAGAAAAGTTCCATAACCAGATCTTCCAAAACCAGCAGTCTCTGCTGATTCCAAGATGCACTTAATACTGGCACTGTGGCTAAGAAAAAACTTAGTAACTCGAAGTAGCTTACAAGCTAACATGCCATGTAAGAGTTCCACTTTTCTAGAAGAATACTTTTCTACACTTGAGTAGAAGGTTGTATAATTATCTTAGCCTGTTGAACATGACATTAAAGGAGAAGGTGGGCGAGATTATCTTCTGAAAGCTTGGATGAGAGGATGGAAATGTGGTGATGGAAATAATAATGAGCGTATCAGCACTGCAGTGTTACCTCAGGTCACTGCTGACACATAGGAGCACATCAACCAGTTTTCTTAAGGTGTGAACCCTAAATTTATATCAAAGTTACTTTACATGTACTGTGTTCACCTGTGCATGTCACTGGGATTTCTGCAAACATATGCCATGTACTCTGAGAAGGATAGTGATCTACATTTTAAAAAGTTTTCTACATTTCTTTTGCCAGTAAAATTCTTGAATAGGTTCTGTGTTCCTCTGGGCATGTAGGCTTTAACTGAGGGTAGGTACTGCAATGCTGTTCAGACAGATCAGCCCACGTTCCGACTGCACCTGACGAGATCAAATGAAACCTTCTCCATGGAACTGGCTAACTTGAGGTTAAGTGACTGTAATGCAAATCGTAGTTTATGGCTAGATAGAGCCACACCAAAATAAGGATATGGATTTACTTTGAAATGAAAACATATTCTAAATTCTTGCATGAATTGGATTTTCTCTTGAGAAAAATTAGCCATGCTGACTCCAAATGGTTCAGCAGTGTGCAGCATATCTGCAACATGAAGTTATGTCTTCATAACTATTCACTACAGCACTGAGGATACTGGCAGTGGACAAACACAATTTTTAGGATAAAATTAGGCTTCCAAAATCACTTCGCTTATATTTATGGTATGTTACTTAAAAAAGCAGAAACTCAAGGGACACCAAAAAAGCCAAATTTTTCCTTGTAGTCTGTAGGGCTTGTTTTTTCTTTACTGATTAAAAAGTTTCAAAATCTAAAATATTTAAAATTTTTATTAATAAATATTTTAATATTTAAATATTTTATAGTAATATAAAATTTTACTAAATATGATCTGAGAAGTAGGATGTCTTATCTTGACTTTCAGCCTATGGTTTTTTGTCTCTGAGACAGCTTTAGGATAAAGCTAAGGTACCTTTTTATATAAAATACATTGGTATTTATGTTTTAATTATTAAAGACTTTTAAACAATTGGAATAGCTGCCACATGTTTTTTCATACTGTTATGCATTTTGTTCAAATTTACAAACCTAAATTTTATGGAAATAAAATATATGTAAATCAGTNTCAACAATCCCTGAACACTGTGGCAGATTGTTCCAGCAGGTTCAACTGTACTGTGTAAGTAGAGCATAGATTTTTAAAGTGTTTCGCCATCATTTAACAGAAGAAAAGTTCCATAACCAGATCTTCCAAAACCAGCAGTCTCTGCTGATTCCAAGATGCACTTAATACTGGCACTGTGGCTAAGAAAAAACTTAGTAACTCGAAGTAGCTTACAAGCTAACATGCCATGTAAGAGTTCCACTTTTCTAGAAGAATACTTTTCTACACTTGAGTAGAAGGTTGTATAATTATCTTAGCCTGTTGAACATGACATTAAAGGAGAAGGTGGGCGAGATTATCTTCTGAAAGCTTGGATGAGAGGATGGAAATGTGGTGATGGAAATAATAATGAGCGTATCAGCACTGCAGTGTTACCTCAGGTCACTGCTGACACATAGGAGCACATCAACCAGTTTTCTTAAGGTGTGAACCCTAAATTTATATCAAAGTTACTTTACATGTACTGTGTTCACCTGTGCATGTCACTGGGATTTCTGCAAACATATGCCATGTACTCTGAGAAGGATAGTGATCTACATTTTAAAAAGTTTTCTACATTTCTTTTGCCAGTAAAATTCTTGAATAGGTTCTGTGTTCCTCTGGGCATGTAGGCTTTAACTGAGGGAAGGTACTGCAATGCTGTTCAGACAGATCAGCCCACGTTCCAACCGCACCTGACGAGATCAAATGAAACCTTCTCCATGGAACTGGCTAACTTGAGGTTAAGTGACTGTAATGCAAATCGTAGTTTATGGCTAGATAGAGCCACACCAAAATAAGGATATGGATTTACTTTGAAATGAAAACATATTCTAAATTCTTGCATGAATTGGATTTTCTCTTGAGAAAAATTAGCCATGCTGACTCCAAATGGTTCAGCAGTGTGCAGCATATCTGCAACATGAAGTTATGTCTTCATAACTATTCACTACAGCACTGAGGATACTGGCAGTGGACAAACACAATTTTTAGGATAAAATTAGGCTTCCAAAATCACTTCGCTTATATTTATGGTATGTTACTTAAAAAAGCAGAAACTCAAGGGACACCAAAAAAGCCAAATTTTTCCTTGTAGTCTGTAGGGCTTGTTTTTTCTTTACTGATTAAAAAGTTTCAAAATCTAAAATATTTAAAATTTTTATTAATAAATATTTTAATATTTAAATATTTTATCATAATATAAAATTTTACTAAATATGATCTGAGAAGTAGGATGTCTTATCTTGACTTTCAGCCTATGGTTTTTTGTCTCTGAGACAGCTTTAGGATAAAGCTAAGGTACCTTTTTATATAAAATACATTGGTATTTATGTTTTAATTATTAAAGACTTTTAAACAATTGGAATAGCTGCCACATGTTTTTTCATACTGTTATGCATTTTGTTCAAATTTACAAACCTAAATTTTATGGAAATAAAATATATGTAAATCAGTAAAATAGTGTAGATTCATGCAAAGAACATACTAACTTCTCTATATATATTTCAAACATCACATCAAAAGAAGAAATTATTGGTTCCTTCTTGCCAGCCTGTGGTCTGCCTCTGGCTATTGCCTGTGTATTCCTTCCAAGGTAGAGGCTTCTCTTCTTCATGTACTTTATCCACCTCGATCATGTTATTTGACATATAACCATTAACTTCAGGGTATTAACCATGCCTGGCTATCTGTTAAATCAGATTTACTTTAATTCTAAAGTTATTTATAATCTAAATTGGAATTATTATTAGAACAAGCAGGAATGTGTGCATGCATATTTTGAAAATTTTCAGCACACAAATCTGCAATTTTACGACCATGCACAGTATCTATAAAACAGCTTCAAAAATGTGAAAGTGATTTTCTCCTTGCCTTTTTTTTTTTTTTTGACCTGGTGGCACAAATTTGTATGTTTAGGCTGTAACTGCTTGAGTACATTCCACAGATGTTTGCTGATAGGGAGTGTCTCCTATGGCAAGCATCAGATTGTAAATGTGAACAGTCTGAAACACAAGAATCCCTGAAAGATAATGGCTTTTATGTCATGTAAATTTGGAGGTTAGTTTGCGAAGTCTTCTAGAAGCTTCAGTACTGCAGATTTTTCCATACCTAGCCCCTTTTAGAATAAAGGGCCCCAAATAGCTAGTCTGAATTCCTTGCTCAATGAACCTACAAGGAAACTTACGGAGCAATGGAATTAAAAGATTAAACCACAAGCCATTTGTACTAAGTCTTTAAATGACTTAAGAAGCATAGAGTTTACATAGTAACTGAGTCTGGAGACTCACTTGCTTTTGGAGAATTCTGAGATTTTTGTGTTTTTTTCCTGACTGGTTGAGTTCTTTGCTGCTGTGTGGCTGTTCACATCTGGTTATGTCACAAAAGAACAAGCCAAAGATAAGATTACAATTAAGCAACATTTGTTTGTTTGGGGGGGGTGGTGTGGTGTTTAACTGCTTCTTAATTACAGAGAAAATCCCTTTTATTGTTATGTCACAGGGTAAGAATTGGAAACATCAGTATCACATGATCACAGTATTCTCACTCACATAACTGCCGTAAGTCTTTTATAAATTTCAGGTGTGGAACACTACTCATGACAGTCTTAAGAGACAGAGGGATTTACTACCACATACACTTAAATGTCTGCCACAAGGTGGTGGTTTTTAAAGTTTAAATATTAAATATTGACAAGACTGAATTTTTACCATTAACTTCTATTTATGACTGTACACCCATTATTTCTGTGACATGGGGTAGGGAAAAAATAACTGCGGCTGTCCTGCGCAAACGTCCTTTCGGCCTCTCCCCGGCTAGCTCCTGCGCAGAAGGCGCCGTAGGACAGGGCCGCCCGCGTGCCCTTGAGCCTCGAGCTCGGTGGCGGATACGGGGCGAGCAGGTATTGACCAGAGGAGAGTGAAGGGTCAGCCAGGCCAGTAANCGCTAGCCCGCCCCGCGCGCTCGCCAGCAGCGCGCTTCAGGGGTAAAGAGGAGAGGGAAGGGTCAGCCAGGCCAGTAAGTCCAGGAGCGGTTTACTTCTCCAAATACCGTCCGGTCCAACTGAACTGAACAAACAGAGTGACACGGACTTTTAAAGGGGGGTGGTTACAATGGGCAGGGAGAGGGAACAACCAATGGGAATGAACATAGGGAGGAGTTAAGGGAGGGATTACATTTACATATAACCAATGGAAACTTAACAATATGATAGACATTTAAGAGGACCAATGGAACATCGAACTTAACAGAACTTTCCAGATAAAAGGGTATGGGTCTGGGAAGATTGACATGGAGCATAGGAGGGATTTGGGTGATGGACAGGGAACACTCTGGAATAAAGGGAGTGGTTTAGGTGATGGATCGGGAAGGTGCTGGAATAAAGAGAGGGGAATTACTTTATTTGGGGTTGGGGGCAGGCTTTGGGAGGAGAAGGGAAGGAACCAACTGGGATAATAAATGGGGGTACAAGGAACTTGTACCATATTAACTTAATAAAATAAGAAACAAACAAACCACAACAAATAACTGTACTGAAACACTGCAGGAGATAAGTATTTTTCCCTGTAAAACTATGAATATAATCTAGAGGCAGATTAGTGGTTTGGCACGTGTATGAGGACATGAGTCATATTATTCTGTGGATGCCTTTCAGTTTGTCTTCAGGGTCTAAACTATTTAGATTTTAAATTTTGATTCTATAAGTTGTGTCTTATAGGCTTGGTCTCCTGTTTCTACTCAGTTAATATGAGGGTGAGAGGGAAGGGAAGCTGATGTTTCCAGCAAAGACTGTGGGATTCCCCTTCTCCAATCAGGAATAGGAAGCTGCCTGTCAGGGAGCTAGGCTAACACATTTTTCCAGTGAAACAAATAGAAAGGAGAAACAGTTAGCAGTGTTAGGATCTTGCAGTTCTAATGATTAGCTGTAGGCAAGTTTAGTGCTTCTAGAAGATCTGAATGTGTCATAATAATGATGCAGCCATCTAAGCTGTTCCCATGGCTGGTGTTGTTGGTCAGGAATCATTGTGGAGCAGGTAGAAATGGTCCCAGGCTTGATATGGGGTCCACATTTGGTCTGCTTCCAACAAAGCAGAAGATCACCTTGTGCCAGAGCAGACACTGTAAATTTTGTACACATATAATTTTGCTGTTTACACCTAGATGATGATATGTTTTCACACCTGGTCATGTTGCTGAAAAATTAAGCTGGTCAGAACCTAGAACAGGATGAGAACAGGTTGGGAATACAGTCACCAGATGTAATTGGTCCCCAGGGAAATTCAAGAAAAAGTGAGGGGTCTCTGGCCTTTGGGGAATCTTTCTTGTTTTGTAGACAAGCTCATTATAGTATATAATCAAACCTCCTAGTAACTGGTTACCTTTTGTTTTCACCTCCTTACAAGCAGGATCTTTTCCTAACCTCATGTGATGACTTAATAATTGACAGCTTGTCCAGTTGTGATAGATGTATAAAATATTGTCTGCTTACTTCTCTGTAAAATTTGAGGTGAACAAAAAATTTTACAAATATCTTGTATTTAAATGGCAAATTAACATAAAAATTTAGTGAAACTTCATAAATACAGAAAGCAATTGATTTAGATACTGTGGGATTTCCAAGAGAGAACTTCCCTTTTTCAACCGTTTTGTAAAACCTTGTTTCTGTCCTGTTTGGTTGTTTCATAGAGACAATTTTTACTTATGCATTTTTGAGGTGTCAGTAGGAAACAACTGGCTATAGACAAACCTGCTACTTGACTACCAGTGCAGGTAATTGCAGCTCATTGAATAGCATTTTGTAGTAACACCTGCCTTCAAGAGGAAAAAAGTCGCATTTCGCCAGAATTCAGCAACAGGAACAGAACTGCAGCAAGCAACACTGTCTCTAGAGGACTAAGCAATAAATAGAAACACTGGGTTTTTTTTCGAATTATGCCAAAAAGTAATTGGAACTTTTACAGCTGTTTATTAAATTCCTTTCTGAAGCAGAAGGTTTAGCATTTTCTGTTCCTGCAACATTATCTGTCCAACTACTTTACATTAATGGATTGGTCTTACAGAGAAGGTACAATTCCTTTTCTGTAATAATTCAAGTATTTCAAATGAAAGAAGGATAGAAATGAAGTTCAGAATTACCAGTGGAGAATTTTACACTTCATGACAAAAATCCTCACATGAAGTGCTCTGCATCTTATGCCTTAAAGCAAGTGGATACCCAAAGGTATTCTGTACAGCAACGACAGAGGATTTCTTGTTATGTAGCATATCAACACAAAGTAGCTGCAAAACCTGTTAAAACCAAAATTACTCTTCAGTACTGTCAGTAGTGTTCTGACGTGAAAAATAGGGTGTGTAAGGCCTTGCAATTCCAAGTACTTATCAGAGCCGTCTGAGGAGCAAAGTGGTCTTCACAGATTTTGAGCTGTGTTAGAACAAATTGTGTGTGAATCAGTGGGAAGAAATGTAAGGTAACTGCAAGGTAAATGTAATGTAAGATTGCTGAACTGCAAGAACACAGAGAAACGGGTACTTAGGCAGCAGTTGTATTGAAAAGGACTAAGGAGTTATTTTGGATTGCTACCAGTATTATTCAACATCATCATTTGGGTTTGCAAAAGGTGAACAATTTGCTGGGATGTGAAAACACTGTCCTGCAAGATGTGGAGAATTCTTCTGATCTGCTCAGCAGAAGCTGAGGAATTTAATGCAGAAAGCATTAACAGAAAAGCTGCAGCTGAAATCATGTATCCAGCTGTAGATATCATGCTTGTAGAAAGATGGTGACTCATCAGTGTCTAGAGGAGAGCACTGAGGTTCTCAGGTCCAAGAAACATGACCTAAAAGGCAAACCAGAAAAACCGGAAGTTATTTGTCGAGAGAGAAGAAAGGTGATCTGGTAACCGTGTAACCAATACAAAGTTACTGTGAAGGAGAATTAGAATCTATTCCACCATTTGTAAGGGGCAGTACAAGAAGTAATGATCTTCAGATTATATGTTAGCACTCAATTATTTATTTTAATAATAAAGATAATCAAGGTAAGGAGGAGAAAGCTTGGCAATATAGTGAAATCCCCTTTATTAGGAGTTAAGACAAGGATCTGTCAGAAATGATGTAAGGATAGTTCATTCTGTCTCTGGGCAATGCAGTAGCTTTGATGATCTCAACATCTTACTCAGACCTTGAATTCTTTGAGGTTCTGAGGTTCTGACTATCTGATAAGTATTTGGTGAATATTAACAAGCACTGAAGTGTAGCTGATGTAAACTGTCAGGCAAGCAAAAACAGATACCATGAGGGTAGTATGTGATTCGTCTCATCTTCTGGCTTTAGTAAGAAGTCATGGAAGTGATGATGGGAGGAATGAATTTCCATGTGTAATGCTTAAATCACACCAGAACTAGCATAGCTGATGGCTCTTACTGTACTAAAATTTTTCAAACAGAATAAAAATTCTAGCATTAGTCATTATACACAATTCAAAATTAATCTGATAGCTTCAATGGATTTTAATAGCATGCCTTAAGTGTATTAAAGATGAAGACCTTTGAGTTGTAAAATGCTTTTGTCTACAAAATATTTTCAACTATATAAATGATAGTTTTTTGTACTTTTTTTCCTGAGAATATAATCTTTTAGCATTAGCTCTACAATGGAATTAGTTGAAAAACAAAAAATGTCATAATGCTACTACCTTGAATTTTTATTGTTTTATATGCATAGCCGTCGCTGTTGGGGTGACCACTACACAAATAGACACTGCACTGGACAAGAACATAAAACGTCATATTTCAGAAAAGTAGCATATTTATAGACTTTTGTAAGTTATCATTTGAGTTACAAATTCATTGGCTACTAAATTACAACAATGGATTTGTTGGCTATCATTTAACTACAGTATAATACTATTGGTTACCTATAGCATAAGCATTCCAGCTTTCAGAAAAATAACAAGTGCAGATATGTTGCTGTTTCCTGCCTTCTATTGTTTGAATTCCTTACTTCTCTTGATACTATATTTTCACGGGTAAGACTGATTATTTTTCTTCTCTCAGGCTTTTCTCACGAATAGAAGCTAACCATGTCCAAATTAAAATCTGTGAAGCCTTCAGGCCAGCTGTCAGCCTCAACACATAGCTATTCAGAGAAAAACACAGTCAATATATAATAATGAAATAATAAATATCATGAAATTCAGCAGTTTTGCTTTATACAAAAGTTGATATCCTTCATCAAATAACACTGATGTGCTTTGTATGCTTAGAAAAGCAAACACATGATCTGTGTTTGCCATTCTCAAACATAAAGATTGCATCTTTGATTTTGCTAGCGTTAGTATTTGAAAGTATAATCAACACAGATATGCTCAGGTTTGACAAGTGGTGCAAGATTTCAGTAAACATGTCTTCTCTCAGAGAGATATTGGAAACAGATAATATTAAGGGAAATTTTACTGCCTGGAACCCTGATCTTCAAAGAGAATATTGGTAGAGATTGAAATCAGAGTGGACATTAGGGATATTAAACTCAAATGAGGCTTCAGTGGAGGCTCAAAGATACAATTAAATTATGGAAATATATACAAGTTCAGTAAGTGAAAAACATAAAATACTTTTGGATGTAAGGTTGTCTCAACATAAACTTATTATTATTAAATTAATATTTGGAGTTAGGTGGAATATTTTGGTAATATTTAAATGGAAAATTCCGATTTATCAAAAGTAGCATGCTTTGGGAAAACTTTCAAAGACTTTTAGCTTCTTTGGAGAGAAAATATTTTAAAGAATTTAAATTAATTTCATCCCAGCTAATTCAAAAGATAAAACAATTACAAATTGTCTTGCATTGGTTTGCCTACTAGATACAATTTTAAGACACTCATATCAAAATGGAGTGTTTAGTTTAATCCAAAATATATTTCTGCACTTTCTTGTGATGGGACATCTTTGATATTTGTATTATTTGTATGCATTTATGTTATGATATTTGTTTCTTTTCCATTGCAACACTTGTAAGAGTTTGGAACTTATGATATTTCCCCCAAAGAAAAAAACTTAAGTCCCAGTTGAGTGCTTTAGAGTATTTTTCTTTAATGGCATTAAAAATGGCATTAAAAATAAGTCCTATAATAACAGTAAATGATGATTGAATTGAAATACTTATTCTAAAAAAAATGAAATTAATCAATTCACATGAATTATGGAAAAACTTTATCTCTAAAGTTACCATTTCTAAGGATACAATATAAAGTGGAAACAAATAGAATGTGAGTTCAAGAAGCACATGCACATTTATGAGCAAAATATGGAAGTAGTTTTAAATACATACTTTTCACATACCTTAGAAAATCATTAGGATTCTGGCAGCTGACATTTTTCTACCTTATTTTAAAAGGTATCTGATTACATATATGTTTCACAGGCAGTTAAAGGATAATAGAATTTTACATTCTTCGACCACCTACAAACCCACTTTTAAAGATTCAAGTTAGACTGAGTGCATGAGCAGCCTAACCCTTACCATGTGTGCTCAGCAAGTGCAGTAGCAGTTTTAGACTGGAGGATAAAGAGGGTCCCCTGGCAGAGACAGAGGGATGCAACAAGTATTAAAAAGGTGAGAAAAAAAGAGAAAATCCTAAGTACTCTCGTATATTTCAGTTATGTTATATACCATGGAATAAAAAAAAACTGAGGCTCAGTTCATGAACCTCAACTTTTCTCTACTTTCACCTCCTCTTCAGTGACTCTGTCCTCAAAACATTTCAAAATCCATTTAAGTTCTACTCTCCAGTACTCCGGGTGTACGGTTTGGATGAGAAGCACACAGGCAGTGCAAAGCATCCTGTACCACTTGCTAGTTGCTACAGAGGTTAGCTGCACATCTGTATGTCAACAAAAATGTCAAACTGGATGCTGATGCCACCAAGAACATTTCTGGCTTTGACACTTGTAATTAAATGACAGCTTAATAAGAATTTAAATTGCCTGGAAGATTCCTGCACCTCTCAGAACTACAGAGTTCAGCAAAACTCACATATTTTAACATTGTGTTTTGAATATCTTAGTCTTGGTCCTTACTTCTTAAAATCGGATACTTAAATCAACCTAGGATAAGCTATCCTCATGTTTGTTTTTAGCTGATACACCCCGTCCAAACACAGTTGGTCTCCCTACGTGGGCTACAGCACCACACTGGTGCTACATATACAGTGCACCTTGTATGTCTGAAATTTTACAATTCCTTTGCCTTTACAAAGAGGATACCATATCTGTGACTTTAACACACACTAGTTTTTCTAATATATAAACAGTTCAGTTATTTTTTGTTTTTTCCTTAACTCTATACCTCCTGTCTTTCAGAGCTCCGAGTTTGGCTAAATAGGATGTTCCCAAAGTATAATAGTGGGAAATTAGTTTTATCTCAATATGTTACTATTCAAGGTGTTTACTGGAGCAAAAGGGAGTGTTCCTCCTGCTTTGATATTTAGAGTGAGTGTGTGTGGCAACAGGAAGTTGATTTTTCTCTCTGTAACATTTTACTTAATACAAGGAATGCTAATGAATTCCTCTGGAGTGAAACTAAACTGCAAGGTGCACAATAGGAACACATCTAATACACTCCAGCTGCACAAGGACGTTCAGTTAAGGTGTCTCCACTACAGACAGTCCAAAGGAAAAAAAAAACCTGAAAAATAAAAAAGGAAAATAAGGAAAATACATAATGGAAACGTCAGATCTCCTCAGTCCCAACTATTTGATTCTTCACTGTTTAACCAGTTTTTGCTGTTCTAAACATAGTCAGAGAAAAATCTACTACCTAAGTAAATGGTGGTCCCCCGAGTTGAGGTTTTGAGGTATGATTTAAAACTGCAGCCAGTGTAAGGAAATTACTGTTAAAGGCAAATAGAGTTTTAAAGGATTGACCCAAATCTCATTAAAGCTGCTGGATGATTCAATCAATTTTATGGAGTTTTGCACTAGATCTAGAAGCTCCAAGTCTTGCTGCCTGCTGTTTGCTGATATCATTCACTAATTTTAGAAAAACAGAGCAACTTCTCAGTATGAACCAGTGATGTGAGCAGAGAACGTAGTCATTACTCTTACTCACACATTGTTTTATTTAACAGGATATGACTGAAGGTTAATATATATTCCCTCATACAGGGGAACTTATAGCTTGAAAACATCTGAAAAAGTAATTTTCAAGAATTCCCAGAAGACCCATTAGACATGACTGATTTTGACTGAAAAAAATTATGTCTAAGATAAAACAAATTAATTTGGAATCAGTATATCTGATATAGCAAATATTTACTTATTAAGATTCTTCCTTTTTCACAATTTATCAGCATCCTACAATAAGAGTTCATAAAAAAGAAAAACAAATAAAAATGTGAATATGCATTGTGAAAGGTAAGACATTTTGAATAAAATATCTTTGTTTTTCAGTCACTTCTATGTAAGAAATTTTTTTTTGTGCATATCTGTGTATCACAAACTATTACACAGAATTAGAACGTTCAATTGTTTATAGTGTATTTGAAAACAAATTGGAATCTTTGATATTAAAATGTCTTCATAGCATATTCTCCAGTAGGTCTTTGTTGCCGTCATTTAGATAAGTGTCTGTGAAGGCGATGAAGTAAAAGAGTAAAAAACACTACCTATTTCCATGTACCTTTTTTCATCTGATTAGGAAGAGCAGGACTTTCCAGACTTTTACCAAGTAAATCCGGACAATAAGCCCAAACCCTGACTTTGCATTCGTAGTGCTGGGGAGGCGTACACCTTTGTCTACTTGGGTTTTTAACCAAACAATGAAATTCCAGTCTTTCCTGAATTAAGAAGGCAAGTGAACAGCAGACATAACTAAAGAACTCATCCTGTTGTCTGCTCTCAAAAAGTCTCAACAGAGACTCTCTTCTGTCTTCAGAAACAGGACTCCTCAAGCCAAACAAATCCGCTTCATTTTTTCCCCACATTTTAATCTTCCCTGATTTTCCTCTTGTAGTATATCTTCATCTTGGCCCTTAACTAAAGAGCATCCCTTTAAACAGCTCTTCTTCATGATGACTCTCACAGAGAGCCCTACTGTCTGCATGGATTTAGCTTGGATTTTACTTACTCCCCTGCCTAGTCTCCCAGTCCCAGCTCAAGAGCAGAATGAAAATTCCATCATTTTGGAGCCATTTTTTTGAGTGCTTTTTCTCTTCACTCCAGGGTTGCAGCCTCTGAAGTGGCATTTCCAACAGCTGGAACCTCTACAGTTTGATGGGTAACAATCTTGTTTTCATCTACTGCTAAGCTTAAAGGACTTCTCCCGGGAGAGCATTGGCTAAATCTCTCCAGAGCACTAAGTTCCACGATCAATTATGGTAAGTCAGGATTCCATCCTTTCCAGTTCTACAATTTTAAGCTTTTTGTAGACTCCTGTAAGTATTGTTACATTGATCAACCTCTAACCATGCATTAACCTTGTGAAGCTTTGGCCAGGAACTTAAAAAATATGAGGGCGTTGCCAAAGCTTATATGTGAAGTGTGCATGCACCAGACAGTTCTCTTGGTGATAATGTCATATTTAGTTGGTCATTTAGTATAAGCATTTTTTGGTTCACTGCCAAGCTCCCAAGTATCCTAGTTATTTCTATAGTGTTTTTTCTCTATTTTCAAACTATACAGGACTACTCTTTTTAACTTCTTTCACTCTCCAATAACTGGTGTAAGCACCATGCAGCAGAGCATTGCTTATAATGAATTAGAAACTGTACCTGCATCTTCTTTTCCCCATACATTGCTCAATTTCACAATTCTGACTTCCTCTGGTTGCGCCTCTGCAATCAATAGATATAATATATTGCTTAAGAAAGGACCTAATATTAGAGTTTGACTACTTTCCCTCAGATTTCTAGGGTATTTTATAATTATTCATAATTATCATGAAGTAGAAAATAATTACATTTAAGACACTTTATTATTTAGGTCTGAAACCTGGTTTCGGTTAAATCAGTAGTAGAAGTTCCACTGCTTTCAGTGAGATAATGATCAGGACTTATGTGGCATAAGGGCTTGAATTTGTGGTTTCTTGAATTTTGCATGTATTTTTGTTCTTACCAGTAAAGCAATATACTGCTCCCTTTTTTGTTGCTATTGGCACACCTTGGAAGTAAAGAAATGGAATCTAGTAACTTATTTTCATCCAAATAATCTACTGCACCTCTTTAACAATAATCTTTTACCACTTCTAAGAAATAGCTGCAGAACGCTAAAGTACACAGCAGACTCTGAAGATAGGAAGGCAGAAAATGTTTTGCTTTGGAGAAATATTAGTGTACTCCAATGTCTTAGTGACCTGTACAAGTTACATTTAACTATCTGTGCCTATAAAGGAGAGCTCTCTTACAAAATTCATGAGGAGTTAATTCTTCTAAAATATTTTCAGCAAACCCTTTGTCATATAAAGATGTTTCATAGAAAACATTAGTGATAAGGTTTCAGTAATGTTGAATTACATAAAAGTTTAAATACATTTCAAAAAAGTGGTTAAGACACATTGAAAGCATAAGCAGCAGCAGCTTGCAGAAAACATGACAGAATGTTCAGCTTAAATTAAAGGTCGTAATTTCACCCAGTTTGATTGGCTGGCTATATAATTAATGTTTCCTATATAATTAATGGAGAAATAGCTTTCATGGCAAATATTTCCTTTAAGTGCTTGAATTGCCCAGTGGAAGAACCTCTTTCTCTTCACTCTAAAGAAATCGTGTGCATCAAGTTTGGCTAAAAACACTCCCTTGTGTTTCCTAAGGGCTCAGATCCCTGGAAGTAAAACTTCAATCTTATAACCACTGAAAGTGTGTTTGCAAGTTTTTCCTTGGCTGGTTGTTTTATTTTAAACAGGACTGAAGCTTTACCAGAGGATTCTGAGAATTATTTCAGAACAATTGAGCTTATTTAACAGAAAGATATACCTATTTTATGAACCTTCTTTTTAAGACACCGTATGTTGTTACCAATGTCATTGGTAAGGCAACTACTGGTGTTATCAGCTGGTAGGAATTCTAGAAAGGATTTTTATGGAACTGGAATACATATGCTGAAAATGGCTTCTTCTTTTTCTGCTTCTTCATTACTGTTGTTACTAATTTCCACTTTTTCCATGAAGAAAGTGAAGCAGAATGATCTTGCCTTCTCTTCATATCATTACAATTTTTTGTTACAAAATCCTTCTTAGTGCTTCTTTATTTTTGTAATGTAGTGATTAGTGTAATGGTTTGTTTATCTTTTCATTCTAAGACTTCCTGTTGGAGAAGAGAGAAGGTATGATGATGACGGAAGGAAAGCAGACAGCAAAATAAAGGATGAAAATTCTCTCAGAACCCACTTTGGTATCTAGTGGTGTGAGGGTGGCTGTGAAGCAGAACACAGCACACTGGCACTTCAGATGTCATGCCAAAAGTTACATTAAGTTACAACATTACTGACTGAAAGCACATCTGCTTTATTTCAGTGCAATTGGATAAATGATTGTCTCCTCTCTTAGCTCCCTCTGATAGGGGTGCTCCAGTCCGTGGATCTCAGATGTCACAGTATCTCTATTTTTACCCCTACTTTGTATTTTTAAAAGTCAGGTCAGACCAAATACAGTATTCAAAATGTGTGAAATATGTGCACTAAGTTTTACTAATAGGGAAACCTTGTAACTGTAAATAACAGCATGGGCAAATGATCAAAGCTTTATTAGATCTCTTTCTCAAGAAATAGTTTGATGTAATAAGTAGTAAATGCAGTAGAAATCTGCACTGAAATGAGAAACACAGCTACAGAGAGTCAGGAATCTGATTGTAGTCTTAAAGAGTTGCCAAATATTGCAGAAGAATTTATATGTGTTCTCTTCTTATCTACCTTTTTTTTTGTTGTTAAACATTTTGATTTGTCACTCAAGAAGAGAAAGAGATATTTTGGAAGAATGCTAAACTATAGTTTAAAAGAAAATAAAGGGAAAGAAAATAGCCAAGTGCCCAGCTATTAGGTTCTCCTTCTCTATTCTATGTCTAGGATTGGAAGACTTCATCTTTGCATCAAAATTAGTTTTGTTCTTTGCTACTGACTTTGTTCTTACATTTTACTTCCTGCGTGGAGCTGTCTCCTTCAGTCAAAAAACCTATCAAAATGTGGCAGTATTGGAGGGAAAATGAATCAAAACCTGTACAAACCCTTCTCTTCCTTTTCTTGCAGAATATCTCTTCCTTCTGTCTTAGAAAAACCCTGTGCCTGAGGCATAACCATGGCATGTCTCATGACCGAGAGCAAAAACTGTTAGTTTTTTATTTGTTAGATTTGTTAGATTCAGAAAAAGACAGTGAAATTTCTTGAGGATAGCTTCTCAGATTTAACTGGTTTCCTAAATGAATATCAGCAGATATGAAGCTGGTGATTATGAAAGGAATGACCAGCTGGCTTATTGTCCGTGGACATATCCAGGTTGGCTGCGCAAGTGAAGGCCCAAATGGGCCAGATGTTTTCCATCATGGCACACTCTCAAACTGCTGTTCTTATGCCTGAACAAACCCACACATCAAGCAGTAATCATGCCTTGATTTCTGTTCTAATGCACATTGCAGCATGAAGTAAGTTACATTCCATCTTGTTGACACAGCATGGTTCAGCTGCTGGTATGGCAAGTTGTTTCTTCACTGAAGCTGAGCTAAGAAATGCCTGGCTTTGTTACTCAGATTATCTTGTTACTGTTTTCTTGGCAGTTCCTCACAATGGTACTTGTATGGCACCATGAGAAAGTGAAAATCCAGAGCACTGAAAGTACATTAACCAAACAAATAGCAAATGTAGATACCCTTCCAAAAAGTTATTTTTGGGCAGAATTCAGGGACAATATAATCTGTTCAGTAACAGAGGGTTAACTTCATGTGACTACGTTCAACTTCCCCAATATCAAAAGAACCAGAAGAACTGCCACAGGTCAGTTAAACTCCCTGGACAGTGAAAAAAGGACACTCTACAGACATCCTCCTCAAACATAACTCCTTATCCATCTTTTTATCTATGTGTATTTTCTAGTCTAACTTGGGTTAGCTGACTTGGCTTTCTTAGTACCCTGTAGCTTAAAACAGGTGGGAGCAATCAACCCACTTGGCTAGTTTGGCTACCTTTCTTTTTCTGCTTTGGACCCCAAAATTCAGTGTTCCTTTTTTAAAATCAACTCAGCTTCAAGAGGAGGGCCACAGAATACTCTGTATCTGTCAAACATATGTAGCCTTAGAGTTTAGGCACTTTCAGAAGATCAAAACTACAATTTGAGCCTCCTCAGGCTAAACAAGCACTGAGATTTTTATTTTCTGGCCAGATTCTCTAGCTGTTCCCTACACTACATTGTAAAAAATGTCTCCTTTCTGCTTCTACTTTTTTAATAAGTGGGTGGGAGTTTTTGTGCAAAGTGAAATACATCCTGTGTATTATGAGTCTGAGGTACTGTTAGGTTGGGTCATTAAGGAACTTGGATCTAGAACTTAGGCACAGGAATGCTTTATGAGTCCCAAACAGAGCAGAGATGAATACCAAAAACCATCTCCTTTAGCCAAATTATGGGCAAGTGTTGCAACATGTATTAGCGGAATTTTAAAAATATTGATAGAAAACACAGTGGATTTTTCCCCTGTATTCTTATAGTTGTTCCGGGGTTTTATGAATTGGTCACTTGGTGTTAGATTTTATCCGTATTTTTATGTTTTTAATTTATTGAAGAGAAGCATTTGGGGTAACAATTTGACTTTTTTTGGGTTCAATAATTTCTGCAGCACTGTTGCAGTTTTATGAAATGTGGGCTTAAAGAACCTTTACACTTGTGAATCAGTTGTCTTATACAAGTTCATGTAATTGTCTTCGGCAAAGTACATCAGAGAGGGGCTCAAAACCTTGGAGTCCTGTAAACAATATGCACTACAAGTCAGTGTTTCCTAGACCACGCAAGAGAGATGCAGAATAACAAGAACATGGAAGGGAAATTAATGAGTACTGGTTTTCTTCTCTTGCGGGCATTTAGAATTGAATCTTTACAATGGTAACATCCTAAGAAAGTGGGCACACCTGTAGGGACTGGGCTTTTTTGACTATAATGACAAGATGTACTGCTAATAGAGCTAGAAAGTAGCTGATACTTCTATTGGAATAATTGGAAATAGGCTCTGGCACCTGACACTCTTGGATTTACCAGTACCTGGAGAAATGGTCTCCATTTTCTGTTTGCATAGCCCTCCTTTCATTGCTGCTGGTGTGAGGGTAAGAAATTTTCAGTGAGGATGCAAATAAGTCAAGGCCTAGTACAGCCCATTACTGTATAAAATTTTTTAAAAAGTGAGGAAAGTAGAGATCACTTCAGGGATGGAGAGTGGGGACTACATGGCATAAGAAGTCTGAGGTGGGATTTCATATCTCAGAGAACTCGAGAAATTGGAGGGGATCATGGTTCAGGGTGTGGTGAGAAAGTGAAAGAACCCCTTTATAGAGCTCTTAACCTCTATTGAAGCATTTCAACCCATCTGCTGTGCAATCTCCTCAATGCTCATCACTCTTCTAAAGTACCTTTCCTCCCTCATTCCCCCACCCACATTCCACCACCTGCTCCCATGTCTTCTCTTAAAGCGTGCAGAAGTCTGATGCAATTGAATCCAAGTGGTGCAGAAATTCCAGCTTGAGTAGTATACACACATGGATCAGATTTCTGGATCATGGCCTAAGGCTGAAACTGTAGCCAAATATTTCCTGTTTTACGTGAGACCCTACAGCACATGGCTGTGTCCTGGAACAGTGTATTAACTTGGCAATGTTGCAAGTCATGTTTCTCTTTAAAACTAATTTTCTTCTATGAAATATCCATTGGAAATGGTACTTGCTTTTGAGTGGTTGATTGATTGCAGTAGAGAGGACTGATGGTAATCCTGTTTGGCTTTGTGTTCTTCATTTTACTTTGGGAAGGATGTAAGAGAGACTCTACACATTCCATTACCAGTATTGTTCAGCTGGTATTTCTGTGTTAGTGAACTCGGAACAATCCAGAAATGGCTTATTCCATTTTAGTATTTACAGCAAATGCACTGCTCACACTGAGATTCAAACAGATTTCCTGAGTTTGTGTAAAATAGCTCAAGTAATTTGGAGTGCTAAGGACACGGAAGGAATCCTTACTGCATTCAAGAACTGACTATATAAGAGCTTTTCATTATTTGCAGTGGTCTCAAACTACCTTTAGATCTTGAAGAGTTTTTTATCTTAGCCTGTGCATTTTAATTTGTTCTATAAAATTGTTGTATGCCAAAGCAACATCTCTCTTCTGCTTGATCTATTGTAGCCACTGAAGAAATCACTTTGCATATTAAGTTATTTGGCCCGTTATAACCCAGAATTTCTTTTTGTCTATGAAACTCAGGAAAAGGAATTATGGGCTTTCTAGGCAGGGGAAAAATAGGATGTAGGACAACAATGAGGTAGGTCCAGTTTCCTCAGCACTCTTCTTGTGGTAGTGGGGCTGCTGAGAGAGGAGTTCAGATTTTGAAGGTAATGACCACTGAAGCCAATCACCCTGAAAGACTTTTATAATGCAGTACAGCCAAATTTATGCAGTGACCTAATGAGATCATTTTTATATGAAAACTGATTAGAGAAACTAAGGAGATGAAAATGGAAGACAAGCAAGCCATACTCTTTTACAATTTTGTAACCTTTCCCCTTAAATAACCTTACAGGAAGTTTTTCATCTAAGTGTGGTTACTTTATTGGCTTACCCCCATAAGAGAAAGAAATTTGTAGCCAGCTGGCTCATCAAAAAACTATGATGTAAATTTCAAGAAACTTTCCCCGAATATCTTGCACCGGAAATATATTTGGACTTGTAAAAATCTCCATAATTACCTAAAATCCCACAAGCAATTGGTGTTAGTTTGTCAGTTGCAAAAGATTGGCTTTATGTTTCCTTTCTATGTAAAAATCTGTGCTAATGCTACTGTGCTAATGCTACTGCCAGTCATTACTGTTTTACTGCTCTTTCTTTGTTGCATTACCCAGTGTGTTTGAATTCCACCAGCCTTGGCATTTCTATGTCTCTGCAATGCTCTGAGAACTGATGAAATTCAGTCAGGAAAGACCATGTTACTTAATTTTTGAGAACAGATTTGTTGCAGATTTATTGATTTTTTTCAAAGTGAAGCACAGAAATGAAGCAATGCACACAGTTATTTTGGTATTGGTTCTGACAGGGAAGTGACATTACATTTATTTATATACTGAAGTGAATTTTCTGATTTAATATTTGCTTTCATTGAAGTGAAAATTATTTGAGAAAAAAACCCGAGGATTTTAGGAATGATTAAAACAAAAAATATAAGTTAATTGAACAATATAATTATCTTCAAATCTGGAAAGACATATATTAATAATTATCAGTATTTTGTGTACTTCAAATTGTTAAGCAACATAAACAGGGCTAATAAACATAACAAAATATAATCTTGTATTTGTCAGGATCAATCCCATTGAGACTCATTACACACATAATTCTAGAGGCTAAGAGTTTGTCCTATCATATTATTCAAACAATTTAACTGCAGAAAAGTTGTAAACTTTGTAGGGTTAAAATTTTTTTTTATATAATCATATGATAAAAATTAGTTATCACAGTGGCTCAGAAAACTTTACAACTGTTTGGCTATAATTAAAACTGAGGACACTTGAACACCTTAGGTACAAGTTTGGTGTTTTAGGGTTATCAGCCCAAGCTTATGAGTTGAGATAGCTTCTTCTTAGTGGAACAAATTTTCCTGATCTTTTCCCACTTGAAAAAAGGGAAAAGGAAATACCCCAGAGACTAGAAAGGAAGGATGTAGATGTGAGGATTTCTTCCTAAAGTTCCCAGTCTGGCCTCTAAACAAACCCAAAGAAAATTAATTCCAGGAACAGCAAATACTTGCAAACTCTTTTTGAATCAAAAGCAGCAGAATTAATACATTTGCACTCTCAAACAAAGTACTTTATTCACCCCATCATAGCAGGTAGTAATGCTCAGTCTTTTTATGGAATCTAAAACTCTATGGTTTTCAACTCTGGTTAAGTCAAACTTCAAATTTTGCTTGAGTTAAAATCAAATTTGGATCACTATCCTTTCAGGAATGTACATCTTTAAATAGATTTCAGATTCCTGTGGCTAGATTCCCCAGACTAAATGAGCTGCCCTTGGCAAAGGACTTGAAAATGGAAAAGGAAGTGAGAGCTTTAAAGCTTTTGTGGCTCCCTCCTCTCCAAGCTGGCCGAAGTCAATCCAGTTCCAAGTCAGTGTGCTCAGATGCCCCTGGCCTCCAGGAACTATTCTGGCAGTCAGCAACTGATGCAGGCAAGGCAAGAGCTTGTTTTTCCATGTGAAAAGGGGGCATGAGAGGGAGACCTGAGCTAGTATCCTGGCTGCCTAAAAGTTATCTTTTTCTAGAAAGGAAAAA
Source organism: Platysteira castanea (assembly GCA_013397175.1). NCBI lineage: Eukaryota > Metazoa > Chordata > Aves > Passeriformes > Platysteira > Platysteira castanea. The sequence goes on from VYXC01002222.1 coordinate 456,206, forward strand.
ACTTTTAAGAATCTTCTTGTATTCAGAGAGTGGATTAATACTACCATTAGGCAAAATATCTTGCTGTAAGCTGAACACAATTTTGCATCAGTTTATGAAGAAATTTGAAGGGTCATGAAGAAATTTGAAGATGGTCAGCTGGAGGATTTGGAAAGGAACAGTTCAGGTGTGAGGATGACAGACATTGATCAAAACTGATGTTAGTGCTATAAGAGGCTGGTGTAGTTGACAGTAGTATATGTGCTTATAACTTAATGTGCAGAGACCTGCAGGTCATGTTTGACAAATAAATGCTGGATTATGTACTTATTTTTAATGCCTTGGTTTCTAGGAGCAACTAAGAGGACAGATGCTTAAATGTACTGAACACAAAGGCTTTGTAAGTTAATGAAAGCTTTCCTTGGGTGAACCTATGAACAGCAAGGTCTCTAGGGTCTAAAGTTTGAAATGAAGTGGCATCACATTGAAAAATCTCACCCTACCCTTCTCAGTACCTCTGTTTATAAAGTAAATGTCTTTATATAGTTATATATTTCCACATAGGTTGTCTAAACTTACAGTTGTATTTGAAGATACTTCAGATAAGTGCAGAAGAGAACTAAAAACATGTTCTAAGTAAGTGGCCACTAGATACAGGTGTTCTTAACATCTATCTATTAAGCAGACAAAAATTGTGTGGACTACTGTATACCAACTGTAACCAACACATTAGTGCAGTGTTTATTGTCCAAATTTAGGTGTAGAACCTTACAATGAATCCTAAAACCCTTTTGTCTGAAGAGAGAAAAATGAATAAGACACAGCCTAATAGACCACCCACTGATTTATAGAGACTGAAACAAACACACAAATGCTTTTCAGTGGAAATCAGTATATGCATTGGCATGGAAGTTTCTCAGTATTTTGGTACATATATCCCCATAAATGTAAAAAGAAAAAAAAGTTAGGTAAGCAACAATGTTAGAATTTAATTTTTTAAAAAAATGAATGAGCTTGTCAGAGACACAACGATTCCTCTATCCTTCGCAGGCAGAATACAGACACAGAAAAACAATCTTGAAGCAAACAAAACAGCTTCAGTCAGATTCACAGCTGCCCTCACACTTTTTTCCTTTAAATTTGATCAGTTCTTGGGTTTATATTTCCAAGGGGTTTTAAAAGGTTTGAACCATGATTTGAAAACACAGAAGAGTCAATAACTAAGTAAATGTCTTCTTGTGGTGGATGTATTTTTTCTTGAAGGTTAAAGTCCAAAGCACTGCGATTTGTAAGTTAAATTCCTCCCTATTTTTGATATGCTTCCTATTTATTAGCTGGGTTTTCAACAGCAATGACTGAGGGATTTTCAAAATGGAGTTATGAGCACATAAACTTAGAAATAAAATACAATTTCTCTTTAAAAAAACACTTTAAAATAATTTTTTTCTAAATTTGGAATATCAGGCTCCTATATTTCATTCTTCAGAGAAGAAGGGTTAAACGAATGTTGCAGACAGACCATTACGAAATGTTTTCCTCTCTCCAGAAGGATGATTTTTTTGCACCATGCAGTGCCTTGTGCAATGTTCCTTTGCAAGGCAAACTATAGATTTCTGTGGCTACAGGGCCTCTCGTTGAGTGGGAGGTCATGAAAATTCTTCCTTGCTCTCTGATGATTTCGTCAAGCAGGATCTGTTCTGCCAAAACTGAAATGGCCCCTGCTCAAGCTTTCCCACAAATCAAAAAGCAAATGGAGTTTTTTTACATGTTTCTGTTGTAGAGTAGTTATTTTCCATCTGAATTATGCCTTTCTTTCCTCTTTGGCAGTTACATGTTTCGGCTCATGTCCTCCTGTACAGTGATATCAGTTTATTCCAATTCAACTACCATCTGCAACATGTTTAGCATTTACATGCATCCTTTTCCAACCTGGTAGTAGGAGCCCATGCTCATAGAGAGGGAACTACAGGCTTTGGGCCTCTGCCCAGAGCAGCATAACTGGCAGAGTCATGACATAGTAAAGATAAAGGGATCTGAGTGCCCGGAGTGGCTGTGACTTCATAGCTTGCAGTGTGAGCTGATCCACCCTCAAATGGCACACAGGGAAATGCCAGTGTGAATTACTTCTTTCCAAAACATGCTTAGGTCCCATTAACACACTCTCAATTCTTACTTGTTAAAACAAAGTTGATTTTATCAGGGAAAGGATCACAAAGCCTCTCAAACCACAACTTTTTATGTGCTCCTTTAAAATCGAGTTTACTAAAGCCATTTTATCAAAGGAAACTTTTTAAATAGACTTATCAGCTGTTTATGCCAACATTGACTATAAAATTAATTTTTGTAGTTGAATCACACATCTCAAAAGAAATAGGAAATTATAGAAACAGCACTATAAAAGAGTGGACTCTGCAAGTCTGATTTGAGTGTTTATTATATAAATTCATTCTCTGCACATTCAAACCCCTCAGTGGAGTTTGAGTTCCACCAAAATCAGCATAAATCAGCATTGCTCTGCTGGTTTCATCAGAGCTACATTGGCTTATTGCCATTGAATCTCACATCTGAGAAAGTTTAGATAATTAGCTAATATAAGTCACTTAGGTTCTACAAGAGTTTTATTGTAAACTGATGGACACCTTTCATTCCTGTTTCAGACTTTGCTTATTATTGAAATTCAAAAAAGAGATGCATAGTTGGATGAAATGTTAAAGTCACATCCCTAACTGCATTTTACAAAGATGCATGATGCATAGCCTACAGCATTCCTGCCCTAATCCAGGTACTTACTTTAGTTCCTAGGTCATGAAAGATCTTGAAAATCCTTCACTGAGAAAGGAAAGATGTTGCATTTGTTTTATGACTTGCAGTTTTAATGCAGACCTCGGAGACTCATTAAGAGAAATTAATTCATCAGTTGTAGAAATTTTCTTGTCATGTGAGTCAGATTAGAAAAGAGTATAGCATCAAAGTAGGTCTATGAATATGTATTTTTCCAAGAGTTCTGTAACCATTTATAAACAGTTTTAGAAGGATCTCTCATACGAACTCCAGTTCATAATTCAGCTTAGTAGCGGTTTCTACTATTATCCAATATTTTGAGCATAAACACAAATGTTTTGCTTCATTCCATTTATTTTAATTTTTTTAATATGAAAGACTTTCTTAAATCTGATTTATGTTTCCAAATAGTAAAATTAGATGTTTATTGGCTTGAATGAATTAATGACTACTTTATTTTCTGAATTAAGTACAATCAAATAAACAATCCAGGCTTCCCATGTTAGATTTAAAAGTCGCCATCACTGCAGTTTGAAAAATCATGTGAATAATGTATTGAGTTTATGGGATCAAAGTAGCTTAAATTTTAGTAGAAAGTAGCAAGTTTTCTGATTTGGGTGGGTTTAAATAGTACATCCGAGACAATTATCAGTGGTGGTGCTCTGCTATAATGTTGTGTCCAACAAACAGCAAGGAAAAACCTCAGATGTCAAGTGTCATACTTCTCAACGGTTTTATCCTTAACAAAATTAATAGGATATATAACTTTCCTAGGTGCTAATTCTAAAAACATGAGGCAAGCATCCATTCCTCTCCTTGGTTTTGTGATGAGTCATCAAAATCATGTATTTGAAGTTCTTAAACAGAGATGGCATACAAAAATGTACATGTGCTTTGAAAACCTGGCCCAAGCTATTCTGACTCTTTGCCAAAGAATGCTAACTATTTTCAAAGACTATTTACAAGTTAGAGGAAGTTCCCACCAGATTAGAACTGTGTTAAGAAAAGTTAAAACCTGGCCTAAATTATTCCACAGCGCAAAATCTTTTTAATCTGCACATACAGTCCTTGCATCTATTAAAAAGAGTTACTTTTTTGATAAGGAAACCAAAGGCATTGAACCTACATAGCAACGTGTCTTTGTCAAAGGCTGTTGTTAGAGTCCCTGTGGTTGGTTATGTAAACAAAGTGCTGTAGGTCTGTTTTGATGAAAGATTGGTTGAATAACTATCCTTTTGCTGGATAGAGGGAAATGCTTTGGAGAGCAGTTGTAAAGGTTCTGGTATCATTTTACTGTGACCTGAGAAATGAAACTGGCTAAATAAACAACAAATAAATCTGACCTACCTTTAGTCATAGGCAAAAAGTTACATAGTGCCACTTTATTAATCTGACTATAACTTTGATTCTTTGTTCTCTGCTATTTTTTCCCACTATGGTACAGAAAAAAAAAAAATCACTGTGATTCATAAAAGAAGTTGAAAAAATAAACTGGAGATATGTTTTTGTAACTTCCTGAGTGCTTGAAACTCTTCTAATTTAGAAGATACATCCTCATCCCCATAGGACTATTTATAGTAAGGATGTTAAATATATCTTGACTGTATGACATATGAGCAAAAAGAGTAATTCTAAAGATGAACAGAATTTCTTAAATAAATTGCATACTGTAGCCACCAAAAGAGGAATTACTTCTACTTACAGCTGATAAATAAAATTTGAACTATGGTTGGATACAAGAAACATAAACACAAGTTATGTGTATCTACTTATCTATCTGTCTTTCTATCTATCCACTTATCTATCTGTTTAAATACTGGATTGGGAAGGTATGAATCACATTTTTTTACTAAAGTTGATAAAATGAAGAAATATAAATTCTTGGGCGATCCATGGAAGCAAGGACTACAAGCTACTCAGAGACTGAAGTTTTCTTCTGAGGTATCTTCATTTGAACACCTTGAAACGAAAGCATTCACATTTATTCTCCCTGCTATCTCAGCCCATCTCTTGTTTCAGCCTTTTGTTAGACATTGAAAAATAAAACCATATGTTGAAACCTTATGATGATAAGAAGTGTATATAACTGTTTGAGGGGACTTCTTCCCAGAGCCATCATTAAATGAAATCCGACTGTTGCAAAACTTATGTCACAAGACTTTGTAAAAACTAAAAACTCTAAAATGATTGGTATGAAAATTCTGTTCTTTCTCTTACCACTCTCATTATTGAACTCACCATCTCATAGCTCAAAAGATGCACTGAATCAATCACTTTATTGTTTCATCTTCTTGCTTTTATCTAACGGTTCAATTGCCATCATTTGATGTAAATGGTAGAGCGCTTCCCCTGCTTTTAAAATTTTTTTGAATAATAATTCTATTCCACTGAGATTCTGTGTTCAGTGTTGATCTTAGCTGAGGGAAAATACTGAATTCCAAACCAATACAAAATCAGGTTTGCAAATTAATGATTAAGCAGTAGAAATATATTTATAGTATATACAAGAGCTCTGGAAAAAGTTCTGTTTCAGGAAAGTACACTTTTCTGAGAAAGCTACTAACACACTAATTTTTACTATTACATATTGTGTAATTAACATGCATTATATATATTTATACTAAAAAGTCATAACTTTTTAATAAAAATTGAGCAGAGATACAATATAGGACTGTTGTTTTGGTAATTTCTCAAGCTGGGCAAAATTCAAAGAGTAGAAGACTTTCAATGTAAGTCTAAAATATAAAATGTTTTATCTTGTAAACAAGTATATTGACATGGCTTCCATGATTCATATTTTTTATGTTTTTTTAGGCAAATTTCTGATTTGCAATTCTATTTGTGTCACTGTAGTTATACTGCTGTAAGTTGGGGCATGAGGTCTTCAGGCAGTGCTGTCTCTACTGGACTTAGAACAAAACTTAGGACCTCAGCTAGAACAATCCTTGCTTTCTGTTCTTCTCTAAAAACATCCCATAGGTCTTTAATATCTCTTTATCTCTCTGGCAATCCAAAGAGGCCCTGCTCTCTGACACCAGTCTAATCGCTGGTAATCATTCTCCATCACAAATCAAGATGTGTAATGGAGTCTTTTCAATCTGAAAGAAGAAGGTGACTCCTGCAATGGCAACATTCTAAAAGGATTGTTTCAGCAGGTTGCCTGTATTTATCTGGGAAGTCGTTCCAGGGTGAATCATCTGCATATAGAAGTACCTGTATATCTCTATCTCTATGTACATATCTGGAAGGAAATCATCCTATTACTGACATTAGTGCAATATTTGTATTTTTCATATCCTACCTTATTTTACTGAATTCTGTGATAAAGCTAAATTGAAGTAAAGCACTTGTCATGTTGCCACCTTGACTCACTGTGTAGCTCATTTCTGTGGAAGTCACAAGCAAGATCTGTTTATGCAAGATCTGATTCCTGCACTTGCAGTTCCCACCTTGCAGTGAGATAACGTTCCCAGACTGTCAGTATTCACACATAACCACCTCAGGGCCATTTCCCCCCTATTACAACATATAATGGAGATTACTTACTGCAAGCTGCTCTGTCTCAGAAGTCATCATTCTTTCTCTACACTAAAGAAAGCTTTTGTTTGAAAACTTTCCCCACTCAAAACGTCTTCCACTGACCTGGAGAGTAAAAAGCACAGAAAATCACTTACTTGAAGCACTACAAGTGGTGAAAATGACAATCTAGAACACAAGGAATGACAAGTGCTGTCTTACTTTCTTGTACTACTAACTTATTCTTTGGTAGTTACTAGAAGCATTGCCTGAAAACACAACTGAAAGCCCTATGTGGCCATTTGCAAAAATGAACTATACCTGCCTTTTTTAAAATATGAAAACTCCCAATAAATATCAGAACTCTCCCAGCTACTTGGAAGCTCACTGTTAACTTTAGGTTAAGGAGTTCCATCTTCCTCAAGTATCACTAAGTATATCAACAACAACAACCATATCAGCTCCATCTTATCATCTAGTTGGATTAATTCTTGGAATTCCCCCAAGCAGCAACAGAAAACAGCGTAGTGGTTCTTTTACACTTTTACATTGGCAATGATTTTACTTACATTGTCCTCTGAAAGGTACATTTCCAAATTCAAAGATATGTGTTCTGTACTCTTAATGTTCTCATGACAATTATCATAAACAGAAAGCATGAGGAGTAATTGTCCTTTATTTACGCAAAGCTGACATGCAGCAGTCATTGCCAACTGATGAGTAATAGTTAATGTGACATCAACTCGTGTTTTAAAAATATTCACTTCTGGATTCTTATACCAGGATCCTATCTTACTTGTAGTTGATCTATTCTCTGTTTGCTACCCAGATGATTAATATCTTGAGCTGGAGCTTTATCTAATTTCTTTTACTCAAAATAATGAAAAAAATGTAGAAAATAGTATGTTAGACTTCCCATTATAAACTAGAGTTGCTGAAGCATGAAGGGATTTTATTTGTAAAGTTCAATCATATACTTTTATCAAATACAATCTATAATAATGAAATGTTCCCATAAATGTCAGCACTTTATCATCCTTAACACTCAAAATCCTTTAAAGAAAAAATAAAATGAAGAACACAAAGACAAATGTTGAGCTTAGCCAGATGTGAATTTACAGTTAGCATTTTATGGACCACGTACCATTTGAACAGAACAGTAGATAAAACATTTTAAGATATTTTTATTTAAACTAAATAAAGTATTTATGCAGGAGAATTTCTGTGTAATACAAAGACAAGCATTCATCAAGCCCTGCTGCCTGTTTTCCTCAGCTTAGTATTATGGTAAGTAAATCTGTGTGAGTCATAGAGCAGGAGCTTTATACATGTTTAGTTATGTGGGAGGATCCTCACACTGATGTGGACTTGCCAGAGCCAGTTGTCTGTGTAACCTGTGGAGTAATCACTGATAATAAACTCAAAACCACAATATTCCTTACATGCCTTGCTGAGCAGAACCTAAATATCATCACTGCAGTACAGAGGTCTACTTCTTAAAGACATAGAAAGTTTTTTAGAAATAATCTCATAGTACTAAAGAACTGCAGTTCAAAGTAAAGAAAATGAATGCAGATATGTTTTTACCTGTAGGCAAAGGTCAGGTATCCAACCTGCCTCTTCTAACCCACTCCCGTCTCAGACTTTTCACAAGCACTTACCAGTATTTGGTGTTTTTAAAAGCACGATTTCATGATGGTCTGAATGTAGGTTGGGATATTAGTGAGTCAAAACTCTGCTCAGATGCCATTTGCACTGTAAGAGAACATCAACTGCTTTAGCCTGGGCGAGCATTTACTAGCTGAAAAGATAGTCTGTGTAAATGACGTATTTTTTCAGATTTGAGACAGCCAGGGTCAGGGAATAACGGCCTCTATTAAGTTACAGAGGTTTTCCTCATATTATTTACTAAAGTGTTACTGAATATGTTCTCAGATCCTTCCTGTTTATTTGTTTTCTTCTATTTTTTTTCTTCAGTTCTTCTTCCTGTGTTATCTCCACCATTATAAGTAAATTTCCTGTATTTTCTCTTTTCTGCTACTAATGCAAATCTTTTTTCTTCTTACCCATCCTGTATTTCCTTTTCTATTTTCCTTGTTCTTAGATTTCAAAGTTCTTTCTTCTTTTGCTTATTATTTCAAGTCTTTTCCTTTTTTAAAGTCTTTATCCACTTTCTCCATATCTCTGCTATGAACCCTTATGCAATTCAGAAGAGACAATGAGATTATTGCACTTGTTGAGCTGCCTTTTCTTCCCATCCATGCCCACTTTACCCTTTATTTAGTGTGAGCAGGTGGCACTTACTCAATAAATCATAGGAGAGAATCTGCAGAATAGCTGTCAGGGTGCACACAGAAAACTGTTGTCAGTTCTTGGCAGTGTGCTGAATATATATGCAGTCAACAGCAACCCATACAAAGGCGTGTTTCAAAAAAAAAGGCCTCACCCCCAAATCCCAAAGGTAGGTAAAGCAGCGTTCTTGGGTTCCAGTTGTATTCTTAACTGTCGAAACGTCACTTTCAGTAATGAATCCGAGGTTAACACCAGCTTCAGCCTGAGGTTTGTTCTACTGAGATTTTCCTAACTGCTCCTTTCCTCCATGCAGAGTATGGTGAGCACACCTCCCTTCACAACCCTCAGCAGCTGCTCCACAGATGGGTTCTGACTGTGTAGGAGGTCCAGCCAAAAGAAAGTACTTCTAAGAAGGGCAATAAGCCTGCCCAGAGCTCCATGTTTTTCTGCTTCCAGGTAGCTAACTACCTAGTTCCCAGCTAGCTGGTTTAGAAAGAGTTTAGGTTTTTCTTCTTGACAGCACAGAGCTCTGTAGAAACCAAGGAAGCCAGGGTGCACTTTAACTTTCTCACTGGCACATTCTCCGTGCCCTGGATTCCATGGGATGGATATACAGGTGCTTTAGCCAGAAGACAGTCAGGGCACAGTCACACCTCAAATCCAGGGACTCTGAGCACCGAGGGAGGGCTGCAGCTTCTTCAGCCTTCATAGTACTGACATGAGTCCTCAAAAGAAACAGCCTCCTCCTGTTACTCAGACACTGATCTCCAAAGTATACTATTCCTGCCTTTAAAGGTATGAAGAGCCATCAGATGTTTTAAATAAGCATTGTCAAGATTTTTGACCCACTCCAATAACTATTGTTGGGTAGTTTTGGTTACTACTTCCTTTGGCAGAAAGTTTCTTTTAGCAACAAATCCATGCAAATACCCAAACCTCGTAACAGTGACTCCAAAGGAACTCCTAAACCAAACTGTATGTGCATATTCTTTCTAACACAAGCTTTCACTCAAGGCACTGTTTACTGTAGGGCACAAGTGATGTTGTTTTTACATTTTTTTGACAATTGAACTTTCCTTCTTATTTAAATCAGGGAAAGAATAATGTATTTCCCCATGTCCTTGTTTTTTGTAGAGGCGACAAAAACTATTGTTAAAAGAACTGCTTTTTGCAGGTGAGAACAGTCCTTTGAAGTGTTTTAATTAAAAAAAAGAAGAAGAATGATGGTTGGAGACCGAGAAGGACCCACATATAATACATTTCTGATCTGTTCATTTGAGTGTTGTGATTTATTGTACATAGCAGTGCTACCTGGTGCTTGTGGAAAAAAACCCCAAACAAATAACAAACAAGCCCACAAAACCCACAACCCAACTAGTAAAAAAGTAACAGCTTGTTTCCTCAGCAAAACAGGTTGAAAGGAACCAGTCACCTCAATACTGTTCTGCCTGTGCAGGCTTCTTGGAGACAAACACTTGTTGTATGTCTCTGCCCTCATATTGGAAGATTCATCTAAGAAATCTCCTCTCCAGCCGTAACTGCAACTCTCACAGCAATTCTGTTTCTTGTAATAGGTAAATTGTGCATAATGCTGCAGGGAGGTTTGTGGATGTCAGACAGCTGCTGTACAACATGGTCTCCTATTTTTTAGCATATTAGCATATTCACTACCCTGACAACATACACTCTGGAAAGATATAAAGAAATGTAGAAATGACAGTAATGAGCAAACTATTGCTAATCATACTGAACCTCATGCTGTAATCAGAGGTGTCAGTGTAAGAGTTTGCGATTGTCATTTGCCAGTGACTGCACTCAAACAATGTTTTCTTTCGGTGTGCTTGGGTCCTATGAGAAGGATGTTGCAGTAACAATAATTGAATAACAGAGTTGGTATTCAGCATATGACAGTTTAAGATTAAATTTATTTTTATGGTATTGTGAGTTTGTAACAATGAACATCATGCATCAGCCTCATAAACTAGTGCCATTTTATCTGTTTTAATGCATTTATATACTGCGGATATAGTCTGTCAATTTAGTCTATGCAGAATTATTACATTTCTCATAAGATAATAATATTTTCTGTATTAGCTACTGTGTTTTATTAGTGTGAGATGTCTTTTTAAGGATCAAGTCCAAAACCACAATTTTTACTTCTTCTTATCAACATTCAGCTTTCACAGGCAATTACAGCTTATGCATATTTTATAACAAGTATTTGGAGCACATGCTGATTCTGTAGTACTTTCTCAATGCCTTGCAATATCCAAGAATGCTTATGGCAGTATCCAGTGTTGTGGGATCTTACAGTATCAAAGAACCCTTTTCCCTTTAATGACTTTCATAAACCAGCATTTTTTTGCCTGGCTCTGCTGTATCTTGTTTGTTTCAATTATTAAACATGAAAAAACAGGCAAAATATTCTTTCTTACATTTCTTATCTCTATGAAGGCATTGCATTACTATGTGATAACAGAATTGCAGCAAAGGAACTGCCATGTGGAAAGATACCTGAAATCCTTTCAGTATTCCAAATATGTGGCCTACCTCTGTTAATGACCAGTTCCAGGTATTTCAGTGAAGCAAGTAGGAAGTCATAGAAAAAGAGTCTTCAACAGCCAGCTAGCAGGCAGTTTTTGCTTTGTAATATATTTTTATGTCTTAGAACAGTATGGCCCCATTGAATTTATCCCCTCTAACCCCCATTTTTTTATATGTATATAAATCCCTGGTTTTTTCAGCAGTGCTCAGAATGCCCTCCACAAACTGTGAGAAGATGTGCCATGTGAGACACAGCATCTGAGGTAGCTGAGGATCACATGGTACCAGCTTCCCAGCCATCTTTCAATCCTGAGCCACCTCTTACAAGTTAAAATTAGGGTTGGGTGGCATTATTCTAATCTCCAGTTTTGCCGCAGTCAAAGATTTTTCAATGTCAGGGAATGCACATCTCACCCCTTAAATCTTCTTTCTATCTTTTTTGTGCTGTCTAATCAAAGTTCAACAGAAAGAACTGGAGCCAAGAACTTGGATCAAGATGTGTAATTGTGCTTTGAATTCTGCTATGCTCTTGGCTTTAATAGTAACTCATGGCTGAGAGTTCCACACCTTAATCATAGAATTCATTGTCAGTCATCAAGAAGATCAGTAACTTAATGAGATTCTAGCCAAGCCCAGGAAGTATTTAAAAAGTGTCAGTGATTTTTGGGAAGGTTTTATTGAAGAAGCAATAGTTTTTCAAGGAAAGCTTTTCAGAGCTTTCATTTATCTTTATCCAAATTCAGTTTAGTGTTCTATGTTCTTCTTATGAATCTTCAGCTTAATATAATGAAATGGGGAAAATCTGAGTACAAGTGAAGATGTTTTACTATTTGGGCACAAAGTGGTGTTTTGTGTGTTCTTTCCCGCTACTTTCAGGGGAGCAGGGGTGAAAACCTGATCCCTCAAAGGATAACAGCAAAGCTTTCAGGGACTTTGAAGGAAGCTTCCTAAAACTTAATTTACATGATAGAGCTGTACATGAGTGACAAAAATCTTAGAGATGGGTAAAGGAAGCCATTCAGCCAAATACCGATGTGTTCACATAAATGTCATAAAACTTCATTTTTTGGCATATGGTTTTCAAATTCAGTTACTCCACGGAAGTTTATGGCAATATATTTCTGCTCATCATGTGTTCTGTGGGAGTTTTCCTAAACAGTATTTTAGAACTTCTAATGTTCACAGTCTCCTGTGAAAACGCTCCTTTTAAAACTGAAGTTTACTACCCTATCAAGGAAAGCAAGAACTCAAGCAGACAGAATCTCCTGAATTACTTTTTAACTTCTGAGAAATCTCCAAATACATGGGCAACAGCTTCAAAATTTAAGCAGAAAATTTACCTTGTCAGTTAAGTTACAATCTCTCATCTAACTTTTAAGGACATATCTTGAAGGAAATTAGTAACAAATACCAAATTATAGTTTTGGTTTCAAATGAGATCTTTGTACTTCTTTTGCACTGGTCAAGGGTGTTATGATTTTATATATGAGGAACCTTCTGTACTAAAAAACTTTTTTTGACATGGATTCCAAAGGGCAGAATTTCTGTATCCCTATTTTGCTGGTGCTCTTGTGACACATGTGGTTAATTTCACAATGAGATTATGAACTGTGGCTTTTTTCCTAACTTGTATTTTGACATATGTGATACAATTGAATCAACTTCCCTGTGAAAATCAGCAGCTGGAATGCTGATGTGTTTGTTGCTTGCAGGGTTGTGTGAATGCAGCCACAACCGTTCCAGTTTATCATGGCAACTCACAACTCTGATAAGGCACATATCACCAATATGCCTCAGAAATAACTTTTCTCCTCTGAAATCCTCACCGTGAAAAAGAATATATGTATTTATTAATTCATTTTCAAAGGACTAGATTTAGAATCTGTCTAAATTAAAGCTTACAGCTTACAGCCTCTTGTGAATAACTGAATAACTTGGTTCAGTGTCAGGTCACAGTGGAACATAGATTGTAACAGAAATATATAAAAGCTCTAAAGAGAGCAAAGAGACTTTATTCTGGAATGGTGAACATCGTTGCCAGAGTAACGTAAACCTTGTGTGTTTTCACAAGGAAATGAGTCACTTGTTTCTGTTGGCTGGAACTCTGTTTTCTTTTAATTTCATATTTTAGCTGCTTAATATAGTTTGAAAGAACCCTAGGATTGCAGTCTTTGGGCTAAGATACCTTGTTAATTAAAGCAGAGTAGAAGGGTAGCATGCTAATTGCACAAAATCAAGAAAAATCAGTAGTAAATAGGATATTCTCACATGTATGAAGGAAGCCTTTATTCTTTTCAAGGACAGTTCTGTGAACTATTTACATGGTTGTGAAAAGAAGACTCATTTTCACATGTGTTACGTGTTTAGCTGTGTGTGTGACTTTCGTTCTTTGTGCAACTGATTTGCAGGTCCCTCCGTGCAGCCGTGAGTCCCACAGTTAACTTAGGGACGTAAGCCCTAGTTGTCCTCAGTGAACAGACTATATTAATGTTAAAGCTGTTGGGTCAGATTCATACGAACAGTGAGGCAACATTTCCCTTCTTTGGACCAGCAACTCATAACCAGTAAGACTCTTCTCCATTTTCCTGGTGTTAAGGCAACAGTGAGCATTCTCACAGAGAATTCTCACAGAGTGTCACCCTTTCGTGTTAAGGCATCCTCACGAGACTTAGGATCAGCACAGCTCATTCCTAAAACACTTTCTATTTTCTCTTCTTACAGCTCGAAGTATGGAGATTTTGCCAAGCAAAATAAGTAATACAGACTGTTTGAGCAATTCTCAGCTACACTGGAGTCTCTGAAGGAACATAGCTGGCTGCTCCAGCATAGACTACTTTATCCTGTATTTAATTTGGGCAGAAACTCCATATTGCTCTCTTCACTACCGCAGCCTTAAATGGGAGTAGCAGAGAATGAGGGCCAAATACATTCAGTGAAAAATTAAAGTATATATTATGGGGTTTTTTGATGGCATAAATTTATATGCATAAACACTGCACACCTGTGCATGTATGTGTGATGGCTGAGACACAGGAGCCATTTTTAATTCCATGCTGCACATATGTATAGATGCAGCAGATAATAATGGGTTTATTGCATCATGAATTCCAACAGAGCAAATTCCTGTTCTCTATGGTAAAGATTACACAAAATGCAATGTTTTATGTTTAGATGGAAACACTTAGAAACACCGAAGAAATGCTTAATCTGTCTTATTCCAAAACCTGTGTTTGCATGCATGTTCTGACTCACCTGAGAATCTCTAAAGCAATGTTTATTAATTAAATATTGGAGCATATTTTTGACAACCTATTGAAAACAAAACTAAATATTTTTGTTTCAGTGAGGAGCAAAGGAGAAATGGAGAAGATAACTGAAATTTAAAGGTCATGTACTGTGATTGACTCACCAAAAAAAGGGCCTGGCCTAAACTAACACCTTGCATTAACAGTTTAGACAGCTTACACTGTGCAATAACTTCTGAATGGTCTGTCCTGAGGATTAGTTTTTATTCTGGTGAGTAGTACAACTACATCAGACAAAGCCATCTCACAACATCATGCCTCACCCTCCACATCTTACTGAAAACCTGAGTAAACTCTCCAAGTACAAATTATTGTTTGAGCCACCTAATCTAAGAGTTTTCACTGATAAAATAATCCAGCTGGCAAATAGCAGGAAAATCCACAACTTCAAGCAAAGTAGTCTTTAGAAAAATCGAAAAGCCCCTGTAGAGAGTTTCAGTTTTTCACAGCATGAAACTCTCTTCTAGTTTCTAAATTATATTTTTCAAGGACAGATATAAAAAATAGGTAAATTCAGCTTCCAGAAGATGCCTGGACTAAGTAAGTTATCAAAAAACAATATGAAGAACCACAGTATGTTCCATGTAATCAGTCCTCTGTGAATAAAAAATGATTCTTCCTGTATACCCACATGTCCCAGTCATCTTAAAGGCTAGTATGTGTTTGTAGAATATGTTCTTATGATGATTAGTCTTTTATGAGAATGAATGATGACTTGAAGGAAATCAAGGAAGTGTTAAATTAGTAAGGATCTCCTTTCTATGTTTGCAGAAGAATTTTCTTAAGTGTCTACAACTGTGCAGTTGGCACATATAATAATTCTGTTTTCTGAGAAAATCTGCAGTTTGATGGTCAAATGGCAGTTAGCAATGTGGATATATTTCTGCTTTCTTCCAGTGAGATTTAGATTTCTGTCTTTGTAGTTTGGAGTACAATATAAGAGTAGCTATCAACTGGCTTTTGAATAAGAAGCCAGTATAAAGTATGTGGTTTTAATTTCCACTCAGGATAAACTACTGGATAAATTGCATCAGCTTTTAAACCCAGACTGGATTTAGCTTGTTGTCCACATACTCAGATTTGCAGTATTAAGTAAAAGGTTCCTGTGAAAATCAGGACAGAATATTCATTGATCATTTTAGCTCTGTCCAGTTTAAATCTGGTAGTTTTAAAAAGGAGGGAAGAAAAGATATTGTTGGGAAATTTTTAAGTAAAACAAATTTATATGAGAATGAAGTGTTTCATTTTAGCCCCTGAGAATAGGCGAGGAGTAAACATGGACAACGCTGAGCAAAGCCTGGTCTACGCTCACAGATTTGGGAAGCAGTTTGTTGTCTCTCTCATGTAATAGGCCTTCCATACCATTAGAAGTTAGTCTTTCAGATCATATCTAAGGCAAAAGGCTGCTGTGAGTGAGGTTCCTAAGTCTTGAATTCAGATGTTGCACTCAGTAACAAGCTGTTGAATTATTTTAAAAGATTAAGATTTCATCAGAGTGTAATTCCTCATTTATGCATAGTACACTTTACTTCCCTGAAATTATACAAATATCAATTAACTAACCATTACACTTTGAGAGAAAGGAAAAAAAATACCATTCAAAGGTAATATATAAATCTGGCACAGAGATATAAATGCTGGCATGTCAGTACTTGGAACCACTTAATTTAATTTATTTTCTGACTTAAGAAAATAAATTAGGATATATTTATATGTGTATATCAAGTAATCTTACATACCTATATTTGTTATTCACATTCTCTTACACAACATTTTCAAGTGCCCTAAGGATTTATGACTCATCCAGGCCTTGAATTTTAATCTTAATTTGTAAATTATGTGACTGAGATGAGATGAATTGGATGTTTTACACCTCCCTTGCTGTGTATTTCTTCTTTGCCAAACTCAAGATAATTGAGCCAACTCAGTCCAGGGAGCAAGATGACAGGTGGTGCTTTGCCCCCTCTGCTGAGCCCTCCTGCTTTCTGATTGTATCAATTATGGGATTGTAGCTAATATCACTTCATAATAATTGTGCTGTACCATGTAAATAAAACAGTTAATATTCAAAATGAATGTTAGTTCTTTTAGCTTGCCGCTGGATTGCATGATGAGGATTAATATTTTTTCTGTTCCCATGCAGTATAAATGTTAGGCTTTTTTTTAAAATCTCCTTATCCTTTTCATCTTCAATCTCTGTACAAATTTATGAGATGTTTTATACCCTTAACATTTTAACTTTCTCCTGATCCCTTAGACAGACTCCGCTGACTAAGGAAGAGTTATTAGAATTTTTTTCTCATGGTGAAATCCACAATTGTTCATTTCAGGGGTTCTTCATCAGATGACGAAGTACTAACCGCTGTCTAAAGTGGGATAGCTGAAGCACTGGACTATCAATATTGTATGGTGTGGCAAACACTATGTTCCACATCTGTAGATTTTTCAATGTGGAAATGAATTGTTTGGTACAATGTTCCTTCTGTATAATTATGCATATACCTGTTGGGTAAAACACTGATTTCCACTTACTATTGGGTATGATACAAAAGCTGGTTTTGCTAATTAGTTCAGCTAATGAAATTGTCATATTACATTTTGGCTATTGCTCCTGTTCTTGGATGGAACTGGATTAGGCATTTCTCGTTTTCTGGAACAGGACAGCATTATAAAGCTCCCAAACAGACTTGGAGCTGCCTGCTGTCCTCAGTGACTTATCAGTGACCCCACTTGTAGGCTGTCGGGGAAGAACAGAACAAGAAGTGGAGGTGAGAGCACTCTCTTTGAGAAAGGTATAGCTTACTGGTTTGGTAAATTTGCTCAGGAGGGACTGGTTCCACAAAGAGGCTGGGCTTAAATGGGACTGAGTATTTACTTTTGCGGAGATGTTAAAAAGCTAAAGAATAGGTACTGATAGCTCCTACCTTTGTTAAGGCTTTCAGGTGGAAATAGTAGCAGCTAGATAGTTTGCTTAAAGAGGGAAAGTATTCTCTTTTCAAACAGCTTGTAACATGTAGCCTGGGTTTATACTAGAAATTATTTTTATTTTGTTACAAATTTTTTTAGAAATAAGTGTGAGGCAGCTTCTAATTAGATGTATCTGAATGTGCTGCATAGTCATGTGCTATTAGAATGCTTTCTTTTATTTTTCAAGAAGGAGGCACTAATGAAAATGAGCAGCTATGGCAGTCCTTGTGTGCTTCGTAGTTTCAGGAAGAGTCAGAGCAATGCTGCAGTAATTAATACTGAAGTTTGTCAAGAATCACAATTCTTGGGATGCCTGTAGATCACGCCTGCAAGGGTTTCCTGCAGGGAGAGATATTTTGAGCATTTCCCAGGCCTAGCAACAGTTTGTCCCTGTGCTGGGGAGAATGCTTCGTTTGGAACAAGGAAGGCAAAAGCAAATACCTGTTGCATGTCAGCCTCCAAGTGTTCTCCACATTCACTATTTGGCATGTTTTTTTAACCCAATACCAATGGCAGCAGATGCTAGTGCTTCTAGTTGTGAACCTTGGGGATGAAGGTTCTTAATACAATTTTTACTGGGGCTGGTCTGGATCTTAATCTTGGGTGGTGGAGGAGGGCAGGAAGGAAGGCAAACTGCTGGGAACACCCCATACTGGTGTCTAATACCATCCCAAAGGATCACCAGAACTTTATGAAAGGACTCTTTTGTAGTCCTGTTAGGAGCAACACAAACACTTTCAGAAGCAAAATATAAGTCAGTGAAGCAATTTCTGACCAAGATTTACAGAAGTGTAACTACTGATCCCAGGGTACCTTATCTGACTCTGCATCAGCTGAACAGAATTAATTTATTATGCTTGTTTTTCATGGAATATATTTCAAATCTTAGTTGAAGGATACACTGCCTTTTGATTGCTTGTAACTTTTAGAGTACATTTTCCATTTATATATTTCATTGCCAGTGCTATGGACTTACTTGGGAAAACTCACATCACAAAAATCAAAAGACACATTTAATAACTCTTTTGATATTAGACCTGAAATGTTTTTTGTTCCCCCAATACAGCAAGGCTTCTTTATTGGCCTGTCAGCATTCCAAGAACTGCATTTATGTGAGAGATTATGTCATAAAAAATGTATGCAACAGCTCTGTTCTAGGAATGTGAATTCTAAATAGCAAAGTCCATTAGCTACAGTACCAGAAAGCATTTTCTTAAGAAAATGTTTTTTTCATTTCATGCAAGAAGCATTCTCAACTGTTCAGAAAAGAGGGCATCTACCAGGTATTTTTCTCTATCCTTTTCGAGCAACTGTTCAAGACTAAGTGTAAGTGTTAAACATTGCTGGGTTCATGCACTTGAAGAGCCCCCTAGGGTTATATTCTAAAGCCCTTTCATGGCCTTTATACTCATAAATAAGGGATTTGCTGCATTTTAAAGCATATCAGATCACAGTGAAAATTTATATTAGCATTCACTCCAAGGAGAACGGGGTCCTCAACCCATGTTAGTGTTCACCTCTTGGGTACATGCAAAGATTGAAATGAGAGGCTTTCAGACACTCTGGGCAATTCCCTCCTGTTCTCTGTCCCATTTTGCTCCTTCTGAACTGCTAAGCAGCAAGATAAATGCTGGAGGAAATCTGCTATATTGCTAAAAATGAGTATTATGTTACTGCAGCTATAGCACGTGGGTGTATTTTATCAATTTGTATAATAACTCGATGTCAGCTAACCACAAAGCTGTTCAAGTCTTCAAATCCAGCTCCCAATTAGCAGCTGTAACAATAATCCATCCTAACTGCTATTAGCAGAGTCAGTGATGGGATGTAAATTTACAACCTGAGACTGAAGAAGCTGTTATCTCTGAATCTCCTGTTTTGAAAAACATAGTGGGCTCTTCTCATTCTTGCTGTTTTTCTTCCGAGGATTTTATTGGTGTGCGGTTGGAATAAAGTATGCAGGAGGGTGTATCTGGGGCTGGAATTTTCAGCAGCTGCATGGCAAGGCATAGAATTTAGAACTTAGACTTGTAAATGTTTTCATCCAAACCAAATTTTTAGACATGCAGTTGAAGTGACTAATGCAGCTGAGAAGATTTGCCAGCCTATGCATCTGTGACTGTACAATTCAGATATTATTTTGGAAATATTTACGTTAGTGGCTAAGTACAATGAGAGTAAGAAGATAAAAAAAGCCTTCGCAGTGCTCTGCAATCTGTGCTCCTCTGAGCACAAGCCCACCCAGACTGCAGCAGAGGGGATGCTGTGTAGGCAACCAACACAAGGTTGTGCTGCGGAGCATCAGCTTAGGTGAGGCTTTCTCTTCTCTTCGGTGAAATGTTCCGAGGTTTTGTGTTTGGACATCTCTGAAAGGGGAAGAGTGAATCTCTTTCTTCATAGAACCTTCTAACTGCTCTTCTAGGGTAATGGTTTGAATTTTTGATCTTGGTTAACCTCAGGCTCTGAATACATTCACTCCTACCCGTAAGAGTAGAAAATGGATAAAAGAGGAATCTATTGCAATATCTGCCTCTCTTCTGGAGGCAGAGGAAGGGCAGGATAGAAAAAGGTGGTGTTATCTTACTGCTAAATACTTGAAGGGGGCTAATTTATTATGATACAGAGACACACAAGAACCTTAATAGATTGAGTCTTACAGATAATCTTGATTTTCTGTTTTGTTTCCTGATATTCTTGCATCTAAATATTAGCAAAGATTTATGGGCTTTTATAGTACTTTTGCTATGGCTTCCTGTACCTGGAAATTGGCAAAGCCAAGTTGTGGCATGAAGCAGATATTCATGTACCTACCCAGTGACTGTGATTTTTTGCATGGATGTCAGAAAAGTTCAGGCTTCTCCTTTACAAAGCACAGTAAAGTTCAGGGCTTTGGGCATGACATTGAACCTCCAAAAGTGAAAACTGGTTCTTTTGTTCTGAGACAGTAAAGTTAAAGAAATTAACAGAGGAATTAGAAAATAATTATCCCAAGCTGTGTCACTGAAAAAGCAATCTCTCTCTCTCCTGCTCTGACTTTCATTGTTATTTTGCTTTCTTCAGTGATAAATTTCATATAATCCAACCTGAGCTCTCTGCTGCCATGAAGGAAATATTACAAACAGTTCTGATTCATTGCTGTGATAACAGAAAAATCCTATTCCTACTTAAGCTGCTGCAGTGATGCAATGTTTTGGAGAAACCTCAAAGCTGCTTTTTGTCCATAAAGGAGAGGAATTCCCATTCCTTTGTGCCAACAAAAAGGTGGAAAATGCTTCTATATGATGGCTCCTCCTTTAAGGTGTATCTAAGAAAAATGATTGCTGTTGTTTAGGAAATTGGGCAATTTATAAAACATTGTTGGAAAGAGTAATCTGAACAATGGGCTACCTCAAAAGAGATATTGCAACAGCAATAGATGAATTAAATAGAAAGTGCTTGAGGACTGAGAGTTGGAGGTTAGCCTTGTAATGTTAATTAAAATGATAAAAGTAGGTGGCATTCCGAAGAAACAGCTAAGTCTGTTGGAACAGACTAATTCCCACTACAACCCTGCTGAAGATCCATGAGTCACAAAGACTACATTTGGCTCACTGAGTTAAATGCTGCATCACTACTTTGGGAGCCAGAGCGTCCCTGTTGCACCAGGTGCAATTAAAAAACTCACAAGATGCCTTGTCTTTCTACAATAATGACTATTCTTCCAGCACTTAAAAGGATTGAGATAGGACTGTACACAAGAGTGAGAGGGAAGGGCTTGTTTTTATATGGTTATCTTGTTTTTCCTTTACGGCAGGGGAAAAAAAAATCTGTGAGGCAGTTGCTTTCTTTTAAGGCAAGTTTTACAGATTATTGGTGCAGTATGTTCAGTCTTTATCTAGTATACTGAGGAAAATTTAAAAAATAATAAATTGTACTCTTTTCATTTTGTCATTATTTTTACAAAACCCACAAAACATCCACAGAAAGGACTTTCTGATCTTGATCAGCTCCGTGTTGATGCTAACGTATCTCCATAGTAATCAGTCTGTTACAATTAACAATCTATTCTTTTTCACTTTTCTCTTACAATTGCCTCATGATAAGAAGGACAAAGGAACAAAAGTGTGGAAAGAAGCAACAACCAGAATAATTTTTCAATTAGAAATAGTGTCAGATAAGGATTTGCATACATTTTCACAAATCCAAAAATATTTGACACTGTGCAGTGAATGTGCAAGGAGGAAAAAACAGTGTTCTCTGACTACTATAAAGTTAGGGGGCTACACTTCAAACTCTTCCTTGGAAAGCTGGTCCTGATATCATTCCATCCCACTACAGGATATTTGCCACTTCATATGTGAAAGTGTGTATTCAATGGTCTCTCCTCTGGCACACATCCAAAAGCTCTATCCAGAGCCCTATTCAGGGTTAGCCTAGTGTAAAATGGGTCAATTTAACAGACTTTAATTGGATCAGTTTTCAACCATGAGTAACAAATATGGGTCTCTTCTTTTCTCATTTAACTCTAATTGCTACTTTCCGTATACTATGTGCCTGCATCGAATGCTGAAGTACAAAGCTGTTGCTGTAAACTGAGCACCTCGTTCTGAAAAGGGAGACCTTACTGGTTTCTCAGTAGAAAGCATAGAAAAGCATTCAAAAGTGAATTACTTAGCTCTTAAAAAGATTAATTTCTACTTACATTGATCTCTATAAAAAGAGAATTGTCTTCTCTCAGCTACTTTTTAAAGCCCCTCATTAATTCAAGCCTACAAAGTCCTTGCTGGTGGAAAAGGAAAATGGCTGGAAGATTGTTGATTATCCGCTTTAGGATGACTCATTCAGTACGAGCAACTGTGAATCACGAACAAACTATCTACAGGCAGTACCCATAAGCCTTAATATCTTCCATGTTACTGGATGCTTCTAATGTTTCACATTAGTGTTGCTTTCTTCTTAAAAGCCCAAAGGCTCACAAAATTGTATTGAAGAATTACCAGTTTAAAATTTGCACAGAAATATTTATAATCAGTTACCATTGCATGGGTTTTAGCCAATCTTTTCAGATTCTTGTGAATGTAACTTCAAAAATCTTTAAAATTAAAAGGAAAAACAGAAAAGTTTGTCCATGGCCACACACTGTTATTACTGTGCACATGGGTCATTACAATATTGAAGTTTGTGATGCACTGCTCAGCTACTTCAGCTGGCATAGCTGGTATCAGGACACTCCAGTGGATGGTGAAGGGACAGTGGCAGGGTGGGAGAGTAGCTCAGAAGGATTTACAGATGTTGCTAAGAGAGGAATGGTGAGATTTAAAAATACTCGGGTTCATACCAACCCCATCCAGTAATGGGTAACAGTCAGAACAGCAAACACATATACTTGATTTCTACTGCTATTCCAATGTCTTTGTTCCATCACGATGTACTTGGACATCCCAGAAATCTACTTAATTTCTCATCCTAGCCTTCATCTTCTTCCTCAGAGAGACCTATTTTTCCTAATGTTGTTTCCTAGCACTAATCCCAGAGTTTCCTAGCTAGTCTGGTACTACCTGTATCATTCCAGGCTCTTCTGCCTCACCTCTCTCCTCCCTTTTCAGTTTCTTCATTCTTATTTTTGGTCTGGTTTCTACTGCCTCTTCCTTCACATCTTTCTTTACTCTGGCCCGCCATCTCCCCTTCAGGTCTCATTTTCAGCCTTCACCTGACATTGAGCCTGGCTCACTAGAAGTCTCAGTCTGCTTGTCCAGTCAGTCTTATCTCAATATTCTGACTGGATAGGCTAAGTGGCCTATAATCCAGGTTGTTACCAAACATGTCTGAGCTGTTCTATTGCTTTCCTGTTCTATTTTCAGCTTACTTACTGAAGCAATCCTTTTTTGGTCAGTTCTACCTTGAGATCATTCTCTCCCAGTCAACCAATTCCCAGGCTTCCTCTAGTCTTAAAAACTTTTTGACCCTGACACTTTTTGACCCCAGTCTTTCTATTTATTAATTCCCTATTTAACCACCCAGTCTCAGTATCACCAGCTTCCTTCCTCCAGATTTTCTTCCCTCTTTACCTCCATACTCTATCTGGTATTCTGCCTGCATTTGGATCCTGCAGGCTCTTGTGCATGTTGTGAGTGCCAACAGGACAGTCTTGGAGCAGGTAGCTCACCTTACAAAGATACCCTTCCTGCTGTATACCCAACACAGTTCATACAATTCTCTGCCCATCCCCTGCAAGCACATGAGTGACCTCAAATGAAAAGGACATCCAGGAGCAGGCTCTGTGAGTTCCCTGAGTTACCTCTTCTCAGGCAGTCCTGGAGCACATGGGATTAAACCTCAGTGGATGTGTTTGCAATGCAGGTGCAATTGGTCTGGTATTTGTACTCAGGGTGTCAGGAGCGCTCAACTGCTGGTGTGGGAGCGGCTGCACAGGGCCCCCGTACCCACAGGGGCTGGCTGCCATAGCACTTCTTAAATACTTTGTATGGTTTTAGCTAAATAACTACTTCATCTTAGGGAAACTTTAATTATGTTAAGAAATAAAAGTTGACGTTTCTTTTTATGTACCTAACTGTTTATTTAATTAGGGAGATTATTCATTTGAACTGTCCTCGTCTGCGGTTACATACTAAACATTTTTATTAATACAGGTGTGTTCAGAACATGAGTAGCAAGAGAGAACACAGAGAAAATCATTAGGAAAAATATCTGGCTTCCTATGGCATGCCAGAGATGTTATGCTCTACTTTTGAAGAAAATTAATTTCCTTTCATAAATCGATAAGGCTTCCTATATTCTGTGTTCTGAACATATATTCCCTGAACATCTTATGTTGCCAGTGGTCCTTTATGCAAGGATCCCTAGATTAATCCTAAGTACTGCCTGTGTACAGCCAAGCAGTACATGATAACTAAACATTTTGTTTCTGATAGTGCCCTTTTAATGAGTTGCAGGTGCCACAAACTTCATGTTCCCTTTAGTGCTTTATTGCTTACTAGATGCAGTAAAACAGTTGGCACACTGTAAATTATCAAGTGATAATTATATTCATGGCCTCAATACAAGAAGAAAATCCACTGTTAAGAACATATTTCTTCCAAAATGTGGTAATGAGATGTGTTGCACCTCCTAAGAAGAGCTTGCAGGGTGACTCTCTATTTAGAATACTGCAATCACAGTTCTATTTTTGGCCAGCATCTCCATGGTCAGAACAGAGAGTGACTTTGTACTCCCAAACATGTATTTCTCATTCACTATACCACTTAATTTTTACTCATCCACTAATAGAAGGTAATTCTGTAGTTAAAATTGGAAAGATGCGATATTTATTTACCAGAAAGGTATCAATGTGAATTTTTCATATAATCTGATTTTTAAAGGTTGAGCTGTGAGCTACAATAACTTGATGGCTTAGCCAGGCTATTCTAGTAGTTTTCCACTGTTCCGAATATCTCCTGTATGTAAAGACTCCATGACAGCCACATCTCAAATAGTAATAGTGTCTCTGAATAGCATTAGGATGCTTCCTAACTCTAATAAGCTGCTTTAATATACCAGTCATATAATGATGCTCATCAGTACAAATTGCCACAGCAAGGTCAATGAATGTTAATATGTTTCCTGCAACAGAACCTTGAAGAATAATATAATCCCCTCCTCCTCTCTAACTAAGATAATTCCAGGCTGAGTACTGTTCTACAGCAAAATAAATTATGGAATACTGGAGTGTGTGGCTATGCTGACTGTGATTTTGTAAGAAAAACAATCTCATCTTACAATTCCCCTCAAGCATTATAATAATTATTAGTTTTTAATGGTTTGTATTAATCTGTGAAAATTCTGTGTTAACTGTAAACAACTAGCATAGTTAGGCAGCAATCTTCACAGAAGATTTAATTTAAAAAATTTCAGTTTTAATGTTTGGAATCTTTCTGCGGGCTGCAAAGCTCTACTCAAGAAAACAGGCACATGGAGTATGTGTAATAGTCACACCATGAGAGAGCTGCAATAAATTCTGGACCAATCATTAAAGAAATTGGGGTTTTAATAGAATTTATTTGTGGTTTTTTGAAGCTACTGTATGTAATATCATTTTAAAAAACAAATTATCTGATTCCTTATTATTTCTTAGGTATTTTTTGTTGCTTTTTGGAAAAATACAAATGTACACTGAAAGTGGAGGTTAGTCATTCACATGCAGGCACTAAATCACAAAATATTTAAATTGGATATTTAAATCCCTGTTTAGGACAGTATGTGAAAAATAAGAGTAAGTTCTTAACAGGAGCCTCAAGCAGATTAATTTTAATTTATGAATCTTTAATTCAATATTGTCTCCAAAACTTCTTCAGCAAAGAGAAAGGTTTACTGAACATTCTGTCCTGTTTTTGTTCGCAGCTAGCTTAGCCACCTGTCATATTTGTAGCAGATAATTAATTTCAGAGCATACAATTAGTCTAACTCAGAATAGCCTTTGCAGCATACTACCTTCTTATTATTTCTTTACCATCCTTCCCAGCCCATTGACTCATTACTTCTGTTACTACATTTGCATTTTACTCTTGGGTGAATCCACAAAATGATAAAATGATAAGATAACAGACTGACACTGCTCATTATGTATTGTAATAACCATAATAAGAGGGATAATCATATCACGCTTATATTTCATGTGTACTTCATTGCCTTAAACGCTGGCCTGTACTCATTGATGATTCGGGATTTTTTCCTTGGTGTTTGCTAGAAGAATTTAATGTTAAAGAAAAAATATATTAAACAGTAATGGACAATTTATTTGAAAATGTAAGGGTAAAATCATGATAAATAGCTATTTGAAAAACACTTCTAAAAATAATGTCTTTGCTTAAAATTATATTTCATCATTAAGATGATAGACAAATTAATAAAAATCTGGTTTGCTTCATAGCATATATTACAGATACAAAGGGGCTCTCATGAGAACAAAAAATGCATAAACCATAGTGTACTGCTTTTTCCTCAATACATAATTCATACATGCAAATGTTCTGCAGATATTTCACTATAAACATAATTAATTGCTGCAGATTCACAGATGAGGCTGTGTGACTGTGCATGCACACAGTGCCAGCCACGCTCATTTATGCTGATTTCAGGCTAGAGGCTCCTGTGACAAGCATAATAGGTAAAGGGGGGGCGGAATCAGCATTTAGAGACACATAGAATCATGCAATACCATGTAGACAATTCCTTTCAGAAATGACAGCATCCACCAAGAAACTGATGAAAGTGGTCTGAAGTAAAAAAGGAAAGGTCTCTCATATCAATAAATATATGTACAAAGTCACATTGCGTAACATCAGCATACTGCAGCTTGCTTGAATTTATTCCATTGTCACTCAGCAAGTATCTCTTTATGCTGTTGCTGATTCTAACCACTGGGAAAACTGAAAATGGGTGTAAAAAGTTTTAATGATGGTATTTTTTAATAGCTTTGCTAGGTAGAAGCTCTGTTGCTTTTCTTATGGAAGCTTTTGTTATCAAAATGTACAGCAATTTTAACCATAGTCTTGAAAAATAGGGAATTCAGGTTGATAAACAATCATAGGGGCCATTTTGAAAATTCCAAGCAGGGAGGAGCTATTTGGTTTTGGAGGAGGGAAGCAGACACAGGAGATGATATAATAGGCCTCTCCTTTTCTATAATACATGATTTCATCACTGATAGCACAAAGAAAAATAAATTATGTGTAAATATTTCAGTGTTATTTCATCAACTTAGTATCAATGTTGTAAATATTTAATCGTATTTTTGCTAAAAAGTCAGTAAGGCCAGGCACTGAAAAAGGGATTTTTCATTTCTATCTGGATTTTCAAATTCCTATCTAACACTGTGTCAAGGAAAAAAAAAAAAAAAAGAAAAACAGGAGATTGCATTTAGTGATTTATTTCCTACAGCATAATCAGGTGCAAAGAATATATTCTGAAATTTCATTACAATTAAATAATCAATTTACCTATCTGATCCAACTCTGAACAAGCTGCTGAGTTCACAGTCCTTAAAATCAAAATAAACACCTTGATTTTTAAAATTCTGACCACCAAAGGCTTCCAATGTCTCTAGCAGGAAATCAATTAATCCCTTCTGAATACTAATACAGTCTCATAAATATTTAGAGATCATATATTACCACTTGATTTCTAACAAAACTCCAAATTTATGTCAGTGTCTAAAGACTGATGCCCTAATAGATTCTTAGAGTACAACTTTTGGAATTTTTATGATTGCTGTTCTCTGCCTTGTCCATTTCTGTGATACAAAGTTTACAAGAATTCTCAGATTTATCTCTTCACTTGTCTTCTATAGTGTTCAGATAATACCTTCAGCCTTGCTTTTTAACCTTTTCTAATTAACTTGATGGCTATATTTAAATTCTTAAAATTATCTTATTTATTCTACTTGGAGATAGGTTTGGTATACCAGCACAAGCTTCAGTTCCTTCTATTTTGGTATTACCCACTAGATATCTGTTCTGAACATGCTGGATTTTACTTGATTTATATTTGTTTCAATTTGATGTATATATTCAAGTTTTAGGTTTTCAAGAACTTAGGTTGCTGAATCTAGGGTTTTCCACACATTAGAAAAAGTCTGTCACTTCTGAAAATACAGTTGACTTTCACATCAAATCAAGAGAGAACTGAAAAAGGTGAATTTATAATGTTTACCTACAAGTTTGAAGGGATCTCCATGCCTAATGTGTTGTGTAGAAGAATGTCCAAGTATTTGTAGGTTAATGGGAATTCCGATAGATTAGAAAAAGCAAACAGCAATTAAAGAAGAGTTACTTTAATAAAGGTTTTCTTCACATCCTAGTGAATATCAGTTAACATTCTTTTTCTGATTTAATCATACTCATAACTGTTATTCACCTGGGTTATCTTAGATAGGAAGAGAGAAAGCTTCTCATTTGTTTACTTTCTGCCTTTACTTCTTCCTGTTTTTATTTGGCCATTTTAAAAATGATTTTGACAGTGTCAGTGAACCAATAGAGGGAAGAAACAAAAATACAAATTAGGTGAAGTCACTCAGTAGGAGTAAGAAAAAGTTAATGACTAAGATAAAACGTTCACAGGTTGAAATTTCCTTTCAAATTTGACCGCTTGCTATTGGCAGATAACAGTGATTGACATGAATTGATAAATGGTGGAAGAGGACAAAAAAACCCCAAACTAAAACACAAACTACCCATCCACCCTAAACTAAGTTAATCACAAATTGTTTTCAGTAAAGAATCTGTTTTCTTTCTTCCCACCAAATTTAAAAAACCACTATTTTCTTCAGAAACTTTTCTGAGCATGGAAGGTAATCGCTGGAAATATCCTGGGTTTTATTGCTTTCTCTACAGTATTTATACTATTTGTGTTGTTTTGCTTGACTGTTTCTCTTGTTTGTGAGGCTATTGATGTCTGCATCTTTAGAAGCTTGTGCACAATTCCCCAAAAGTAAATGGGACATGGATTCAGTGCTCTGCTTATACTGACATTTCTGATATAGTATGTTGTAGAAGAAAACTCCTGTTTTGTGAATTGTTACTTAAAGCAAAAAAATATTTTTTATGATTTCCCCATATATGTCATAAATGGTACAAAAAGAATCCAAAACAAATCTCAAAACAAAATTGCTGACAAATCAGGGCAAATTTTTTGTCAGGTTCTCTTCTTCAGCCTGATACACTGAAGGAAAAGGGAAAAAAAAATCTTTAAAATTTTCTGTAGAATAAAATCCTACCCATTATTCTTCATCACTCAAACGCTTCTTGCAAGTGAAGATGTGTGGGAGCATTTTTGTCCAGCAGCATCTCTGTTCTTGCTATAAAAAGTTGTTACTATTGTCTTTCCTTACAAATTGACATTCCACAGGCTTTTCTTGTACATCCTTTGAAAAGCTGCAATACTTGCTCTTCTGCCTTTACCAAGCTTGCAGAATTTGTAGACTAGTATCCTACTCATGATCTCAAAAGCCTTCTTAAGAACCGCTTAATTATTCCCATCTTGTTATCTATTTTTTCAGCTCTTTGTCTCAAAAAAAACCCCAAAAAAACCAAAAAACCAAAACCATCCCTATGTGTAAATTAGAGTGACCTGCTAGTGTTAGAATATAATCATAACTCCACCCCGCCTTTTATTATCATTTATTTTTCTCTGGTTACTGCAGATCACGCTAAGATTCTAAGAGATCACTCATCCTTTACACACCTCACACACCATAACTAAGATACTGTAGTTAGGAATATTTGCAAAGAGTTGAGGAATGAATGAGAAGAAAGATAGATTTTCTTTTTAAAAATATATATTTTTCTAATT
Organism: Platysteira castanea; assembly: GCA_013397175.1. Classification (NCBI taxonomy): domain Eukaryota; kingdom Metazoa; phylum Chordata; class Aves; order Passeriformes; genus Platysteira; species Platysteira castanea. Next base: position 485,914 of record VYXC01002222.1, read on the forward strand.
TGGGCTTCATCAATTTGCTCTATCAAATAGAGTCACTGTAGAACAACCAATGGAGACATGGAAAAATTCTCCTCTGGAGACACAAATGCTTTCAGAACCTTCAGCAAATACAAGACCAAATGGCAGAATTACAAAGATTCACTGATCTACAGAGAGATGCTAGAACTAACTTGCTCAGAAAGTACATTTTCTTTCAGTTTGACTTCATCAATTGAGCTTGTTGCTGGGTTATGCTGAAGCTGAGCTATTGCACTGAATTCAAATAACTGTGGTAACTAGCAACAGAGGTTCATCGTCATGAGATTGCTCTGTAGAAGAGCTGTCTTTGAATATACAGAAAATAATTCACAGTATCACTATTCACCTATAAGAATTACCACAGTCTATATAATAGGTATGTTAAGTATGGTTACACCATTATTGTTTTATAATATACTTGAATTTTCATGGACCCATCACAAACCCAAAGGACAATTGAGAGGATCAGCACTGATCCCATCATCCTTGGTGTTTGGCACCAATGCTGGTGAGCAACATTTTCTCTGAAGGGCCTTTACGTGCCTTTCTAAGAGTTTGGATGCCATCAGGAAACGAAGTTCTGAAGCCGCACCCTGTGTGCATCCCCTAGTGATTCTCAACCCTGGTGTTGAAATTGTGAAAGATTACTTGAAGTTAGGCAGAAAGGCACAAATCCCACCCATCAGATTCCAACAGGCTTTGTGAAAATAAGGTTAATAGAGAGGGAGAAGGAAAGAGACACCAAGCAGTGCCCCCAGGAAGGGTGAGGCTGCACAATGAGCTCAGCAGCAATCAGTCCTCTCAGACTGTCACCAGTCAATCAGCAAATGCTGCCTGGCCAGCAAGCACTTTCTCGACTAGGAACCAGTGGCTGGATCTGCTGCCTCTGGCCAAAGCAGTAGATGGAGGCAGAGGAATGCTGTGGAGGTAGTGTCAGGGAATGTGTGTAGCTGGGAACACGGTAGGAACCGGCTTTCTCACGGGACTTGTGCAGTAAGGGACATGAAGTTGGGTAGCTGGTGATAAGAGGTTTCCAAGGCACAAACACACAGGTAATCAAGCTTTGGTAGGTGTGCTGTTCATGGAATACTTTGAATTTTATTTGGATTTTGTTGAACTCTATGCAATAATGAAATCACTTTGAAAATCTTCTCTGTTTTGCCCTCTTTCTTTCTATCTCATCACTCTCAAATTCTTCCACTTTGCAGAAATACATAGATTTTATTTGTTTTCCATTCTATTGATACAGAGATCTCTATGTAGAAGTTGATCTGGACTTCATGGCTTCAATTTTTCCTTCATTAATGATTTATATTTGGATCTGTCCCATGTATGAAAGCACGTGTGCCTTCTTTCCCAGTGTGCTGCAAATCTTACTCTGCTCCAGGGCCTTTGGGAAGTGCTTTGCAAAGGAAACTCTCACTGCACAGTTTCTGAGTGTTGTAAGCTGTTAGTAAGGAAGTAGTGAACCAAGGACAGCTATAACAGGAGAACATGTATTTTGCAGCTTGAATGAAGAGGCTTTGAGAAAGAGCTTGAAAAGGTTTACACCCTCTATGTCACTCATTCTCATTTATCTTACATGTTCTGATGCAAACACACTAACTTTGAGTTACTCTGGATTTTGCCTCCAACCAAAGCCAAAGTGAAGTACTTCAATCACTGAATGCTCACATGCTGTTGAAAGGACCCTCTACAGCTCTGAAGAGAGGTTCACACCCCTAACTATAAGGCTCTTCACCACTGAAGAGCTGTTGCAAGCTAAAAAGTAAGAAAGTAAGAAAAGTAAGCTTTTAGCAGAAATTTCTCTCTCTTCTTGGAAGAGTGGATGCATTGTTCCTGTTCAGAAAGATTCCCATTGCGGTGGATGAATCACTAAAATTAATTCTTATACATTATCATTGAATTATGCTCAAAATTCCTAGTGAGCTGGTCAGGATAATGCTATGGAGAATGACTGACATTTCATCCCATCAGCCCTTCACCTGCTCCTGCTCCTGTAAGGATGCCTGGCAATATTTTTTTGTTGAAAGAAAGCAGACCACAGAGTCAGCTTTTTTTCCCCTCCATCCATGTACTTCTCTCATGACCAGGTGGAGATACTAATTTTTATTTCCAACAAAACATGATGAAAGCATTAATTCTAAACAGATGGAATATATGCAGATTGGGCTTGTCTATTGTTCTCTACTTTTACCTTCCCTGTTTATACCATCTGTTCTGGGTCTGTGTTAGTTTGGATTGCAATCCTTTTGAAGGAAGAAATAAAACAACTCGTACAAAGCATCACCAATATGTAGTGAATAATGATGACGCTGTAGCTGGGACATCTATTAGTTCCTTACTGTTACCATACTTTCCATGTTTTTACTGATGTTTGCCTTGTAATGTACATAGTTCTGGGTTTTTTCACTAAGGCCAATTATTTAAAGCATGTTTTCTGCTAAAATATTTACAAGGCAAGTGTTTCTCTGCTGTTGCACAGTTTAATGCATGACACTATTGAAATTAAGGGAAAAAACATTAATTCAGGGTAGACTTCTGTTGGTTTAAATTTTTAAAAAGCATCCTAAGTTTATGCTTTCTTTATATTCAAAGACTTTCACATTTTTTCTTTTGCATGTTAGCAATTACAATTGCCTGAGGCTTCTTGGGTTTTGCTGGCACTGGTAATGGCAGCACCAAAATACCCTGATAAGGGCTGTTTTGTGCAGTAGTTCCTGCCTTGCCAAAGCCAGGAAATGCTAACACCGCTGCAGGAATATCACAAGTTTCATGGTCCAAAGCTGTTCAACAAAGCCACTGAGCTTTCTGGATGCTAAATGCTAACTGATCTGGGAGTTTTTATGTTTGCCTGTCATTAGCACTGTGCCTGAAATGATGCCAGTTTGTCCTTTTGAATTGTTGTCTGTCCTTGAAGACTAAATTCCTGTGCTTATTTATTCTTTCAGTGGGACAACCACAGCTCACCAGCTTCTTTGCGATTTTTGTCCAATGTATCCCAATTAATTTCCTGGAATAACCATGAAATAAGCATCTCGGGAAGTCACACTTAGTTTAGGCTGAGTTTGCTCACTCTCTGTGGTGTGACTGAGGTAGGTCACTGGCAAGCCATTTAGGGTGAGGAATTGTTGAGAATCCTCCATAAGTGTAAAACAGAACTGTCAAACAAGATGGTTTGGAAAGAAAAATACCTCTGTGCAGCTCTCTCTTCCCTCACTTTTTGTACAAATAATGTGCAACAAAGTATTTCCAATTGCTGTGAGTGCACAGCTACTGAGAAAGGGACAGACATCTCAAGTAACCATTTTTAAGGGAGAAACAGGTTGTAAGAATTTGGAAATCCATGGTGAATTATTACTGTGAACACTAGTGCCGAGTGAAAATGTTTATCCATGAGACTTACAAGAATCTTATTCTGATAGAGGTCTGACGAAGTTCTATACTATGCAAAATACAGGACAATCCAGTGTTTTAGAGCAGTGCTTTTCTACATTTGAGTGTAAGACAAGACTTGATAATGAGATCATTATATAATTTATCTGAGAGCATATATTGCAACTTCTCTTTCTAACCCAACAAAGTAGTGTTTCATCTCTCCACCTGAGAGAGAGTCAGGTCTAATTTAGGTGGTCTTGTGTTTGTGAGCATGTTTATGTGAAAAGGGAAAGAAAAGATTCATAGGTGACAAGCTTGTAAGGGAAAACAGTTTTCTAGATAAGGTCCACCCCTATCCCCAGCTGTTTCATCTGTAACTTTCAGAAACCAAACTCCAGAGCTGCAGAACTCCGGAGAGAAAAGAGCTTGATGGTATTCTTCCTGGAGAGGGGCGTCATTACAGCAACACGGGAGACTATAACAGCAAAGGGACACAGAGGAAATAAAGCAAAGTTTTTCCATCCTGTGTGAGCTTAGGTGAACAAAACAAAACCCTACAGCTTGCTGGGGTCCTGTGCTCCATCTTCACGGTAGTCAGTCTATTCCCAGAAGGATGGAGTCCAGAGTCTACTGTATCAGCTTCCTCTTTATGAATAAGCTCTTTACAAGTTGTCTGCTTAGGCAGATTTTCTAGATGAAAGTGGTACCTTATTCACTCACTTTTTTCATAAATTGTAAGCATCTATATTTTTAAGATCTAAAGAATCTTAGCATAGATGACCCCTTATCTCTGATCCCTCAACCATTTAAACTAATCTAATAGGAAAAGATCAGAGATGGGGAGATAAACAGTGGCAGGGACAGCAGCATGAAAGCAGTTGTGCAAGTAAAAGTAACCGAGTGACTGTCACATCCATGAAAAGGACTATTCATAAGAATTGGATCATCAGACACAAGGCAAGGCCAAATGACCCATGTAAAAAGATGTGTAATGCTTACCTTTTAGCAATAAAATAAATGTTGTTCATGAGAAGATATGATCCTTCCTAAGCAATTTTCTCAGCTTCATGAATGTACACAGGGAAGGAAAAATTGAGACATAAAAACTGACTCCTGGATTTGAATCATGCCATGATTGAATGGCAGACTGAAGAAAGGTCATTATGAAGGTCTTGTCTGTGAGCAGCTCTGTGAGCAACTGTGACTGGAGCCATGTCTTATCTTTTCCTTTGATAAACTGAAGAGGCCAGGCTGAAATGTGAAGTCGAATATTGGCATTCTTCATGTAAACATATAATTTCTTTTAATTTTAACTGTGCTGTTTTGAAAAAAGGCTCCTACCTGTTTGAAAGCCTTTAAAATCTGCAGTCCACCAGACCCCCTCATTTGAGTTGATGATGTCCATGTTTATTTATGCCTACAAGAATACCCATCACACACAAATGTGCTTAACTGCTCCCAGCTGAGTTGGTTCATACACACATTTTTCAAAAGGACTTTATATTCAACATGTCGTTTTTTAGGAATATCTTCACCTGTTTATCCTGCTGAGAAATGAGTTCATATCTCTGTCTTACCATATCCTACTAAAAATGTACTATAACTGCAAAGAAAGACAGAAAAAAATTAAAGTTGAAAGGACAAAGCAAACTATCCACTGATTTAACAATCTATATTTTAAAAACAGAGATTTTTTTTTTTTTCCTTTTACTCTTAACAAGAATCTGTGCACTATACTAAAAACTGACAGCTGTGGTGAAAATCGTATATAATTATGTAAAAAGATATATGGTGAATTTGCTTAGTTCTGTTAAATACTTTACATAAATATATAATCAACAAGTATTAATTTCTGTTATTTTAATTATTCAAATTTTCAGTTCTCTCAGATTAATTTTACTGCATTTGTGGGTGTTTTGAATACTTAATTGGATTGTGAGATGGGGAAAATGTCCAGGGTTGGTAAGAAAATGCACAATCAGTAGTTAAAGAAACTGCTGTTAGATGTATTATATACTGTAACTACGATAAAAACAAATAATATGAAAAAAATATGAAAAGGCAGAAGGGCTTTCAGCATGGTCTGCTGTGTCTTTCCTTTTAAATACTAATAAGAAACAAGGAACAAAACTGATTTTATTTTATTTATCATTCAGAGTTATGTTGTAGTGTCCCTGCCCACGGCAGAGGGGTTGGAAATAGATGTTTAAGGTCCCTTCCAGCCCAAACCAGTCTGTGATTCTGTCATCATGGTGGCCCGTGGAAAGGCCAAAGCCTGGAAGGCTTATAGAAATAGAAAACATCAGCTAATGGAGCTGATAATGAGCCGGGCACGCAGCAGTGCCGTGGGATCTGCGGGGTGCCCTCTATCTCCCTTGGGAAATGATCTCCCTCATGGCACCCCGGGAGCGAGGAGCACTTGGCACCTCGCAGCATCAAACGTTTCAGACGTCAGAAATAGAATAAAAAAGGCCGAAATGGTGTTTCCCCGGGTGTCTGGATGACGGCATCCCCCGGTTTTTGCCGGTGCCGAGTTCCCTGCGTTTCCTGTACGGAGCCGCGCGTCCCGGCATCCCGGCCCGCGGTGGGCGCCAGGGGGCGCTGTGCCCCGCTCCCGGCCCGGGCCCGCCCGGGGAGCGCCCGNGCGCCGGGAGTGCTGCCAGCGCCCGGCCCCTGAGCAGCTCCGCACCGCCCAGGATGCCTTCCCCAGCCGTGCCAGCACAGGCCGGGAGCCAGGGGGCTCGCTGGCGGCTGCGACCTCCAGGCAGGGGTCCGTCCCCGCTGTCACACCCGACCAGAGGCACCGCCTGACGGAGGCTGTTCTTGAGGCGTCAGGAACTGCTACTTCACAGAATCACAGAATCCGATGAGTTGGAAGGGACCCACAAGGGTCATCGAGTCCAGCTCCCTGCCCTGCACAGGACCATTCCCAAGAGTCACACCATGTGCCCGAGAGCATTATCCAAATGCTTCCTGAACTCTGTCAGGCTGGTGCTGTGACCACTTCCCTAGAGGGCCTGTTCCAGTGCTTTTTAAAATATCCAACCTATCCCTCCCCTGACACCGCTTCTTGCCGTTCCCTCGGGTCCTGTCGCTGGTTACCACAGAGTAGAGATCAGTGTCTGCCCCTTCTCTTCCCCTTGTGAGGAAGTTGTAGACCGTGAGATCTGAGTATGCAGATTTCCCACAGTTCTGTCCAAGACACTGCTGCTCCTGCCTGGCAGGGCTGTCCCATGCACAGCACTGTGTGTAATTTTCTGAAAATTCTGTGCTACAGCTGTTGTCACACATGCCGGCGTTCCTTAGGTTTTGTAGGGAGTCTGAGGTTGTAAATGAACTAGAAATTATAATAAACTAAACCTATAAAACCTTTGTGAATTGCTAACATATTTGATCAGCCAGTATTAAAGTATGAAATACCAAAACTATAAATTCTAAACATGATTGCAAAGTTTATCAAACACTTGCTAGTCTCTAAGTCGTCTGAGAAAAAGTTATTAACATTCTTCATTGCTAGAGATGTGTTGATTACAGCTCAGACTTTGCCTTGTTTATTTACAGTTTTTAGGTCCCCTAGGAACATATGTTTGGAGATTTGATGTCTTTGTGTCTTCCCTAGTGAAAATGGAAGCAAAAGTGCTTTGTAAACATCAAATTATTTTTAAAAAGAGTCAAAATTCATAAAATGATGCAATAAATACTGCTAGCATCTGATAGAAATATTATCCCACAATCAGTGAGTACTTTCCTAAGTTTCTCAGTGGATTAAAGCCCCAGAGACCAGAACTGCAAATGCAATATTTTTATTTGGGTAACTTTCCAGCAAAATAAATACACGTTGGTTTATAAAGTGTTGTTGTGAAACAGAAGAACTGGAAAGGTTTTTAAACACTAAGAACATTTTGCTGAGTCTCTGAAACCCTTTTTTGATACAGCAATGTTTCTAACAGGCATGAAATCCTAAGGAAGGGAAGAACTATATTAAGATGAAACTCATCGTTTTGGAAACAAGAAAGATACAAAACATTTAAACCCACAGATGAGAATTCAAAGCTTTTATTAGTGTATTCACTTCTTTGTGTTAGAAACAACAAACTTATTAAGGTGGCCCAAAACTGGAGAACTAACTTTGGAATAAGAAAATCCAAAATTATGGGGATTTTTTTCTAATATGTATTGTTATTTTATTTCTATTGTTCGCAACAAAATTTATGTCCTTTATAATCTTGTATCAGTCACACCGACCTTTCTCATCCCAGTTTCATGTCTGTGAATGCACTCAAAAAAATGGATTCGGAGAAGTATTGTGAGGATGAATCAAAAAAATACTGATAGTATCACAGTACAGTAAAGGTATGGCTTATAAATATAATAAATGTTTGTAATTAAATGTAAAAGTGTTTGTCTTCTCAGTCACACTAGCATGTAAATTGGCATGTCCTGAAACAGCACAAAACGGACCCGGAAGAATCTCAATTTATTGGATTGAAACTTTTCCCCTGTCAGTTTTCAGAAATAAGAAAACTTTTTAATCACTTGAGAAATTCACCATAAGTGGGACATCTAGTTGGGCTTTGCTCGTAGTTCCACAAATTCCCACCAGCACTGGCGTTACTGTCTGCCAGACAGAGGAAAATAAATGAAGTTGCTCAACTTTGCTTTGTCAGTGTTGCATGACTTGAGGACTATTTCAGCAGGGAATGCTGGGGCTTCCACAGCAGGGCCATCAGCTAGAATGAATCACCCCAGCTCGACTGAAGAGCTGGCATTTCATCTAGACCGCAGAGATGGGTTCAAAGCCAAGGAGGAAGCTTCCATTTTTACAGCAGATCAAGGGTGCTGACGCTTTAATGTTTTTTGAATCATGCGGTAAAGACACATCACCTTTTAGCTCTGACAATGTATTGCACTGCAAGTGTTAATCTGCATGTACACAGGCTGAGCTCCAGCACTTACAAATCGTTTGTGATAAACATGACAAATTGTGGATGAAGCTCAAATACATGGACTAGTTCAAAATGGCAATGTGGTCTGGTCCTTTTGTGAGCAAGATGTTTTCTCTATGTAAAGAAAATCAAATAAAAATAGCCCTGATCTGTTGAGATACATATTGTAAGTGTTTGGTTCATGTGGCAAAGGGTTGTTAAAAGTTCATTAAAATGACTTATTCTCTAGTTCCATTAAATTACAAATTTAAGGCATCAAATATGTAGAACCTAATATTGTATATTTGATTATGGGTAAATTGCCTACACTTTTTGAATTATTCATGTGCTTTCTTAAGGAAATAAGGCTCATGCAATTGTTTTCCCTATTATACCTTCATCATCCCTTATGCCATCGTGGGTTTTGAAGTCTTTGGGTGATTTCAGTGAAAGGTGATGGTAGAGCAGAGGTCACAGGTAGGACGACCCTGAAAGCTGCTTGAAAGTCAGTAGGCGAGAAAGGGCGAGGAAGCTGGTGTTCTGTTTGAGAGCCCACAGGTGGTGTGCAGCCTGGGCCATCTGCCTGCCAGCACTTGAATTAAATCAGCTCACCCTTAGGTGGGATCACACAAAGGTATGGGGCGGCTCAAGGTGTTGTTGTGTGTGATGGAAGCACCAGGAGGAGCTTGAGACGTTGGAAAGACTTGCTAGATGGTTTATAAGCTGTAGAAGTTGTCTAAAATATAACTGTGTGTAGATTGGAAGGTGGACATTTCATGCTTTGGAAGAGTTTTATTCCAAAAATAGGAAAATTTTGGGACATTTAGGGTCATTTTAGAATGAAGCCTGAAGTATGTATCCTTCACTTGCTTAAGATGTGCCAAAGACAGTGCAATATGTAACTAAAGTCTTCAGAAATAAGGTGGCTGTTGTCTGTGTTAATTAAACTTTCAATTTTTATTTGCACGGCAGGAAAAAAAGAAGACGTCTGTTCCAAATCATCTACAAATGTTTAAAATCAATGGTTTGAATTCCATCAGGACCAACTGTGGTTGGTTGGTCAAGCTGGTAAAAAGACACTCACGATTATTCTTATGCTGCAGCCAAAGCGGGCTGGGCTTGGTGTTTGAGGAGAGAGGGGAGGAATGGCAAATACTGCCCTGAAACTGAGATGAGAAAATTGAAAGGGAATGTCCTAATGAAAGAATCATAGCTGGTCAATATTTTATGGAGATACAATTATTCTGTTCCTTGTTCATCTGCTCGCACAGTGAAGACAGTATTGCCAGAGAGACTCCAGGATAGTTAGGAACTGCATGGGATGGAAGTTTCTGATAAATAATGTATGAATAAAAGTGGGATTCTTCACTACCTCCACCCTAGAGTGAACGTAGTCCAGTAATACAACTCATTTTTGCCGTAAGTGAGAAGACTATTTACATAAAACATATATTAAATAGATCTACAGAGTTGGACCAACAAGAAATGACTCACAAGGTTTTATGAAGCATGCTGGAAAAATGAAATTGCTTTTAGTGTGCAATCATCTCTGTTAGCTGGGCATCTTGGGGTAAACCAGGATACAGAAAATATAGAAAGTGGGGCGCTTATGTGGGAAAGGATTCTTCCAGACCTATCTTAACATGAGGAAAGGGTTATCACCCAAATTCATGGTGATATGTTTAGCTGCAAACACAAACTGTTTTCATAAGCAGTGTGGTGGCATCTTTTGTGGGCGTCCATTGCCAGTAGTGGGAGCATTGCCTGGTGCACATGAAACCATGAAAGGGGAGGCTCAAATGCAGAAGCATGTTGAATGCCTGTATGTTAGTGCCAATTAAATACTTCACTTGCACTATCTTAGAATAGTGCATAGCCCTGTAGATTTTAAGAAGTGAATTACAGTGCCTGCAGCTGTCAGGAGCAGCTGAGCCAGTGCAGTGCATGGCTCAGCTGTAAGGATAAACAAGGGCAGGCTACATTCAGCAGTGTTCCAGGGAAATGCTCTTACACCAGGACAGCTACTGTAAACGTACAGGATTGTACTCACTCTGTTGAAATAAATATTTAAGAATTTGCTGAAAGGGTTAATAGCCACTAAAGCTAGAGAGCTGATTTAATTGATGACAACAATCAAGTGCTTTTCATCTTGGTGGCCCATGAACAATGGCCGTTTATTTAGCCTTTGTGCTTGAGTGTGGCCTAGTGCGACCTAAATTGAAGAGTCTTTCATTTGTGTTGCAAAGCAGTCAAGGCCCTGTGATGGGGCTAAGGGTGGCATTACAACAAGAAGGTTTTGCAAGTAATTGGAACAGTGTGTGTTGAAGGGTGAGGAAGGGCAAAGAAGTTGCGCAGCATTTCTGTAGCCCTAACATGCTGTCTGAGGATGTAAAATAGACTCTTGGTTTGTTAATATTTGTATGTGAATTAGGACGCAGTACCTAGCCTCTCTGCATCCACAACAGATGCACTGCCTTTATTTGTTTTAGTCCTTTTCTGTGAATCGAAATCGGCAGATTCTTAGCGAGTGATTTGCGCAGGCAAAGAAGGGAGTGAATGTTTGACACAGTTTGCAAACAGAAGTAAGGCACAGGGTAATTTAGCGACTTGCTCACCCTCTAACCCACACGCTGTGGTACATCTGGTTTTGAGGAAAGATCTCCCAAGACTCAAGTTAGTATCTTAACCAGAAAAAAAATGTCTTGTTCAAATATCCCTGACTGTGTGATAGTAGTAACCATTTCAGCATAAACATGTCTGTCTCTTTCAGCTCAACCAATGCAAAGACCACAAATGGTGCAGAGTATAGCAGTTCCCTTGGTTCCTGAAGTGAGATGGTTTAAATACATTTCCCTCCTATTCTGCAGTGCATTTGACTTTTTCTGCCTTAGGGTAGAACTCCTGATGTTTAAGTTAATCTGTAAAGCATGAATGGGATTTCTCTTACAAATACTATTAGAGTCAGGGCATAACCAGTGATTGGGTTCAGCTGAGTTGCCCTAAAACTCCTCTGACATGGCAGCACATGCAGCGCTTCTCAGGCATTTGCAGCAAGAACACAACTGTGTTTTCATCATATTTTCGTCATTCCTGACCAGTTAGAGAATATCCGTGATAAGGAAGTAATGCAAAGGAAAAAAGTAGAATTTAATATTATTCCATCAATACTCTGTGAACTCAGGCCATGGACAAAATTATGGAGTACTGTTTTCCTTAGCATTTTGTAGGAAGTCATCTTTTTACTCTTTTGCTTGCTTCCAGAACACACTTCAGTGTTTATCTTCCTTCTTAATCCTGTACCATGCGTGCTGCATAAATGGAGGAAGCATTCTAAACCTTGTGAGTATTTAGTTATGATGACAGGAGTTAGTACTGCGAGAGGGCATAAACTCTTTCAATTTAAAAGTTTTTATTTGCCTTTGCAATTAACATAAAATAAGTAATTAAATCCAAACATTTCCATTAGTATGAAAAGTTAAGAAATTAGTAATTTGGTTTAAGGTTTCATCTGCAATGCCATCCTGACTGTACTGCACAAATTGCATTCATATTACTAAGTCGGCTGAATAATCAAGGTATTAAAAAGACAGAAGCAGAGATTGCCTTGTGTGATGCTAAACTTGAAATTTTTTTTGACCCAAGAATTCTTCATTGATTAATATGGTAAACACCTTAAATATAATTTTTAAAAAATTTAAAATACTGTAACTGAAGCTCATGTAAATGATTCCAGTAACATAATTATATCTTCTAACCTCTTTTTAATAAAAACTGAGTATTATTTGCAAACTCTCATCATCATTAATCATCTCTGGGATCACTGCACTGTAAAAGTTTGCAGTATTAAGTTGCAGACTTATTTTTTAAATTCAATGGTAAATATTAAACTATGAATTTTGAACTTCTTTGATGTCAGCTTCGCAGATATTCAGTGGAAGCAGATCTTTAATTAGAAAATATTCTTGTTGAAAATGGAACCAAATTGGTTTCATCATTACATTAACAGTGACACGTTTGGGGCTGAGATTAATCTTTAGAGCAAAAGATTTCGTTTGAGAAAGTTCTAAGTCTCTGCAAGGAGAGACTGGGAAGGAACTTGGAGATCAGCTTTAGCTGTTACGGTTGAAATCAAATACTCTCTTAGCCAGATTTGTTCTTTCATCACTTCCAGGAGCTGTTGTGGCAGAGTGCATTGCTGCTCCTCTCGCTGGCAGCCATCAGCCATTACCAGTAACTTGACACAGTTAAGCTGGAGACTATTGCAGTTGTAAATACTGGAATGATAGAGGCTGCATTTCCCCTCTCCTCATTTCCTAAAGATTTTTTTTTGCTTCTGGATGCTTCTCTCCTCATTCAGGATTGCACAATGTACTTGTGACAACCACAGTTGCTGTTTACATGAAGATGGATTCTAAGAAAACACTCTTCACTTCCAGATGTCTTCAGTATATTGTTTTCTTTCAGATCTCATTCTTTCCTTCTCCTCAGGAAAATCTCCACAAAGTGTATCCATCAGTTACCAGTCTTTATTTCTTCTTTCTTGTTCTGTTTTTCTCTGAAGAAAACTAAGCGTACTAGCACTCGTAACCTGTCAGCTTATGAGAGGCCAGCACCACATTCTTTGTAGTTCAACCAAGAACTTCAGACCACAACTTGGCAGTTCTCAAAGCAGTCTACAACAGTATCCTCACGTATTTGGGCTGTAGTAACACATTTCCCCATGAAGCTCTGAAACTTCATTTCTGCTATCCTCTGACCATGCACTACCCTGGAGCCATATTACCTGGCATTCTTTAGAGATAATTGCCGCCTGTATGCTTTTTCCACTGCATAAACACCAGTAAACAGAAGACAGCTGAGTTTAGCCATGGCCATTTCAGCTTCTCCAGATGCACATTCTTAACCCCCTCAAATACCAGATATTTCTATTCTGCTCAGATTTTCCCTAGCTTTAATCTTTGTCCCTCTCACAGAGGACATTACCAACTCATATGTTTTCTGTATTTCTCCTTGTTTTCATAGTCATTCTAGTTGTGTGCTAACAAACAAAGAACCACCCCAAAACAATTCAAACAAACCCCCCAAACCTAACCAAAACTCAAAAGCTCCCATGCCTTTTCTGGAGAAAATGCCTTCTCCTAAAGATGCAACTGGTCTTTTAATCTGTGTGGACCACAAAGCATGTACAATTCTCTTCCCTGGAAAAAAAAAAAACTTTTAAAGTGACCTTAATAGGTAGCAAGGAGAGCTGCAATGTCATTTGTGTAAACGTCCTCTGCTCAGCTGGATTTTGGAAGAATATCTGCAGTTACCTCTCATTGCTCACACTGCACCAGGGATTCACAGCTGCACAAAGGCTGCCTTCGCTATTACATTGGGATGCCTGTACATCCTTCAGGTTTTTAATATTTCTTTCTGCTATTATCACATTTAGTGTGGCTGATCCTAATAAACTCAGGAGTTTTGGTGGACCTTACACACATGTTTTATTAATCAAACAGCAGTGCAAGACAAAAATGATTGTGATTAGTGTGACAAAGAAATGGCATCTGCTTAACGCTCTGAAGATCAGCTTATCTTTGGGTTGAAAAGAGATGGATTTGTCAGAAGTAAACCCACTGGACTAAGTGGGTTTTTTACAAACAACACTAGAGCACAGTATGCTGCTGGTCCCTACTTCTAATGTTCAGGAAATCAGCTTTCACAGAAAAAANCTCCCGGGCAGAGAGCGAGAGTGCCTGCCCCCGCTCCGCTCCGCTGGGGCTTTTGGGTGGAGGAAGGTCTGGGCTCGGCCGAGGAGCAACAGCAGCCGCCGCCACCGGAGAGGAAGAGGCAGGAGGGGAANAGAGGCGGCTGGAGCCCCCCAAAGTACCCCCCCATCCCTGCACTGCAGGCTACATTTCCAGCTTCATGGGCAAAGTGTGGAAACAGCAGATGTACCCCCAGTACACCACCTACTACTATCCCCAGTATCTGCAGGCGAAGGTAGGGTCCAGCACGCCGGGCGGCGCGGCGGGTNGAACGCGGAAAGCCTCCGCTCCTCTCCTGCCGGGCACCGCAGCTTTCCTGGCGCTGGAGCGGCCCTCGGCNCATGCACTACCCTGGAGCCATATTACCTGGCATTCTTTAGAGATAATTGCCGCCTGTATGCTTTTTCCACTGCATAAACACCAGTAAACAGAAGACAGCTGAGTTTAGCCATGGCCATTTCAGCTTCTCCAGATGCACATTCTTAACCCCCTCAAATACCAGATATTTCTATTCTGCTCAGATTTTCCCTAGCTTTAATCTTTGTCCCTCTCACAGAGGACATTACCAACTCATATGTTTTCTGTATTTCTCCTTGTTTTCATAGTCATTCTAGTTGTGTGCTAACAAACAAAGAACCACCCCAAAACAATTCAAACAAACCCCCCAAACCTAACCAAAACTCAAAAGCTCCCATGCCTTTTCTGGAGAAAATGCCTTCTCCTAAAGATGCAACTGGTCTTTTAATCTGTGTGGACCACAAAGCATGTACAATTCTCTTCCCTGGAAAAAAAAAAAACTTTTAAAGTGACCTTAATAGGTAGCAAGGAGAGCTGCAATGTCATTTGTGTAAACGTCCTCTGCTCAGCTGGATTTTGGAAGAATATCTGCAGTTACCTCTCATTGCTCACACTGCACCAGGGATTCACAGCTGCACAAAGGCTGCCTTCGCTATTACATTGGGATGCCTGTACATCCTTCAGGTTTTTAATATTTCTTTCTGCTATTATCACATTTAGTGTGGCTGATCCTAATCAACTCAGGAGTTTTGGTGGACCTTACACACATGTTTTATTAATCAAACAGCGGTGCAAGACAAAAATGATTGTGATTAGTGTGACAAAGAAATGGCATCTGCTTAACGCTCTGAAGATCAGCTTATCTTTGGGTTGAAAAGAGATGGATTTGTCAGAAGTAAACCCACTGGACTAAGTGGGTTTTTTACAAACAACACTAGAGCACAGTATGCTGCTGGTCCCTACTTCTAATGTTCAGGAAATCAGCTTTCACAGAAAAAAATATTCAAGTGAAAAAATATAGCTATTATTGTCTACAACAGGAATGTTTCCTGTTGGAGAATTCAGCACCACTGGCTTAAGTACAAATTTAAGAACATGAAATGGGCCAGACAGAGAATTTGGTCTGGCTTTGTGGTTGCTGCTCTGTAAACTGATTTTAGCACTGCAGTCTCTTCTGCTCCGGCAGATAAATGGACCCTGTACCGTCAGGCAGAATTGAAGCCAAATTTGGTTTTCCAAAATTGTACACAGTTTTCCCCTCCAGCTTGTGCCCTGCACCAGTGCTCAGCAGCGGGATGCACAAAAGAGGAAAGGCGATAACAAAGCACAACCAGGCTAATTAGGTCAGAGCCGAGCCGGGCGAGATACGGCCACTGCGGTCCCCCCCTCTTCCTCTCCCCCAGAACGCGGAAAGCCTCCGCTCCTCTCCTGCCGGGCACCGCAGCTTTCCCCGGTGCTGGAGCGGCCCTCGGCGCCCCCCGCCCCGGGGCTGCCCCGGCGCGGGGCCACGGCTGGGGCTCGCCCCGGGCGCCGAGCGGGGCTAAGCGCCTCCCCTCGCCTCTGTCCCCCGCCCCTCCGCCAGCCCTGCCCCGCCGCCTGGCACCGCCGCGCCGGCCCCGAGCGCTCCCCGCGCCGCCGCTCCGCTGCTGCTCGGCCCGGCCGGGCGGGGACTTGGCNGGCGCGGCGGGTCTGGGGCTGGCCCCGCTCCGGGCGGCCGGACAGGGCCGAGCCCAGGCGGGGGCTCCGCGGCTGGGGCACGGCCCGGGGGAGGCGGTCAGGTTGCACCGGGGGACGGAGACAGGAAAGAGCCGACAGCCCCTTCCTGCCGCCCGCCGCCGCCCCGGGAGCCCCCGCCGGGCTTCCACTCCTTCCTCTCGCTCCCGACCGTGCAGCCTCCGACCTGACTCCCTCTCGCCTTCCCCCTCCCGCTGTCGGTCCCTCCTCTTCCCCCAGGGCTCTCGGTGTGTCTCCTCCTTCCCAACCACGTCCTCGGCCACCCCGCTGCAGAGCGGAGCCCTGCGGGCCGCGCTCCCGCTGCCTTCGCCCAGCGCAGCCCCTGGAACGCAGGGAGAGGACCCGAAGTTCGGCCGGCTGGGGCTGCCGTGGTCGTGCTTCAGCCGCGGCGGGGGTGCTGTGACATCCCGAGGGGTGGCAGGGCGTGCTTACTGCTGCGATGGGGATGGCCGTATTTAATTCCAATTAAATACGGGCATTGGGGAAGCTGTCGGACTCGGGTGGGTACTTATTGTCTGTGGAGTTGGACCTTTGTGAGCTGCCACCTCGCAGTTTTCAAACTGGATTAAAAACGCATTAAGAGTTCAGCTCCTGATGATTAATGTTGTAGACGGGTAGCTGCTTTTTGCGGGGATATGGATGTTAGTAGTTCTTGCGGTGGAGAATCTCCACCTTTTTCTCTTTCCCCTTCAAGTCTTTAAGGGCAGCCAGCCCCACTGCTCTAGAAGCATCATGCTGCAAACTGGCAGATGCAGAGGTGGTTGCATCAGCTGTCTGGAACATGTAGCATAAGCCTTTCCAACCACCAGTGACACTCCTCACAAATCAAAACAGACCCATATGAGGCTTCAATGTGTGAACTTTTTTTAGAGGTTATAACCGTGGTGTGGGGTTTGGTTGTGATTTTCCTATTTTTTATTTTTTGCTATTGAAGTGTCTTGCCTCTTTGGCAATGACAGGAAAGAATTCCCTTCCCTTTATCTGCACACTTGATAAGCTCTTCTTTTTATTTTGTTTGTGTTACTGTATTGTGAAATGTATTTTATACTCCTTGGCTGAGAAATAAATTCCATTTGACAGTCATGAGACATTTTACAAGGCATCAATAAGGAGGCTTTGAAATGTGCTTTCTTATATACAGAAATTGATAGAAATGTGATGAAGGTCTTAAGGGGATTTGAAATGACTAATCTGTTAAATGTGTAATTGACATTAGGCTGAAGATGTACAGACTATAGCCATTTAAAGATTATGCTGCAGAGTAATCACTGCAGTACTGTTTACATATATATATATATTTAATGCATTATTTTAAAGAAAGGTAGAATGCCTAAAGAACAGCCTTTTGCATCACGTAGCTGTATGACTACATGTACATTCTCAAATGAAACAAATGTATTTATTCAGAAACTTTTATCTTCATGGTTTTGCATGTCAGTAGTAAGTTACAAACCAAGTACGTAACATGGAATATATATAAAGCAGTATCAGTTGGCTGTTTTGACCTGTAAATAATTGAAGAGGGAGATAAACTGTAATAGCTTATAGTTAGTAAAGAATGATCCTAGAAATCCATGATCCTGTGAGAAGGCATGGTGGACCATCTTTTGAAAATGTTTCCTGTACAGATAATTTAATATTGATTTGTATTACAGTCAATGACATCTTCAAACTGTCTTGCAGTCTTTGTTATAAAATTATACAACCTGAAATTACATTGCTCTGTTTCAGCAGAGAGAACACAGAGCCATTTGACCTACACACATGAAATGAAATATCTGAGATCCAGTGAAAGTTTCCTGTTTTCAGAGATCTTGATTTTATAAAAGAAATAAAAGAAAAATAGGTATCTCCTTTGTATATATACAAGGATCAGTAACTGTAAGTTTTGGTACTCAAGTATGCAGAATCCAGTAATATAAGTAATTTTCCCACTATGGATCCTCTCTGAACATGTAGAAATATTCATTTAATTCATAGTTTTTAGGTGTTCTATTCTTTGGGCCCCAAAACAGCCCACTGTCCACTCTATATCCACTATTTCAGTAAGTCTGGAGAAATTTTTGGTATTTATTAAACACAAATGATAACAGAAATGAATCACCTTTGCTGAATGAGTGATGGGTAATGGTACGTGGTTACACTGGGGGAGGTAGGATAACCTCCTAAACCAGAAGTTTTGCTTCTCGTCTTATCCTTATTTAAATAATGATGGAAAATCTGCTGACTAATAATCTGCAAATCAATAACTAGGAGATGATAGGAATTTCTTGAAGATGGATTTTTCTGTGGAGTGCTCAAAATTACTTGTTAGATAAATTGCGTACATTCCTAATGGCTCTTTAGGTTAAAATGTTGATGTGGTCAACTATTTTAATTGCTACAAATATGGTTTAGATTTTAAAAAACAGATTTTGTATTTGACCGTTATGATCTTCACGATCTTATTCATGAAGTGTTCAAGCTGGTTCGGTGATATATTCTGTGAGGAAATATAAACATTTGCTGTGATTCAGCACCTCCCTCCCCCTATTCTTAGGGAGCTCAGCATCAAAAGAGATTAGTGAAACCATGGACTTAAATGAAATGAACAAAATTAACATTGGAAGAAGACTTTTAATATGAAATATCATTATGGCAATGAAAACAGTTTGAAATGGCTTTAAGTTGAAGCTTGTAAAACCTTCATTTTTAGGACAGTTTTTATTCTGGAGTATGTTTGACATATCTGCTAAAGTTTTGTGTCTTCTAATAAATGAATGTTGTAGGACAGTTCCTATATTGCAGTATTGTATGGCTTGTCAGAGAGCATCAAAAATATTATCCAAGTTCACTGGATGTTTCTAATGGTTTAGGTGCTTTCTTTAAGCGTATTTCTGTAGCGTTGCTTTTCAAATTTCAACTCAGTTTTATTTAATTTCCATACTTAAAGCTTTACTTATAATTGGGGGATTTTGTATTTCAACATTTTGGAAAATTATTTTCATTAAGATTACATGTGTTTTACCAGTGCTGCCCAGGAGTAAAACCTGGCTGCCAGGCAGAGTACTATAATATTTAACAAGACAGAGTACACATAAACAAATACAAATGTATAGAGACATGTCCAGGCCACAGTATGTTTGCTTTGGTCCAGTAAGAAATAAAAATGAATCTATATTTTGTTTTCCCATATCAAGTGGAATTCAGGGTCACAATGCACACAGCAGTTTACAACTAAATTGTGATAAGTACCTGTAATACTGGTTTTCCCTTGGAGAGTTATATGGCAATATGACTAATTCCCCTAGTAGGCTTCTGTATCATAAAGGAAAACTCTTTGTATAAGGGAGAATTCGTAGAAGATGGCAAGATTTCCTATAGATAGAATGGCTTATCTAAAGTGTAAGCGTTTAACAGCCATAGATAATACCTATGTGATACTTGAATTCCAGTTATTTTGTATAGTATTAGGTAACAAAACCTAGAACTAACAAAGTCTTGTGAATCTTGCTAAATTATCTTCAAGTGGCCTTTGAACTTTATCATTTGGTAGCTGCAAAACTGGTGCCCTGGCAGCTCTGAGAAGAACTAATTTCCTAGAAATTGTGTAGGTTTGTAGGCAGGACTGTAGGTCGATATAACCTGTAGTGAGCAGGCAGATTCTGCCGTGTCAAAACTTTGTTCTCGGGTTGTTGAGAGCAAACCTTAAAATAGGAACACTTAATTTTTACCCAAGCCTGTTGATGGCAGAGGAGGAAAGAAATCAGTTAACAGTATTAAACAGAGTAGACATGAAATTGTCTTATTAGCAGACAGTGGATAAGCTGCAGTTTAGTGTCAGTATATGAAATTAATAGACCAATGTAGAACCTTCTGCTTCTAAAGCAGAAGAGGTAGGACCTGCTAATTGTTTGCTGCTATTGTGTACCTTGGCACTGCAGTCTGCACTGATCACAGGTCTGTCACCCTTTAAAAAGTTTCAGTAGCTTCTGAGCTGATTTTCATCAGCATAAATAATTACTAATTCTAATCAGTTTAGTTAGATTTATTCCATATGCACTGAGTCTGCAAAATCTGTACATAGTAAAAGACAGGTTTACAGTAAAGCAGAGTACACGTGTTTATAAGGTTGGATAAAAGTAATTTGCACATTTTGTGTTCTGGGAACTTATATTAATTGTCCATAATTGTGATCCCTGTGGTTCTTCACTAAGCTTAGAAATTCATTAAAATAAAGAAAAAAACCCACAGGTTAGTCACAGGCAAACTTTTTGTCTCCACAGAGTTACCTGATCCCGTTACTCTCTTCAGCCTCTTGAATGTCTTCTCTCCCATTCCAGCCAGGCTGGAGGTTTATTGTGCAACTATCCAAAGAATTCCTTCAAAAAATGTACTATACTGTGGAAGGGAAAGAATTGTAAAATCCACCACTTTTAAGAAAAACTTGAGCATTTTGGTTGTAAGGTAATCCCTCTGACTCTATTTCAGAGGATGCAAAATAGAGAGAAATGAAGAGTATTACCTAGAAAGAGCATTTCCTCTTCTTCCAAACATCCCAGTCCAAAACTGGGAATGTCTGTTTACATCCGTACATCTGACCAGTAACTTTTCATCACTGGTCACAATGATTGTTCTACGTAATTGTTCCAGCCAGCTTGTTTTGTGAGGGGCATCTCTGTCCTTGTCCCAGTTATAGCTACTTTTAACTTCTAAAGTTCAGTTCAGGTGGCCTGTGATGAACTAGAAATATGCCCTTCAGAAAGTATTTCTAGAAACTCTTGCTGGAATAATTCTTATATATGCAAAAGCCTTTCTAGAAATGGGTTGAGCAAAGTTCATACAAAGCTCTGCAAGTGTTCATGTAATGTATTTCAATGTTGATTGTTGTAACTCTCTAAATAACTCTGATAAAGGAACATGAAATGTAGAAACACTTCACAGCACCATCATCTCGAAGACTGGCTTCATTGAAGTCAACATGAGTTTTGCCTTTGATTTCAGATAAGCAACATTTACTAGAACCTTGATTTATGGTTGGGTTATGCTAATCATGCTTAATTTGGAGGTGATTTGCAATGACATGATGGTCGTAATCTTCATAGGAGCAAAAGTTAGGGAGTGCAACACAGACACTGTGGGATTAGGGCTGGAATCAAGGAAAAGCAGCAATGGCATCCATAAGATGTGTTAATTTTGTGTTTTTCTCCTAGGGAATCTTTTAAAAAGAGTTTTTAAAAAGCCACAACTTTCCTCCCTGAATCCAACCTCCTTACAGAGAGGAATGGTATAAATATACACACCCTACAGACTGAATTTGCAAATGACAAAGTAAAAAATATTTTCTCCAGTGAATTAATGGTAGAAATTACAGGTTCTTACTAGCTTTGTAGTTTCTAGAAGTTTGAGTCTAAACTCATCCCTAGAGTACACTGCACTTGGGGCTTAATTTGATACTGTGTGATTTGCCTCATTTAACAAATGTCAACAAAATCTTGGTCCCTCTCTGTGGTTCTGTAGTAACTTTACTGCAGACATAGGAGCGGATCCTGAGTCTGATGGCCTTATGGGACTGACTTTTACAGAAAAGTAATAAACCAATCTATGACTTGAAATGGTTTTGAGACATTTATTCAGTGCTGGTTTCCTTTTGTATTTGATTGTTAACCCCCTCCAGGCACCAAGTTTGAGTCTGTGAAGTTTATATCCAGTAGGTAGGCAACAGCTGTAAGAGGCCAGAATTACACAATGTCTGATTTGTGCTAGTGTATTTTCTAGCTTTACCTTCAGCACAGGATCCCAAGGCAGTCATGAAAGGTGTGGAATAAGTTTGTGGGGAGAAGCTATTTTTCTTGGAATAAAACAGTTCTTTAAAGTATGGGGTTTTTTCAAAACTCAACTGATACTCTTCATAATAATAGTAGGGTTTTTTCCTAATTACTTTTAAACCAGATTTGAGCATGCTATATACTTCTAAATACTTTGCTACTAGTTAGAGAATCAGTCTCTAGGTCTCAGTCTCAAGGATGAAATTTCCTGAGTAAATTTCTGAGCTTCCACTCAGTGTTGAAAGAACAAAGAAAAGGTAGGCAAAATTATTCACATTTTCCAATGAAGAATAACAATGTAGTCAATGTAGTAAAGCATTGTTTTCTAAATCTATTATTCTATAAAACGATACCTTTAAGAAACATCTACTTAGTATATACATCAAAAGAAATGCCTTGGACACAATTTTTCATCTGCTTTGAAGTCTAAGTAGTAGAGTTTGAGCTATCAATGTTGATAGTAGATGCATCACTCTTACTCAGAAAGGTAATTGATACTACTAACACAGTGCTCCTAATGAAAGAAATGTGACTGTGGTAGTAGTAAAGAAGTTTGAACAAAGTTGTAGTAATAAATGGGAAAATATAGCTTGGTACAGTTATGTGTTTCAGTTTCAGTCTTCCATAATCGAGCAAATAACAATGGTTTTAAAAAATAAATTGTTTTTCATTAAAGTATGCTTTTTGTTTGAGAAATAGTTCCTTGAAGATGTATGCTCAGATTTAGCTAAAATTATATACTTGTTTTTGTTGTATTATATAGACTTTCTGTGGGCTGTGCAAAGTAGTACTCACAACTATTTCTACTGGAAAAACTCCTACTTTGCTAAAAAAGTGAAAAATGTTGGAAAAGCATGCTGATAAGAATCTGCTCTGTTAGAATTTAATTCATTTCAGTCAAAACAGACACACAACAGATTTGGGTCATATTTACTGTGGTTAATAAACAATAATTGTTATTTGACTTCATGCATCTTCTTAGTCTTCCTCAGCTGAAAATACCAAGATCTGCATTTAAATGTTATTTCAGTAAGTGCTGAGCTGAATTTTGTTATCTCATAATTAAGGAAGACAAAGAGCTTGGACATGGGTATAACCAGATACACAGCTCACTTTTTCCATGTTAGCTTTTGGAGCACTTTGTTCTTGGTCTGAGATTGTAAGAGCATGTATAGTCTCAGTTGCTCCGACTTGATGAAAATATTTCAAAATATATTTAAGATAAATTTCTGAAATCTCAGCATGCGTGTAAGGCCTGTGAAAAATGCTTCATAATCATTCAAGGTAGATAAAGAGAGCTTACTGTTACAAAGTGGAACACAAGATGTTTGGTGTGACTCTTGTGCATTGAGAGGGAAGAGAGGTGGAGTGAACAGGCTTCACTTTGTGGATTTTACAACAGGTTAAGAAATGAATTCCTGTGCTTGTCTCTTGGCAACACACACTGACACAATTTCCACAGCAGTTTATAGGCTGTGGTAGTATCTGTGACCTCTTCTATCCCTCAGGCCGTAGCTACATAATCACTTTAATTTTTATAACTATGCACAGAGCCAAAAAGGGCAATCTTGTCTTCCCTCATTGCTCATAGCAACCCATTCCTCTCCCTTCCCCTATGCTGGCCCTGTATGATCACTCAATGAGCTGAATCAAGAAACCAGTCTGGCTGAAAACTAACCCCAAACCCCCCAACTGCAGTACCTTTTCACAGTGGAGCAGCCAATGAGATACTTAAGAAGTTTGAGATTTGCGTGGCTGTGGGTGAAGTTGTCTCCTAAGGAAGTCCACCCTCTTGGGTCTCACTTCTGTCTGACACAGTGGTGCCGTGTAGCTCTTTTGGATAAAAGGTTTTCTGGGGCCTTGGCTAACAGGGCTCTTAGGTCACCAAAATCTGCTGATTACACATAAATGCAGATAACTGTTAACATAATTTTTCTATGACTTTATCTTCTCTTTTGTTGTTTCAAATCGTGTTAGATGTTGCTGCACTAAGTGTTAAAAAACCCTTTGAGTCTGTCTTTCATTCTTAGGACCAATGACTGTGGAGGTAAGTGTGAAATAATTTGCTGAGAGGGCTTAAGTTAGGTATAGGCCTGGGAGGAAAGAAAGAATCAAATGTAAATGAAACTTCCAGAGGCCTTGTAGCATAGTGTTACATCTAACTTTCCATTTTCAGCACAGTGCAACATTGATATTTTATTTCATTCTGGGGAAAGGGGGGAGAAGGCTGGCACTTCAAATTAGCAGCAGCTGCAGAATTAAGACAAGGGTGTTAGTGACTCATTTGGAAAAGTACTAGCTAAAACATTCTGTCTCCTAGAAAAAACATTAAAGAAGAGTTTATGATACAAACTTTGAATTTTGTGAATAGTGTCAGTGACCCTCTGGTTTCTTATGGGTAGCTTTCCTGATTAGTGACCATTTGCTTTTGACTATTGCGTATGAAAGTGAGGAGAATGCATGGGGACATTTTGGAGGGGGAGACATGGCTCCTATCAGGGTCAAAGACTCCAGAATGCCTCTTACTTTTTTTGACCCAGTCTCTTATCCAAAAGCTCAGATTATTATTGTTCCAGGTAGCTGGAAAAAATGGTTATATGTAGTAGTTTCTTTGATGTGTTTGTATAAATGACAGAGTAGTCAAACTCCAGTTTCCCTGAACTCAGGGAACTTGGATCATAGAAGGAGTTTCTTTGTTCTCAGTCCCAAATTTCTTTCCTCAATTCACTATTCTCACCACTCAGGCCTTTTACTGGACTGTATTCACAGTGCTTATATTTAGGTTGTTCTCTACTCATTCCACATCTGTATTTGGGTGAGGTTTTTTTCCTTTCTCTGATGAATATGGGTATTTCCCTGTTTTATGCCCAGGTCCTACAAATGGCTTTATTTAGAAGAGCAGGCTATTTTCAGAAGACAAGGCTAAGGGGAGAGCTAATTGCTGTCTAAATGTATCAAATGAGAATGTGTTGAAAAAGTGGAGCATCTTGGAGATGCGTAGGGTAGGATCACAGGATAATTCAGGTTGGAAGGGACTCCAGGAGCTCTCTAAATCAGCCTTCTGCTCAGCTCGGGTTTGTCTAGAAGATCAGACCAGGTTGCTTAGAGCATTATTCGGTCTGTTCTTGAAAGTCTCCAAGGACGGAGATGCACAGCCTCTCAGCACAACCTGTTTCAATGCTAGCTATTCTCGTGGTGGTTTTTTTCCCCTTATTTCCAGTCTGAAGTTCTGCTGTTTCAACTTAGGCTCATTGACTTGTCCTCACACCATGGACCACTGTAAGAATCTGGCCCCTTCTCCTTGATAACCTCCTCAGAAATTTCCATTCTATAACTGGAAAGCTGCTATTAACTCCCACCAAAGCCTCCATTTCTCCTGCTTGAACAAACCCAGTTCCTTCAGCTTTTCACGGAATATGTGATCCAGTCCCCAGCCATCTTGACAGCCCTGCACTGAACTCGCTCTGGCTTGTCAGTGCCACTTACTGGGGGCCCAAAACTACATGTGGGATTCTGAATGGAGCCTTTCGAAGTGGGGATGGTAACTTCCCTGAGTGCAGCCCAGCAGGAACACCAGAGCATGCTGCTGGCTTATGCTTGGCTGGCTGTCTGCCACAGCCCCCAGGTCTGTTCCAGCAGAGCTGCTCCTCAGCCAGTTCTCAGCTGACATAATTTCAAGGGACTCTTCCTTTAGAGGTGCAGAACTTTGCACTTCTCTGAGGTAAAAATGTTAAACACACCAGTCCCAGTATAGGGACTTGTAGTGCTCCACTTGGTCCAGGTATGACATTCACTGCTCTCCCCTTGTCTGCAGGGTTGGTACTTTTGTCATAGAGGGGAATAGGCAATAGGGTGCAACACAATGGACAAAGTTAGGACATAAGAAAATTGTGATTAGATATGAAGAAAATCTTTTTTTCGCTGTGTGACCTGAAGGTACTGAGAGAGGTTCTGTGTTGCCCTGGTTTTTGTAAGCCTTCTGTTTTTAACCTTGGAGTCAGATTCTTTCTCACACAGTTTCATGTAAATAATAGCCAGTGTTTACTTAATGGTATTTTCTGTTTTTCATTCCTTTTGTGATAAGACAACTTTGATGAGCACCTTTCTTCTCCAGTGGGATTGAGAAGGAAATGACATGCTCTCCAATCCCTTGTGGAGTTGGGACGTGTATAAGAATGAGATAATGTAAATAAATCCATTCCATTTTCCTCCTTTCTGCTGAACCTGGCAGGTGCGAGAGCGTCTTTATTGTGTCTCCGCAGACACAGTTCTGGAATCTCTTGGAGATGGTGGAAAACTCAACAGGTCCTGAGCAACCTGCTCTTGGAGGGAAGTTGAACTTGCACAACCTCCAGTCATCCTTCCCAAACTAGTGTGTGATTCTGTAAGGCTGGCCCTGGTAGCTATCCATCAGCATAAGAAACTCTAAAGAAACTGTTACTGTTCCTTCCGTGTTCCATCATTGTAAACTGTGCAATGGAATTTGGAAACGAAAGGTATAGAAGGAAATCCCTTTTTCTGTTTAACAGAACATGCATTATACAAATATGCAAATGATATTTCAATAATCATAAATCATGCAAATTCCCTTATCCCATTTTAGCAAATATCTTGTTTAAGCTGCTTAAAAATTGAGTTTTTAGGTTTGTCTATTTGTTTTTCTTCTGGCAGAACATTATAGTACTACAAAATTATGGTGTAAATTGCGACAGACTTGTATACATTCTCATACCAAACCACTTTTTTTAGGCTGACATTTCTCGTTCCTGCATCAAATCTGAATATGATGGTAAGTTTTTGTCTGGAACATGGATTAAAAATTAAATAAAAAAATAATTAATGCCCAAATCTTGTTTCTTTCCAAGCAGACATTATTCAGAGGTACAGCAGAATACTGAGGAAGGCAGTATTCTTTCTAGCAGAAAAAATTGGAAGAATTTACATGTTGCCATTGCTTTTCACTAACAGTTCTGCTATATTTCACATGACTTTTCTTCCAAATTACAGTAAGTTCATCAGCTGCAGGAACTATGGATACATGAAAGGCTTCCAAACCCACCCACCCAGCTTCTTTAGCTCGCTCTGCTTTTATTAGCACTTCTTTCCAGTATCTTTTATATACTCTCCCCCAGATTTTCTTAGGATTTTCAATGGCAGGTATAATAATAGGAACTCACATGTTCCCAAATCCTAGAGTTAATCTTAAAAATGCTGCTTTTACTAGAGCTTTAAAAAAATCGAATCACAGCTATGGTTGTCAACCAGATTGGTGATGAGAAAAACATGTAAGACCCACCAAATGTCAGTTCATTTTTACACTGCTAACTAAAATGATCATAGTTGTCCATTAATTCTGAAAATCATGTTTCTTGTTAGGTGCCAGAATATATATTTAGGGACCCAACACTGGTTTAAGTTGGCCCTAAGATGACTTTCATTGCCAGAAGGTCAAGACAGCAGCATTATCATGGCAAGTCATTATAATAGAAAAGAAATTGCCAGTTGAACAATTCTTTATTTTTTTCTTTGTTCTGGAGTGTTTACCGTGATGGTGACTGGGCTATCTGAATATTAAAAAAAGTGCAGATTTTTCCAAAAATATAGAATTGGGAGAAAAATGAAGATACATTTGTGTACTGGGGATGTTTTTGCTCTTAGTGATTTTAAATGCTATTCTTGGAATTTTATTTAGTTGAGGGTGTGGGACTAGGGAGGAGTGTTACCAAGCATCTAACACTTAAATGCTGAGTAGCCATGTTACTTTTTGGGAGAAATAGCAAAATACCATGGTAAAAATGAAAGAGAATGATGAAAGTTTACTTTGCCATGTTGCCCCCAAAAGAGGCAGGAAAACAACTATGCATATTTTATATCTGTTGCTCCTTTCCTTCTTTTAAAATTGAAAGTGGAATTCTATGTCAGATGAATAATTGAATAATGATCACATGAATAATAGATACCTTTTTATTCATATGAAATATAATGGGTCATTTTCCATGCTTACTTACACTCTATTCAGCTCTGTCAAGATTAGTATAAATGGCTCCTCTTTTATTGATATTTATATAACGTTTAGAAATGTGTATATGCTGAACAACAGAACTCCTGGCATTTCTGTGGCACCTTTTAAGAGTAGGAGTTTATCTGAGTATTGTCTTCCAAAATGTATTCTGTCTTACTCATTGATGGAAATTGTGCTACTTTTGTCATCCAGGGAGGATGCTGCACATCCCAGTGCTCTGGTGGAGGCTGCATACACGCATTTTAAAAATGTGTTGGATATATAGTCTAGCTTAGATTTAGCTGCCTGTTGTTACAAAATATTCACAGTTGATTCAATTTCCTTGATTGACTAAATACTGTTATTCTTTGGTCTTTGAAAGTGTGGTGTCTACTCTGCAAGATAGCCTGTGCTTCAAGTAATTTAGATATTGGGCAATCTAGTGAAGTATGGATGTGCATGTATTATTTCTAAAATATTTGGGGATGCTGTCTGTGTAACATTCATGTGTAAAATTGGCACTAGTTTGTGATTTTTTCATAAATTAAGACCTCAGTCCTTTTCTTGACACTAAACTCCATGTGTTCTTTAATTTAAATGTCCCTAGAATCTAGTCTTTGCAGAAAAATCATGCACCAGAATCTTCCTTTTGTATCAAGACATAATAAACGTAATATTAAGTTGAATATTTATTTTACTACAGCCCCCATTTTTCATTTAAATGATCTGGAAAATCTCCAGACCATACCAAACAGCCTGTAGCTTTAAAGCAGAGTTCAGGAGCCTCTGGATGCATTTGAGACAGCAGAAGGAAGGCTGGTATCAAGGGTTGTGTACAAATGTGAGGAACTCTGGCTTGCCTAATTACTGGAGGATGTCAGGAGTCTGAGCTGGGATTTCTGGGAGTAGAAGGCTGAGAGCCATGTCTGGGAATGACAAATATTTCACAGTTTTAGTGAGAATCTTTTGATAATTGATACTTACAGGAGTAGCATCTGGAAAAGAGGAAAAGAAATCATGTCTCAGAATGCCACTGAGATAACGGCAGAGAAGTAGCAGGGGTAATTTTATTTAATGTTGGCTTCACTGAAGCAACAGACACCTTTAGAACTACCCACTGTTAGTCCTTGCTCCCACGTTGAGGCCCAGAGCACCTGGTCTCGAGAGTGGTGGGTTTGGACAGAAGGGAGGTGGTTCCATGGGGCTGATCCAGCTTGATTTTTTTGCCCCCAGCACTGAGCTTGTCTTTGGAGGTGGGTTAAATAGGCTCTTACAAGCTGGCTGTAGACCTGTCTCTTGAGACGTGTGTTGTCATTTGAGATAGGAAAAGAGGAAAAGGTAACTGAAAGTACAAATCCAGATGGAGGGAAAATGTAAAGAAAACTAATTTTGAAAGAAGAAAATTGCTGTGGGGAACAGATAAGGGAAAAGAGTAAGTGAAAAGAGCAGAGGAGAGCAGAAGCCCAATTTGGTGGAGGGACTGTGGCATGTGTGCCAGAGCATGGCACAAGAAGACACCTCCAGCTGCCAGGCCATCCATGGGGAGTTGCGTCTCCAGCTAAAGGAGATTGAAGGCAGTATTCTGCAAGAGCTCAGTTTGGGGATTGCTAAAGTTCAGCAAGAATAAAAGGGGTTTTTTACAGAAACAATGGATGCCTTTGGGGAGCAGACAGACAAGACCTCTGGGAAAGGCCTTATTTTATACAGATTGTGAGAGGACAAAAGGTGTTCCGGGGACAAATGTGACAGTTATCTTTGCCTCTTATCTGCTGCAGCCCTGTTGTGGTACTGGATATAAAGTTACAGAGGTAAAGTTCTCAGAACTGAAGAGTTTGGCATTTCTTTTTACTTCTTGTAGCTTATATATTATTATTTATTACACTGAAACTAGAGTAAATGCAAGAGCTTCCTGAACACTCTCTCAAGTGATGTGGTGGTGTTGCAATTCTTTTTGATATTTTATATGTTCATAAATTCTCTTATGCTGATAGGTCTGGCATGAATCTGAATCCAAGAAAATATACAGTGTAGCAAAGACTAAATGGAGTTAGTATCCACTCACCCGACACAATATCACTGCTCCTAGCAGAAGTGGCTAAACAGAAAAGAAGCCCAGAAGGCTCCCATCTCAGTATAAAAGATCAGAAGAGTATGCATGGGGAATAGAGCTCAGTTGAAATTATGCAGTATATCAGTCAGAATGAAACTTAGAATTTATAGTAACATATTTTTTTGTCTTTAAGCTTCATGCATAGAGAGACATGCTTTCTCACATTAACGTTTTCCTTGCACATTTGTGCTGTTTATACTATGCCAGAACCCTTGTGTGTCCAAACACACTGCTCTGGTCATGTGTCAGTTAGCTCAAGGCTGAGGTCCATCACTGCAGCCTGAGGAGATTCTGTGTTTGGACAAGAAATAAGATTCTGGCCTGCCTTGGTGGGCTTTCTGTTTAAATTAAGATCACTTGGAGGAAAAAGCAGGACCTGAGAGCAGGTTAGAAGTGCTCAACTCGTCACTGCAGAATAGCATTTGCCATTTCTGTAACTGAAATAGAATGATCTGTATATTTTAATTCATATTTTATATGAAGTAGCCAGAATCACTGTGTGTTATGGCCTTTGGCTGTGGTGGAGATCATGATACTCCAAAGGACTAGCACACAGAGTTTGTATTTTTCTGTCACAGTCTACCCCTGTGGAGCAACACAGCCCAAAAAAGGGCTTTATGGAGAAGGAGTTGCAAATAATGCAGAGTGATTTTGCACTTTTGAGTATGCTGTCCTGAAACTATAACTACATCCAAAGAGAGAAGCTTCCTTTTAGTTTGTTCAGGTTTAATGTCTCTGTTTTGTAGCTTTTGGTTTTCTTTCTTTTTGATGGTATTTTTTTTAGTTTTTTGGCATTTTTTAATCATAGGTTATATTGGTGATATTAGCACTCAAAAATGATAAAATCTCAGAGTTTTGCAGCATATAGTTTCATCCTGCAGCTCTGTTGTGTGCAGTGATCCCCTGAGAATGGAATTTGGCATCTAGTTCCTTGATTCTGACAGCAGGGATCCTTGAGTGGTAACTGCTCTGCAAGCACTGGGCACAGTATTAGCACAGCAAGCACTGGTGGAAGGCCAGGTATAAGGATTATTAGGTATTCTGGAAAAATTATCCCCAAATAGTTTCAAGCGAACAGAGCTTTCTTCTTGAAAAAAAGACTACCATTGTCCAAAACAGCTTTATCCACTTTCAAAGCCAACTAAACAAGAAAAGGAATTCTTCTTCTGCAAGGTGATTGCCTTGTCACGGTGTTACTTGTAGATGTAGTTATATTTAAATCTGTTAATGAATGCATGAGGCTTCTGTTCCTGTTCTTTCCAGGATGAAGCCTTAAAGGTTTGATGATACTGAGGTAAACATGCTGGAGTGTTAGAGAGTAAAAGCTGTCAATGGTGCAGAATATTGATGTTAACAAGATTTAGAGCTTGTCTGCAGTTAAAAATATAATGGAATTTATAAGGAAATGCTTTTCTGGAATTATTGAGCACATTAAATTCCCATATAGATGTTCATGTATCTACACATCCCTATCCAGGGTTACTTCAGAGTAGTTCTGGTAATTTTCCAAATGTAGACAAGACTTAATTAAGCTGACTCAGTGTGTTAAACTCATGTCACCTAAAACTCTATTAACTATATTGTCCTCCTAATTAATGATTTTAATAGTTTTAATTATATGACTAAATCCAGTAATAGCAGAAGTAAATAAATGCACAATGAATATTTATTCACTTCACTAAGTGAGCATTTTGCCTGCCTGCAGTATTCAGGACCGGGCTGCAGAGCACTTGGCAGAACACTGATGAGATTTCTCTGCACTCTTTTTGATGTCTCCTTTCTTGAGAATCAGAAGTACTGAAATTACACAGGTATCTTGGATTTAATTTTAAATTGAAAGGTTTCTAGGATGTGCAGTAGTGCAAAACACAAGTAATTATGTGAATGTATCATAACTATATTAAAACATTTAATTAAATATTAGGAGTTTTAGAAGCAAAAAGTTATGTTACACAGAGGAATGAATATGAAATTGCTTAGCTTTATAAAAACCACATTTACTATGATGTATATATAGACATATATTTAATGTAATTACAGTAAGTGTTGGCATGAGAGACCAACTCTGCTTAGTTGTAGCCCTCCAATTAAAATTGGAGGGGAATGGAGTTAAGTAATGCTGAGTAGAATTTGACACTAAATACAGAAAAAACTCAGTTACAGTGTGCAGCATGTTCTACTTTTGTGACTCTTACAGACTTCAAAGAGAATTGTACATTTTCGTCCCAGGGCAGAAATTGGCTGTGTGCTTGGAAGCATGAAATCTTTCAAGGTAATACTTCATAACTATGGAATATATCCCATGAATGATATGTAGCTAAGAACTGAGAATCAAGTTACACATTAGGAATACTTGAAATTAAATATTTTTCAAGTTAAAGAGAGCATTATGCTGGGTAAACAATATATGGGGTTTTTTTTCTAGAAATGCATTGGAGCATAAATATATGAAGCATTGAAATATGTATGTTTGTATTTCCTGGTCTTTATTGAATTTTAGTAATAGTTCTTTAAGGAAAAAAGGTTTTTTCTTTATTTAATTTATTAGAATTTTATATTTGACTCTTTAAGTTTCTATTTTTAATTTCTTTTTACATTCTTTTTTAAAAATTCCAATTAAGTTTGGAATTTCTGATTTTAGGCAATTAATTTCCAAACATACCAACTTGTTTCAGCAAGGAAGGAGCAAATAGCCCTAAGATCTTACTAGCATCTGCACAGAAGCATTCACTAAGGCACTGTCAGTGGTTTTGTATTAAAAAAAAGTTATTGAGAACAAAATATAAATTGGTGAACTTTGTTGCACCCAAGATAGACAATAATTTCCTGACTATTCATTCTCACAGTGACCCAGACCCTTGCAGGTACAGAGGAGCTGTTTTGTCCTCAAGTGGACGTTCTTTCTGTAGTGCCAACTCTGCTCACTTTTCCTGAATCTGTTACCAGCACAGGCTGAAGCCCCATACACGGCAGGTTTAATGAGAGGTGTTGGACCCCTTCTATCTTGTTTTCTTCCCATGATACTTCTCCCTGCCTAGAGTGTTGTTGTGCCGGGGAAGGGGATGATCATGATTTTGGCTAAATATCTCTTATAGTTGAGGAGACCCTTCTCTGTTGCCTTTGGCCAATGTAAGAAATTGCTGAGGATCCAGCCAAACCCTCAAAAGCAAATTCTCATGAGAAATAGAAGAGGACGTTTATTTGAAATGAAATAAATAGTAAAGGAAAAGCACATTTTCTTATATTTGTTCTTTTGCTTGATGTTCTGTTCCTATGAGCCCAGGTGGTCAGGAGGGTTGTCTCTAGAAGCTGGGTGTGACACACTGGAATTGATGCAGGTTATTGGTCCTTCCTCTTTCTCCCCTTGGAGCAGGCTGGCAGCCCTGCACACAGGCCAGGCATCCATTGCACGGTGTGGGAGGGCTGAGGGGACTTTCATGTCTCAGGGAAACCCAGGGCACAAAGTGCATTTAGGAATAAGCAAAAGGGGTGGTAGAAGTGTTTTCTGTGATAATCCTTGGGTTTAAGGTAGACTACTGCTCTTTTTAAAACTTTGTTTCATTCTGTGAATTCAGTATCCTGTGACTAATGGGTACTATTAGGGAAATCTCCAGTGTTAGGAGATAATGTCAAGCTCATCGCAGACCTGATAAAGAACAATGCAAGACATTAATCTCATTGTCAGGAGACCTATAGATACATCTCAGCTGCAACAGAGATGTTATTTTTTGCTAATACTTTATTTCTGTCAGTTTTAACAACCTTCAGCTCTGCGTCACAATTCGTAAAATGCTTAATCATGAAAACAGCATTTGGAACTTATTAATGTAGTTAAGAATATTCACACGATTAAAAATCTGAAGTTCTACCTGACCTTTGCAGATCAAGTCTGAAGTATTTTGCTTGTCTTTACCAGAGCTCTGAATTGTCTAGATTCTGACAGCCACATAGATAAAAATGTAGATGTGCTGTACCTTGCAGAAGTTTTTAGACATATATAATTGGGGCTGGATTAGTACTATACTGATTTTTCTGTTATGTTGCAAAATAAAAGCCATTTACAAAAAAGCACATCTTGCAGTACTCATCCCCAAAAAAGAGGTTTCGCATGAAGACTGCATTTATATGAAATCTAATGGCCATATTATCAGTAAAATTTCACTGTCCTGCTGAAAATGAAATGCAGCAGCACTTATATAATGGAAACTTGGAACACTGTAAATTATGTCCTTTGAGCAATAAATGAACTTTCTTCTTAAATGGAACGGAAATTTAGGAATGCAGTGTTCTTTGTCTCATAATTGTCTGCCTACACACACCCAGTCTGCACTTTGAACAACTCGCCACTGAAGAAGCACATGTCCTATATTTTTGGTCTCAGATGTATATTTTAGTAGTTGAAGATGTCTTTACATTAACAAAAATAACTTCATAATGATTATACATTAGAGTTAATGGTGCCAGTTTTACATTATTATGTGCATGCATACTTGTTAGAACATGAATGATATTTTCAGAGTAACTATACATTTCATGGAACTTTTAAGTGGTTTTGGCTCCATTAAAGTCTTCAACACCATGTTTGTTGAACATGCACTATTCTTCTTACTAATCTAGTATTGCCATTTGTTAGGCAATGATGAATATGTTCTCCAGACAAACTAACAAAAGACAATAGATCAGTTCTCCATCCAGGAAAACAATACGATGTAAACAGAATATTAGACAAGGGCTTTAGAGGACAACTCATCAATCTGTAAAAGAAAAAGGTCAGCCCCGTATGATGTCTCTAACTGTGCTTCAGAAGAGGTAAATATAAAACCATAAAGAAAAGCAACTGTCATTAAAAGCTAAGTGTAAAAAGCACAAGCTTCATTATCGTGCTGATCTGGATGAACCTTAAACAATGTTTACAGTAAGGTTTGGAGAGTTGCCTAGCACTGGCGTATACACAATTAAACAACATAGCTGAACTTTTCTTTCATGTCAGCATACTGCTGAAAAGACCTCCATTGTACTCATATGATAGTCATTCTTGGAACTTACAACATAAACAGGAGGAGAGAACATTGACTTGTAATTCTATCCCATGGTGGCTGAGTGCATCAAGGGACATGACAGCATTTTCACCTGTACAGTTTAAGGAGTAAATTATATATACAAAGTAATGGTAAGGGCATAGCAAAACCTGAACTCAGTTTGGACATGTTAACATGTACCTGAATTTGGAAGTTGCAAGTATGGACTAAGAGTTATTTAACATACTACAAAATTAATTCTGATTGGTTTGGGCACCCGTATTTCTGTGACTAATAAGCATCTATATTCGTCCTGGCTTTGGTATAGTACCCCAGGAAAGGCAAGGACGAATTACTGAAGGAATAAAGGAAAGCCGCAGCAACAAGCCAGTTGGTAGACTTTGAAAGTGGATAATCTGAATTGTAACTGCAGTTTTGCATGTCTTTAGTCCCAGAAATGCTTGTGTTTCACATTATAACACTAGGAATTTTCTTATTGTAGGTTTTTTCTTTTCTATTACTTTTAATTTTTTTAAAAAATAAATTATTTTGGATATCACTTTTGCATACATATACATTGTAATAGTTCTTGTAGTGCTTGCAACTAGTGTTATTTCATTAACTGGCCACCCTCAGTTCCTATTAAGCTGTTTATTTTTATGTAGAGACTATACCCAAATGAACATTTTTAATGAAAAATGTAATATTAGTGGATGTATGTAAAAATGGAAGTTAATGTAGAATATGAATTTAAATGTACAGTGTATGACTTGTTTAATTGTACAACAATGAACAAGATTGTCTGCAGTTGATGACACTGCAGAAAAATGGACACTAATTGAATGGTACATGAAAAATGTTCCAAACTTGCATCGGAATCCAGAAGAGAAGAACAGTTCAAAGCTTATGAACAAATTATAAACATAAATCACAGAATGGGTCAGTTTGGAAGGGACCACAACAGGTCATTTGGTCCAACCTCCCTGTTTAAGCAGGGCTATTCCACAGCATGTGGCCCAGGATTGTATTCGGACAGTTCTGCAATATCTCCAGTGAGGGAGACCCCACAACCTCTCTGGGCAACCTGTTCCAGTGCTAGTCACTCTTACAGTAAAGTTCTTCCTCATGTGCAGGTGAAACTTCCTGTGCATCAATTTCTGCCCTTTGGCTCTTGTCCTGTTGCTTGGCACCACGGAACAGAGGCTGGTCCCTCCTCTTGTCACCCTCTCTTCAGATACTGACAGACCTTGATGAGGTCCCCTCTCAGTTGTCTCTTCTGGAGGCTGAACAGGCCCAGCTCCCTCAGCCGTTCCTCATAAGAGAGATGCTCCAGTCCTTTATATTCATAGTTCTCTGCTGGACCTGCTCCAGTAGCTCCATGTCTCTCTTTTCCTGATAAGCCCAGAACTGGACACAGCACTCCAGATGTGCCTCACTAGGGCTGAGCAGAGGGGTGGGATCACCTCCCTGACCTGCTGGCAGTGCTCTTCCTAATGCAGCCCAGGACACCATTGGCCTGCTTGACCACAAGAGCACTGCTGCTTCATGGGCAGCTTGTTGTCCACCAGGACCCCCAGGTCCTTCTCCACAGAGCTGCTTCCCAGCAGGTTGGTTCCCAGCCTGTGCTGGTGCATGGGGTTATTCCTCCCCAGGTGCAGGAGCTTGCATTTGTTTCAAATAGAAAATGTTTTCTTTCAAATATTATTTTTCTCAATCAATACCTCTTGACCTTTGCTTTCTGTTGGAATAGTACTAATCCTGTGCAATTTCAGATAATCACAACACTCACTCATCAGAGATGAAAACAGGTTTTTGTATTAGTTGCAGACTTGAAATTAGGGTGTTTAACCTATACATTCTTTACCCTTTCACTGAGCTGTTTTTGCTGCTCATTGACCAAAAATTATTCACACTGCTGTCTGACATTGCAGTTTATTACAGTTGTGATAGAATAATTATATTCTACTCTATACTAGAGCTGACAATAAAAGAAAAAGTAATCATTTTATGTTGTCAAGACCTTCAATCCCTCAGTGGTGAATAACTTTCAGTTTTCAAAAAAAGGCCTCTCATTTATCTGGACAGACACTCAGCTGGAGAACAGTGACATGCCAGTATTATTGCTTTAAAAATTCAGAATTTAGGAGTAGTGCATGGACTCTTGTGTGAGAAGTACATAAAAAATTTCATTAGCAATCCTGTGGCATGTTTGCTAACAGCATTAGAAAGTGCTCTTCCAAGCAGCCCAATCAAGAAGTGAATGTACAGGGACTTTATTTCCATTGAAGTGTATTTTCTCAAATTACTGTCCTTTGAATTAGGCCTTTCTGTCAGATGCAATTCATGTTATATTGCCAACTGTTGCTGGTACCTTTCCCTCATATGTTAAATACAAAAAAAAAAATCTTCCATATTTAATGAGTTCTTTCTTTTTAAATTAGATGGCTTTTTGTGTATTCTGGGAAGCCAAAGGAAGGTCCTGGCTTGCAAAGTCAAAAGAATATCTTGGCGGTGCAAAAACTAATCGATAGCCACTGGGTAGACTGAGAGAGGAGTTCACCATTTGCTGGTACACAGCTTTGTGCCTGCAGGCTGGAAATGAGCTCCCTGTGGGGACACCCTGGGTTTAGACAGTGACTGGTACTTAGATGTCCCAAGAATTGTAGTCTGAGGAGAGGAAAAGAAATACCAAATGTGAAGGCACATGGCTGCTGCACATCAGTAAAGTCGAAGCTGTGTCCGCTGTGCACTGGAGATGTTTCCCTGTGGGCTTGGATGAAACTTTTGTTGCTATGTGTGGGTAACATCACCCATATTAACTTGAATGGGCTTATGCCCAGCGAAGGGAGAGAGAAAAGCTCTGAAAGCCGGTAGAGTTCACTTTCAATTGCAACTATCACATCTCCTTTAAGACTGTAAGAATATCATGCTACACAGTGTATCTTGTGGCTGTAAAGAATTCTGCCTTAATAACATTTTAATGTTTGCTAATATAAATCTACCTTGTCGCTGGCAGCACAGTTTTCTTCTAATAATGGCATGCATTTATAGCTACTCCCCCTGTGTACTGATATCAGCAATCCTGGTGCAGATAATGGGTTGTCACTGCTTCTGTGATAAATTTGTATTAACTACAGCTAGACTGTATTTATTTGTCATGTTAACTCATAAACTGGGACTTTGCTCAAAACTAGTTTATAGAAAATAATTTATAATTTACAAAATATGCTTCTCTGATTTTTTTTATTGTAAGAGGAAGCTACCATCTTATTTGAGTGTTACTTGTCTTTTAACAGTGACTTAACTTTGCTTTTTAAAGTAAGTGAGAGGATGTTACTTGATATTTCAAAATGTGGGCCAAATGTCTTTGTACTTCAATGATAATATGACTGGGTTAATTTTCTAAGGCTTTCACTCAAACATTAGTAAAGTAAGTGTTAAAATAAATATCAAAAGATAAAATAGAAATAAAATACATCTTCTGGTAAATATTTTCTGGTATATGTGTGGCTCTAACTCACATTGCTTTAAGGTGCTACCAAATGATGAGGTCCTATTTATGTACCAAAACAGGCCTAAAATGATACATGAGAAATGCCCAGGCATTGCATTATTCCCTGTCCAATTTCACAACTGTTGTTATTATCCCATTAGACCCAATACATCCAGTTGCTGTACATTCATGTCAAGATCACTTCAGCTACACAAATCATTATTTTGGTGCAATTAATAGTCCTGTGTTGCACCCCAGAAATTCCGTGATATATGTTCACTTGTTCGTTGTTTCCAGGGAAAACTAACCCGAACTTGTAGACCTTTCTGCCCAACACACCCAGACATCCAAGTTTAATTTTGTTCAAGTATTCTTTATTTGCTCAGTCCCTAACCACTGATGTGATTGGTAATAGATAAATGAGGAATCCAGATACAAATCATACAGTAGGCTTCCCTTCTAGTGATCCCCATAAAATCTTGATGCTTAACCTATAAATTGTTTGAATAGTTTTGGGTTTTCTTTTAAGATAAATTCTAAGTACAAATTGCTGGAATGTCGCTGTAGTGAATTGTCACTGAAATTTACTGAATTTAGATTTCTTCATCATTTCTTTCAGAAAGTTGTTGTTGTTTATTTTTTCATGACACAAGAAGCTTGGCAAAAAAGGCACGAGCCAGTTCAATTGTAGACATAAAAAAATACAAACCATTTTAACCCATCAAGCTAATTATGGTATTAAAAATTGACATCTCCAGACTCCATGCTTCCTTTTTTTAACTTCTGCACAAGGACAAAAATGGATGTGGCGTACATGTGAAACAACATGAATTTGCAGTCAGAAAAGAGAACTATTAACAGTAGACCTCCATGGATGCATCCTGAAGGACTTTCTTTCCAAATGTGTCCTGTTGTAAAGCACTGGGATTACTCATAGTAGTAGAAATTTGTTCTGGGACTTTACAGGGTTGCCACCCAACCATTTTGTGGCTCCCAAGATATGCAGAACTTTTGTAAAACACAGAAGAGCTGAAGAGCATAGGGAAAGTACTTCTTTATATGTAGCCTTGCCAGTCCAGAGATGCCAGGACATGCAGGTCTTATGGTGCCATCACATTTTAAACAGAACTCTCCAGTGCTTTCACTAGCAAGTTGTACTTGAGAATTGGTGGCAAGAATATGACCCCGGTGTGGTGTGTGCTTGCAGGCTGAGCGGTGGTGGGAGGCCAGCTGTGGAATGTGGGAAAGCGGCTGAACTGCTGAAGTCATGCAGGGAATGTTAAATGTGTCTCCAGCTGGCAGGGAGCTGTGGCTTAAACACAAGCTCCAGGTTCTGGGTATTGCCGAGTGTTCCCGGCACCCTCGGCTCCTGCTGCCCTCAGCATGGCGCCGATACAAGTCGCAGATGGATCGAGAAGAAAATTAAATGCTTGTCGCCTTTTAGGGGAGTTTTAATGGCAAATGGAGTGAGGCAGTGAAGGCTTAAAGTTTCTTATTATGAACTAAGTGTTATGGTAGCACAACCAGTGAGAAATGTGGTCCAGAAATGTTAATGCTGCAAAGAAAATGAGCTCTCATATTTTTCTTTTTTTTTTTTTTTTTATCCTTGGGGTGTGGTCCTCTTAGAGAAAATGCAATTCACCCCTCTTGAACAACCCGCTAAATTGGGGGCGGGGGAGGGTCTTGTCCTGCAGCTTGGCCAACACATTCCAGCTTCACAGTAAAGGCACCAGAGGCAGGGACTGCCACCTACCTGGGCATGGCAAAGGGCAGAGGGAGAGCCCGTGGGAGATGTGATGCAGCTCTTCTAGGTGGGCAGATAGAATTTCCTCATGTCCTCCAGGGGTCCCCGATTAGCAGAGCAGCTGCTGGGAATACCCCTAAGGGATACCCCTAAGGGACACCTGCGAATATTTTCACATGATTTTTTATCATGCTGATATCACTTTGCATCAGCCCAGAGCCAATAGGAATATTTGTTGAGACAAATCCTGCCGAGGTGCCAGCGAGGTGGCTGCTGGTCCAAGTGCACAGGCTATGTAATTCCAGGTCTATAGGGAGAGGACTCTGTAGCTATACCCTGTGTTGTCTAAAGGTATACAGAGAGCAAAACAGTAAAGCTCAGAAGTGGCAACTGTGTTACGAATACCATAGAAATTTTGAGTACCATCTATTAAATATTATTAAATCAACAGCAGAAAATTGCTTATTATAAACTGCAGTATTTTACTGCCAAACCATGCAAGTCCCTAGCAACAGTCCTCCTCTGGAAACTCCTTGTTGTCTTCCTAATGGTAATTTTCATAACAAGATTACAATTTCAAATCATCAAGAGAAAGCACTGATGGGCTTCTTTTCAGCTTTTGCTTAGCTAAAGGCTCCACCCAAGTAACTCTGGTCATGAGACATTTTCTTCTGTTAGTCATAACTCAGGATGTGTCACAAATGCCATTAACGTTGAAAAAGACACAGGCTGAGCCTCCTTATTTTTAATCCTGACCACAAGCCTCTTGACTCTGGATCAGTAACAGAATGGAGAAACACGAGAAAAATGAACTTTTAGAGTATTCCTATGCAAGCAATAATTTAAAGGGGTTTAGA
Source organism: Platysteira castanea (assembly GCA_013397175.1). NCBI lineage: Eukaryota > Metazoa > Chordata > Aves > Passeriformes > Platysteira > Platysteira castanea. The sequence goes on from VYXC01002222.1 coordinate 527,046, forward strand.
GATTAACTCTGGTGAATCTGGCACAGATGTCAAACATTACTTTCCCCGTCTAACCACACCCTCCTTGCCTATCCTCTCCCTGCTCACACACCCCAGTTAGGGTAGCATGAGGACACCTGCCCATGCCTCTGCTGTTCCCTGGAAGAGTTTGGCACTGCCACTCAAATTTGCCTTGCTTGATCATACAGCATCATCAGCACTGCTTCTTGGAGGAAGGTGTCCCCACCTTGGGAACTACCTAGGACCAGAGAGGAAAGTGTGCTATAGGCAGTAGATGAGAAAGCAATGCATCTGGGATGGACATAGAGCCTCATTGAAGACAATCTGGTTGGAAAAGGGGGTGAGGACACGGCAGCCAGGGGAATACAGGAGAGCAGCAACAGAAAAAATACTTTGCAAACACATGGAAGCTCACCTTCCAGCCTCCTCCTCAGTCTGTCCTATGGGAATAAAATTCTTCTCACAGTCAGGAGTTGGAGTGCCTGAAAAGGAGCTCTAGTGGTGCAGGAGGCTGGGGAAATGTGGCGGAAAAGTTTTGCTGAGCTGAGATACTGCATGCTGTATTTGGAGCAGCTGAGGCTCAAGCATTCCCTTCTGCTCATTCTGCCAGACAGGCATTTTTGGCAGAAGAGCAAAAAGGACACCTGGAGGCAGCAGTACCTCAAATTACTAGAGGCACACTTGCAAATGCTCATCTGCCAAAGCCTAACACGTAGTAAGAACATTCACTGCTCTCCAGTAGTCAACAAACAGAGTCGTTGCTGTATGGTATCAATAGAAGCAGCTGGTACAAGCAGTGAGTCTAAAGGAGACGAACAGCAGACAAACATTAAGTGCTCGTAATTTGTGCTCCAAGGTCTACAGCTCAGTTCAGATCAGTATCCAAAAATACAGAAGATACATTGTAAAATTAAAGCTGTGTTTTCAGATGTGTTCTTCTGTATCTGTACCAACTTTAAGCATTCCTCTTTGTCTCCAGCCATTCTCTCTCTCCACATTACCCCATCAACAATGCCAGCAGAGCTGCTAGTGGGGCCATACAATGAAATAGATCTGCGAACCAGCCCAGGTTAAAAATATACAGCAAAAATGAATACTAGCAACAAGCAGGATAAGGGGGGAAATGTTTATGCTAGCATTGTAGCTGAAAGAAATTTAGGAAACTTTGCATTAGTGAATTCTCATTTACTGTTGGAGAAAATAACTGATGATGTGCAAAGTAAAACATGGGATCAATGTCCTGGCAGTCTGAGAAAAGCAATCACAGATATTATTTATGTCTTATAAAAGGGGTTATATTAATGTGAGATACTACTAATTTATTACATAAATGTTATTGCTGTGTAAAACATGGCCTAGTCAGACACTTCTGTAATCTGTAAGTAAAAAATGAGTTTCAAAAGTTATATATTAAATATTACTTTTATGGTACAGTGGAGGAAAAAGTAATTGTGAAACTCAAACTAGAATTAGGAGGTTTCTAGAGAAAATCTTGTGCCATAGTGTTAGAGTATTTCAATACTATATTTTGTAGTCTTTGGTATAAAATAAACCCACAGTAGTGCTAAAAGTCTAATTGAAATATATATAAAAATACATATTTATTTTCATAGTTACAAATGAAATGAGGAAATCAATTTGATCTCAAAGTTTGGAAATAGGGGGGAAATGAGCTACCTTTTCTGAGTAAACAATGACTGATGTTGTACAGAATAAGAAAATAATCCAATCAGTCAGTCTGTTCTTACGGTGAAATCATCTTCATATCACAGGACATGAAATAAGTTCATAAAGTGAAAAAGGAATGAGGAAAGCTTGTAATATTTCGGGAGAAATCAGATTTGCAAAGGCTAAGATGTATTTGTAAATAGGTCTTTTCATTCATGTGAACGGGGCACAGCACACTGTACTTCATATCTGCAGTTTAGAACAAACAAGGAAAGCAGAGCAGCGAACAACCGGTGCACAGATGTTGGGGTACCGGGTGTGTGGTGAAGCTGGGTGCTACAGGCAGAGGTCTTTCTGCACCCAAGGAGCTTTGCCAACCACTTCTAACATCCCAACACCTCGAAGAAACCTTAAAGCGTGGATCTGTTAATTAGTTTCAAACATAACTCTATCTTATCTGTTCGGGTTTTATGCCTTAAATGGGTCAGTTTGGGGGACTGTCATTTATCTGATAAGACAAGAACTATCTGAAGAATTTTTTGAGTTGCTGGAATCTGAAAACTGGGAGTGAAAGGCAATGCATTTGGAATCCATCTGCAATGGAATATTTTAGTTTACCTGAAATGTATTGTTTTTAGAGGTTTTAGTGAAACACTAAGTTGAGAGCATTCTTCTTCAGGCCGAGTTAATTGTTTCTTTGCCACAGTTAATTTTCAAGATTTTTAAAGGCAGTAAATATCATTTTGAAATGTTATATTTAACTATTTAATGAGAAAAAGTTCAGAATGAAGTAAAGGGGTTTATTGTCAATAACTGTTGTGAGGTTTGTTGGTTGCGCTGCATGGTGCTCATCCCTGATACCAGTGGAGAGATTAGCTGAGATTGGTCATGTGTTGTCTCTGGACCCTTTTTGTGTATCCATCTTCCAAATTAAATGCCTCCTTGTATATTTAAAGCTCTGTCCTTATTTCCATGCCCTGATTTATGGAAGATGGAGTAAATCCTCTATCTTCTTCCTGACTAATAAAAGGGTCGATTGAACTACATTGCTGTAAGATAAATAATTTTTAATCAACTACTGCCTCTGTGGCCTGCTTTCTATAATTTTGCTTTTCACTGATTTTGCAAGTAACTTCAGCAGAAGTGATATGGTTTCTGAGAGTTCAGTTTTCACTTATTTTACATCTGGCAAATTGTCCCATTCTTTGTATAATGCTCAGGATTTTAGAATGAGTGTGTAGTTAGTTTATAAAGATATGATTGATTTTGACATGCCTTTATTTCAACTGATTTAAAAAAATCTTTGTTTCTCCCAAACATATCTAATTTCCAATTGATGTTACTGTCTAAAGGCATAGTAGCCAGTAGGAGGGGAGCAAAGTTATCAGCGTTCAATGGCAGCTTGTTGGAGATGTGAAATGAGATGCTGGTCTCAGCCTGTGTTTGTTGTACTTAAGAGGCCACTGTCTCAGTTGTCACCCTTCCTCAAACGCTCAGCAGAGAGTCAAACAAGGGAACTGCACACTCGCTCTTTTTAAAGGCAAACCTCCAAAAGCAGGTTTGAAGTAAACCCACAGGGCAGATGGGGAAGCTTCCTCTCCCACTGCCCATACTGAAAAATGTGATCTAGGCATTTCTGGAGCTACTAAACCAGCTTTAAGGTAGAGAAGGAAGGATTTGATGTTAACTTCAAGAGGAATTTAAGTTTTAACTTTAGGATTAATGTCTTAATCCAAATTTAAGCAAGTCCTTAACTGCTAAAAACCAAACCTTTGAGATTTAACGTGAAAATCATGTCATCCTGGCTGTAGTGCAATAACTGAGGGCCCAGGCCAGATGCAGATCACTTTTTCTGTAATTGCCTTACCACCAGACTTTAAGATTTCAAAGGCACTTATTAGAGTCATGTTCAGTGAAAAAGAAAATTACAAAATTGTGTCATCAGGTGGGTTTTAAGGACATGAAGAGGCTGGGAATAATAGTAACAGACTGCTTCAGTACTCCTGGTGCCCAGGAACGATCCACTACAGCTAACTTGGGAGCTATTGGTTGTAGCTAATGGTTATTTCCTATTTAGTCAAGGAAGTTCAAGGCTAGAGGACATTTATGTTCTGGCCCTTGTCAGTGAGGTTGAATATGGCATAGATGAGCAAAAGATTATATTGTGAAGGTATTAAGACATTGAGTTCTCAACTGGATTCTGTGTTAGTGAACAGGCTTTTAAAAACCAATTCACAAATGGGGAAAAGTCTTTAAACCTTGCTGTCTTCTGTTTACACTTGAGGATAGCTCCCTAAAATGGTTACAGATGTTCCACCATCTGTAAATGAAGAGTTTAGTAGTAATAATAATAATAATAATAATAATAAATATGAATAGTAGTAAGTGTGTTGAGAAGCTTCATTATTTGTGCAGTGCTTCAAGAATGAAAAATGTTAAATGAATCCAATTAGTAATTAAAGTTAGTGCATGTAATAGAAAAATATGCCAAGTGACTTGGATTGGAAAGCAGTTAGTCAAAATTTAGCCTCTTTAGTCCGTTTTTTGTGGAAAGATGAAACCGAGGATTGTTATTCTATACACCATGAAAACTGAGTAATAATTAATGGGTGTTTTATAATTCATTGACAACACACCCCATTCATTAGTATGCATTTATGGAATGATGATATTCCCATGTATATATGTCATATACAAGTATAGATAAAAACTTGTATAAAATAATATACTGATTATGTATACTGATAATATAATGTATAAATAAATAATATACTGTAATTTATTTTTATTTTTTAAAACATTCATGTGCTTGTATATTTATATATTATTATATATTTGTGCTGCATACAAGCACAACTTCTGTAAAGCGCAGCTTCTAGTTGCATGGTAAGGTCTGACATTTCAAATACTCAGAAAACAAAGTGCTGTCTGACAGAGCAGACAACAGGCTTGCAAAACTTTGTACTTAAGAATAATGAATTCAGGAAATACCTTGTGCCTGACCCCAGCAACAATCTCTTCCTCCCTAAGAGTGATCTGTGTGCTCTGCGCTCCACAGTAATGGCAAACACACAGGCTGGAGGGAGGGGGGCATGGAAAAAGAATCTATAGCTAATGCAAATGTCTCCTCTTTGTGTGGATCCATGTCACCATTTTTGCTTACATGGGGCAAAGTTCTTTACTTCTCTCAGGGAAGCTCTGCATTCTGCAATTGAGGGCACCATTTTATTCTCAAAGAATAAGCAAATACATCCTAAAGCTGCCTAGGATAGCAGCCACAGCAGGATAACATTTTAGATCCAATCTGTCTCTGCTATTCAGCCACCATTTTCAAATCAGTATTGAATTATTGCCATAATTCTCCTCTCCTCTGACCTGACTCCTGCGCTTTATGACCGAGTGAGCAAGGAATCTATGCATATATCTAGAGACTCAGCATTATTTCTATGAATTTTGAAGAAAGGGATGCTGTGGAGTTATTCGTTTTACCCCTAGGACTGGTTTTATCTATTGATATACCTCTGAAAGAAGAAAAGAATATATGAACATGTGTTCAAAAAAACCCAAAAGATTTGTGTTGGTGGACACCCCTTCCACCTCCCCATGAGGGTTGAACCAAGTACAGAAGAAAACAAGGGATGTCCTTGTTATTGCTTGCTGATCATCGTGAGTTTTCTATGTGTTCCTAACCAGGACAGACAGGGGCTGTTACTCTTCATTGCCTTGCCCCTCATGAAAGTATTTATAGCAAAACAAAGCAGGCATAAGGTGTCTGTTATCCACAGCCTTCAAATAAATCTAAATCAAATCTTCAGTAGTTTTCTAACAGTGGAATAAGTGATTACCCAGAACATGGGGAATTAATGACTCTGGTCCCACATCTCCCCTATCCCAGACTACCTGTGTGTCATCCACTTTCCAGTAAATGGATAGCTTGGGTAGTCTGCAAATAATCAAGACAAGAGGTTGTTCCAGTAATACTCAAGACAGTAGAAAGTCTAGCAGTAGGGCCACCTCCTAGAACATTGCAATCTCTAAGTTGTTCCTTTAGTTAAAACACTTTTGTACCTTCAAAGAAATAAATCCTGACTCTGCATTAGGAAGGATGATACTGCAACTGTGTAATTCCCTACTACAGGTAAAAAAAGTTATAATTTGCTTTCCTGTTCCAAGGCTGGCCTGTTAACACCATGTTTGGTTCTTTTGTCTAAACTAAATATCTGGCTTGGTCACACTACATATATACATTTTTTTTGTTAACCAGATGCTTAGATCAGACCTAGTCCCCATTATGAATATTTGCAGGCTGCAAATGCAGAGGTTTCTGTCTGGTGGCTGCCTCCATGTTTCCATTTTCCATATTTCATACAGCCTTTATCTATTTTGTAATATTTAGCCATTATCTATTTCATAATATTTGCAGTATCCTGCCAGATCACTTCAGCAAGGTAGACAGAAAAGTGTCACTTTTCCTATGTGCCTGTCACATTTTCTGTTGTCTCCTGTTATTTTTCCCAGTTAAAACCAACAGTAATTAAACATGAATAAGATAACAAATCACTACTATTTTTATTTCCTTGTATACTAGCTCTATAATATTTTAGATTCTTCTGTTTACTTCTAGGTTGTAAACTAAATTATCTGTAGTTATCAGCATATCAAAGTAGAACAGTAATCAGTGTGAGGGGAAGAGTACTGGTTCCAGTTTTCAACTCAGCTCTGCAGTGCAAGGAACTTTTCACTGTCCCACTTGAATATGTGTCACGTGTCTCCCATGTTGACTGCAGAGGTTTTAAGACACTACAGTGAGGATTAGGTGACAAAAGTCAGTCAGGGTGCTGTGCATTCTGCCATAATCATCAGAAGAATAGTACTCGCTTACTTTGTACTGTTTATACCTGGTTTATGCACTATTGTGATGTTTTTAAATTACGTAAGGTCAAAAAAGCATTGAAACATTATTCCACCTAGTGGCTCTCTTGACCCTGCCTAAAACCAGTGCTTGTCAAACAAGCATGATTCAGGTTTCAATGATTGCATGATTGCAATGAATGCATGATTGATTGCATGTTTCAGGAACATTTGATTTAGATGTTATTTCTTCATAGTAAGTGTTGTTTCTGAAATAGTGTAAGTATTCTAGTCTCTCTGCTGTTACAATCAAAAGCAGTATTAAATTGAGAAGAAGACCTAACTGGATCTCCCAAATGTTGTATGAGTCAACTACTTTAAAAAAGAATTGGCAGAAAAACATCAAGATTCCAAACAGGTAGCATGAAACATGGGCAAACTATCAGCTGGTGTACTGTTTGGATCATGCCCCAAGTGTACAAGCAGAATGCTTTAAAGTCAATAGTAATAACTAATACTGGATGAAATAAAAGCTCAAAGTACATCAAATCTTATTTAAATTACAAGGGTAAAAAAATGTTGATAGAATATATGCAATAACAGGATTTTTATATATGTTCAAATAAGAATGGAGAACTAACAGTAGATAAGGAGCAACTGTACCTCTAATATCGTAGTGTTAATGCCTCCTTTTTCATTGGTGGGTTCAAAATAGCTTTAAAGTATCATCCCAGGATTATCAGCGTGTATTCCACTGAGAGAGGAATGAAGTCACAGCGGAGGAATAGTGAAGTGGCAAATGCAGAATAGAACCTATGTAGCTCTTGCATCCTGCTGTGGTGTGCTATCCACTAGACCCCTTTACCACCAGTGCCTTTTTTTGATAGGGGGTTTAAGAGGACAAACTTAAAACTATGTAAGTTTTACATTGGCTTTGGAAACTTGGATATTTTTACTGTAGTTTTTTTGTTGAAAGACACTAAGTTCAAAATTAGTGTACAGTTTAGAATCTGAGAAGTAGTAAGCTGTAATGGTGGGGTAACTGATAGACAATTAAAATGATAAAGGATATTCCAAACATATTAGCAATCTGTTACTGAAGTTTTAAGCAAATAAATAACAATATGGATTTCAGTGGATGCTGAAATAAAAGCATGTATTGTCTAAATTCCTATGAATAGACTCCAGTCTATTATCACAAATAGGGCCTTTTTACTGCTCAAATATAAGTCTCAAGCTTTTGTGCAAAGTCATTTTCTCTTCCTTTCCTTTCTTGTAGGACTGTATTTCCTAAGGAAAAATGTTGAATAGACAAAGAAGAAACTTCTAGTGATGTTCTTAGTTTATTTGATAAAGGCAAAACACGTCTGTTCTGCACAAACTGCACTTTGTGAAGGGGCTGTAGAGCATTTTGGACAGATGGAAGTAAACTGACAAATACATCCCAGGACTGTACCCATCTCTACAGCTTTTTTTAGCTGATGCCTGGCCCAAGAGCTGCTTCATTCCTGCAAATTGTGTGAAACCCTAGAGCCATAGTATGGAGAAGCATAGGGACCCCTCCAGTTTGGTCCATCTAGAGGTAACTCTGCACCACTGGGTTCAGAGGTAAAACGTCTGATGGTTTAAGCAAAACCAGAATTTATTCCCTATTCCTGAACATCAGCCAGGGCATCCTCCTTAGAGTTGGAAAAAGGGGTATTTTCATCCACATTCCACTTGTGTGTGTGTGGACGTGTATCTGCCGTTCAGACTGAGCATACTCATATAGAAAATATTTTAGGGGGAGTTTTGACTTCCATGCTATTTCTGAAGTGCATTATGAACCGGTGAGTTTATATAAATACTGCGTAACAGTGATAGCCTCCAAACTTCAAGGTTGCTTTATATATTGCGGTGACTCAGGGAGGCTGTTGGCAACGGAGCGGCAGCTCTGCAGCACTGGGGGCTGTGGGCGGGCGGTGGAGTGTTCTAAATACATGACATACAAACTTTCCGAAAAAGTCAAAATGCGATTTCCCTAATTGAATACAGTTTTATTGCTCCTGCCGCGGGGGCTTGGGGGCTCCCTCTAGCGGGGAATGTTAGCGTTAGGAGGTTTCCTTGCGGGCTTGTTCTGCTCGAGTTCCACAGCTGAGAGACAAGATGGCTGCGAGAGCCTCCAGAGCTGGAGCTCCTCCCGCGTTGCGGGCCAGGCTGTTGCCGTGAAGTTAAGAGGAAAGCTGACACCCGCTATGCCCGAACGCCAAGGCTGTGGCAGGGCTCGCTCCTTGGGAGCGACCGCTGCCTTTGTTTCAGCCAGGGCTTCTCAGGGCGGTGCCAGGCTGCGCTCGCGTCCGAGGCGGGCGAATTTCCCGCCGGCCCGCGGCCGCCCCGCGCCCCGCTGCCTCCGCACCCGAGCCCGGGAGCCCAGAGGTGTTTCCCCGCCGCGGTCGGAAGCGCCGGACACGGGCGATAAGGAGGCGGCGCGGCCCGAGCACGCCCGCCCGTGTGGGCCGCACCCCGCGCTCGCCGGCCCGCGGCGGGAGCCTGTGACCGCCTGTTAACAACAGATTTTAAAAGTCTTGAGTTGTATTATAATGCAACCCGTTTATTATTAAAATGAGAAGCGTTTTAGGGACCTCGCTTCAGAGAAGCGGGAGAAAATATTTTGTTGTAGAAAAGACAGGAATTGGTTTCACCTTTTCCCCCCGTTTTTTAGTCTGTTTTACTTCCTGGTTCTCTTGTCTCAAAGCAGGCGAGTCAGAGATGAAAATGGATTATTACAGTGTATTTCTACCAGTCTTCAATTTTAGTTTCATTAGTAGTTTTTGGTGGTTGTTTTTGGGTTTTGGTTTGTTTTTTTTTTTT
>VYXC01002222.1:536423-554205 GCA_013397175.1 Platysteira castanea
TTTTGATTTTCCTTTTTTTAAGTGTCTGCGCGTTTTTGAGGCTATATTAATATTGTTTTTAATTATGCATTTGGTGCTTATTTGACCAGACAGTGCCCTGCTCAAGCTCACATTGCACGGAGAGTGTGTGCTTGTCATCCGAGATGTGTGTTAAACACCCGGGGAGTTCCTGCAAGGAGAAATGGACGTCTGGGCTGCTGAATACTGAATCCTGCAGTTATCTTAGCTGCAAAAGTAATTAAATTTGATTATTTTTCTTATTATTATACTGGCACAAAATAGGAGTGGGAAAATATCACTGGAACAATTAAAACTGGCAGTGAAAAATAAGAGGGTTTTTTTTTCCTTCCCATACCTCCAGCATAGTTACATTTATAACTGAGTATGTGTCTCTTGTGGTCTCGATTACATCCTGTGTTTTTAGCTGGCAGCGTTTCCTCTGCAGAGGCCCTGCTCTGTATGCCAGCATACATTTCTGTGTATATTAAAAGAACAGAATCAAGATTAAATAGTAAATTAAACTAAACCCCCCACCCCCCAAAAAAGCAAAGGTTTGATACTAATGCTTGGCACAAAATACAAAGAGTTATATCTACCATCATATTTCTTTTTGTAAAAGCAGGGAGTCTGCTAGCTTTGTGTTGTCAAAGAAGCTGGAGCAATTCATTTAAGTCATCAAATGTGTTACACAGACCTCTCCCATTCTTTAGTATTTGAATATTTGAAGACTGTATTTTTTCAGTAGTGTTTTCTGGAAATGGAGCTTGGCTGCGAGTCCTCACCTACAGAAACATCTCTTTTTTTCAGTTTGCATTGAAGCGTTTTTGGAACAGTGAGCTCCACTAACAGCTGTATTCAATCTTGAGTAAAATCACTTCCTGAAAAAAGTGAAATTAAACTTTATATACAAGCTTGCTTGGAATATAATACCATGGAGTTAGGGAACTTTGTGATTATGAAACCGAATCCATTCACCCTGCTGAGGTAATTTCTTGTAAATTGTACACTGTGGAAATCTTTAATCAATGTCAATGTTTTTAAAGCTAAAATTCATACGATTCAAATGTGCTTTTTATTTCCCCTCACACAGAGAGTTTGGTGGGTTTGCTTGGTTTTATTTTTAAAAAAGAAGAATTTTCTGCTGTGGTTGTATGAGGTGTGAGAAGAGTTAGGGCACACAGAATGGCGCTCTTACCTGCCCTAAGTGTTCGGCACCATAAGTCAAGTCATGAAAATCATAAGACAGATTTAAAAAAGAGAAATATTTTAAAGCCACATCTGATTCTGTAAAAAAAAAAATTAATTACAAAATCAGACTGTTCTTCAGTTTAATGCTGCAGTGTTACTCAGAAGACATGGGAGATGTTTTGTATTTTTTAGTGTATTTAAGATGAAATATGAGATTCTTTATATGTTTATGCTGTGATCCAAAGGTAGAATCTGAGCTCACCTGTGTATTGGTGAGCATCACTCTGGTGGTATAGACTGAAACCATGGAATAATGCTCAGCTCACAGCCAGACTAAGGCCACTGAGGCTGAACCTCACCTTTTGGAGACTGCACTGCTCAGGGCACAGGAGTTTCAAGAGGCAAAACAGAATCAAAAGCATCCATGAACTGAAGTGACCTAAGTCTATAGTTCATGAGATTTCATGATCCAAGGCCTTAAAACAAGACCAAAAAGACAAGTCACCAAACCCAAATTGCTCAATTGTATTTAATTTTAATTGGAGGAATTGAATGTTTGAATCCTTTCAGGGTCTGAACAGCTGAGTCTGTCACTGGGGCACTCCAGTAAAGCCCTGCCTTAGCTGGTACCTAATTCTGTGGGTACCTAAGGACCTAAATATACTCTGTGTGTATTTCTGCATTCAGTAGTTTGAAAACAGAATGTAAGGGAAAGATCTGAATGTGGATTTCTTATATTTGGGATGAGTGCCATAGCCACAGGCTACAGAGTCTATTCCTCTTCTTCTGTATTAGCATTATTGCATTATGTTGTATAAAACTGTGGCTGTGTTCATAGCAGAAATTCAGAGATCCATGCCTGAGTGCTCAAGGCAGCAGGCACTAGGATGGGGTGTGAGTGCTGGCTCCAAGTTGAATTTGGAGCTCCTGTTTCCATGGGATATTCCAAAGTCTGTTTCTTCTGCAGCTCCTTGCATGTATGGTTTTCTTCAGAAACGTGTGTGGTTTCTCTGCCCTTCCCCTTTACTCATGGCACGAGTAACCTGAGGGCCTACCTTGGAGAAGGAAATTCCAGGAGGCGGAAGGCCACCTACTATGTACTACAATAGCCAAGTGACTGACAAACTGCCATTTAACTTCTCATGCTGTCAGCTTTAGAGAAACCTTCCTGTCAGCAGAGTTTTGCTTTAAAATCAAATTTCACTTCCTGATTTACCAGGAGACAACAGGAAAAAGACTAATCTGGAATACCGTAAAATACTCCAAATTCTAAGAAAAATAAAATTTTGTGTAAGCGCTGACCTTTTTGTCGTATTTAGCTAAAAAAAGTATGCAGATTTCTCTATCATATTGTTGATTCTGGAAAGTAAAAAAGGTAACTGTTTTAACCCTTAACCCATGTGCTCATATGCACAACATTTGCCTTATGATAAGTCTAGTCTTGAGTAATAGTTGCTATTTTTGTGATTCATCAGTGTCCAGAACTTTCAGGGCAAGTTAATTATCTAGTATGAAGGTGGTGGGGTTCTCTAACTGCTTTATATGCTATTTTACTTTATTGTTGGATTATCTGAATTTGTCTGTGAAAAATATAGGTGTGAATTGCAGTCCAAATATTTTTGTACAAAAAAATACCCATTGGAAGTTTTATTTTAATGCAAATAAAAATAATTGGTATCACCCCAACTGAGCTTGGTCATAGTGCTTACGGAAGCAGAGGCTATTCCTCAGGGCTTTGGTTGCTTTACGGTTGGAACACTATATTTGAGTTGGATTTCTTGTAAAATGTAGACTGCATCCTCATCTGCAGGGTGATAAAGCCCTCTTGGGAACAGAATTTATTTTTTTCTTAGCCTGATTGCTCTTTATTTTATCCAAATTCATGTAACTAAAATTAAAATTTGGGACCACCCCAAGCACTCCTTTTCATTTTGCCGCCAACAAAAGAGCATTTTTTCCATTCCTTGTCCAAATTGTTAAGATGCCCCTGAGGACCTTTGTTTACAGTGTCTTCTCATTCTTTTTTTCCTTGACATTCTCCCCTCCCTCCAGCAGTGAGATACTAATTAAAGAGAGGACACAGTGACCCTGGGTTGTTTAGAAGTCACAGGGGAGTGGTGGTGGCACAATGACAAAACCATCCCTGCAGGAAGTAATCAGGCTGGAGACCCAGCAAAATACACTTCCATCACCTGAAAAACCCTTTCAAATTGGAGATCCATCCCAGAAGCAGATTTATTTTCCCTTTAATAAAGTATCTTCATTACAAACAAAGCCTCCATATCTCTGTGTCAGTCTGTTTATCAGGGTTATTATACAAGTACTGTTTTCTCTTAAACAATTACCAAAAAATATTTCTCTTAACAGCGTTTGTAAAGTAAAAGCAGTATTAAGAATAGCATGTTAGAAAATATCATCACATTTATGTTTAATTTCAAGGAAAAAGTAGTTGGTTATCTTTGTATCATCCAGCAGGATTATGGTCTTATCTAGTATATAGGAATTTTGCAACTTTATGACGGCTATTATAACTTAATTACTAGCTCATTGAGACTTGCGGTGTTTTACAGGCACCTAGCAACAGAGAAATCCAGGATTCATTCCCCACTGGGTTTTGTAAACTGGACCAAAAAGTCACTTTGGATTGACACCTGTGAAAACAAGATTTCTGTTTATCCAGAACACTCCACCGCAGGGCATTTCCAGCCTAAGGTGAAGGCTGGGCCCTGCAGCATGTGCTGGGGCACCGCCTGCTCCCGTGCAGAGCTGGCACAGCCAGGGAGGCTCTGTTGGAAAGTTAGTGCATCCAGTTAGAGAAATCAGCAGGCTCTGGGCCTAGCCCTCGGTCCTCAGTGTTATCTGTAAAATGTTATCTTGTACCGTAAAAGAATCCAGCTGATTTCAGTAGCTCTCCACTTGGGCTGGCCTGTGCAAATCGGATTGCAGCGTTGAAGTTAGCAACATGATACCCATCATTCCTGTTGAATACATGGAAAAAAAAATCCCACTGTCTGGGAGCTGGATCAGACTGCAGACAACACGCACTTTAAAATGCATAATTAAGGGATTTTTTGATTTTTATCTTTGTGGATTTATTTTTTCCAATTAAGAACAAAATTTGCTAGGAGAAACATTTAGAAGAGTTCTGTTTGAGGCAGAGAAGAGAACACCATTGTGTCTTATTCCACAGCCTGAATGGATCAGAGTCTTAAAAGTAATCTCCTAACTGAGTTTTTGTCTGTTTGGTTTTTTAACTAAGAATTCTTGGATGTATGGTGATACTTGGAAAAATTACAAGTTTTAGTGTGTCTAGTGCACTGAGTATCAATCTCTGCAACAAGATTTACACTTTACAATTAAACATTGTCTCTTTATGCCAATTTAAAGTTGTAAGTGTAACCCAAATATGCAGACATGGATCCACTGGATTGATTGGTTCCACACATCTAAAATACCTTTCACTTTTGAGTTAAGGGGTGTAAAACATGTAAGAAAAAAAAAAAGGCAGTGTATGCATATTAACAATTATTTTGTAAAGTCTTTGGTTATACTAGTCAAAACTATCCTGATCAAATGTAAGGTTTTCTCTAAGCATATCTATATTCTAGATAGTAGGCACCAGAATTTTGATAGCATTTGTTCTGTAAACTTTTTTTTTTTTTGTTCTTATTTTTAAATGACTTCCTGATGCCTCAGAAACTAAGATGCTGTCTGTTTAGATTGGCTAGTGGCCTTGCATCTTCAGGAAGGCACTATGCCCCAACACCTAAACCCTCCTGGAAAACAGATTATGCTCTTCCCTGCAGTGACTCTGTGACCCTTCGCACCTACCCAGAGTGTGAGCTGCCTGTGTAACTAGAGACCCACAAAGTTATTACTGTCTGGGCAACAGGAAAGAGCTAATAGTATCGAATACTATCAAAACCTAATACTGTGGCCATATCTGTGCCTGGTGGGATTGTTTGGCTGTGCAGACATGGCCCAGGTCAGGTAGGAGCACACACGAGCTGCTTTTCTGCTGCTGAGGCAGAGTGCACAGTGCAGGGCTTACAATTGTGGAGGTGCAGGGGTACCTGGAGCCTGCCTGGAACTCCTCGCGGCTACCTGCACTGCTGCCCCGTTTGCTGAATGCAGGCAGTGTCACAGTGCTGCAGCCAGGCAGGGTTTCTGGCACTGCTCAAGGAACGGACTCAGTGTCGCTGATGCAGCAGGCACTGCCCTGGGTGGAGCAGTGGTGACCAGCATCCTCCCCGGTGCTGGCTTTTAGCTGTCTGGGCATTTGGACCATTTGTGGGAGGCAAAGACAGGCGTGAATGTAGTGACTGCCCAAGGGAAAGAGCATGCTTAAAATGAGAACACTGACCTTTTGGGCACCACTGGCGACGTGACATTGGAGTAGAAGGGAGGCAAAAAGGGACTAAAAAATGCATCTATTTGGGTAATTTTCAGTTTCAGAGCAGGACAGATGTTTGAGACTATGATGAGGCATAGCTATTACCAGACTGTCACCCTTCAAAAATTTGGGAAAAAGATGACATACAGTTTGTTTTTTAAGTAAACTTTACCAAAGAGCCCATTTGTGCCAAGTTTTTACTGCATCGTATCATGCAGCTCATTCAGCTTTGATCCAGCACAGAGTTTACTTGAACTTGATTTAATATCTCAGGGAATCACATCATCATTGATTCCAACCAAAATGTGCCAGCCAGTGTTCTTGACATTGCTGTTGCTTACTGTGCTGCCCATTTGACTGGATTGTTATTGTTCAGATTCCTTTCTGGTTTTGTAATGGCTGCATTTCACATTAAAGTTCAATGGTTTAATTAAGGAAATGACTGAATAGGAAGTTACTGTAACCATGATTTCAGCTGTTGAAGAAAGATTTGCCCTACACGAGGAAGTTTGTGAACCTAAGCTTTTTGTTAAATGTGCAACATCTCCACATTGTTTTTTAAACCACTGATATTTAGTTTAATAAATCACGCAATTTTCCTTCTCTTTGTGGATGTTTATTAGTTTGTTTCCAAGCGCATATTATAGCGCAGTGTCTTTCACTGAAGCATGGTTTTAAACACAGATTATTTCCTTTGCAAGTTTCTTTGAGATCTGAAGACAAAACTAAAGACATTCTGTGTTTGCAAATGTCTCTCAAAATGAGAACGTTTTATGGGCAGCTATGTAAACCCCCTAGTAACTGCTTGCTTTCAGTTTTGAGACTGGTCAGGACTCTGCAGTCAGGCTGCCTCTTGATGTTGCTGTTCCCTTGGCAGTCGGGTGGGATTTAGAAGTTCTGCCTCTTTTCCCTCTTTGTAGCCAATCCTGTTATGTGTTACAGCTGCCCTCTGGATCAGAACATTAGAAAAAAGTATATATGTATATCTACAGATCTAAACTGTATCAGTTTTCTTTTCCACTTCATAGCACACCCACATAAAGCAGTTGATTCAGTCCAGCTAAGGAGTGTGGTAATGTCTGCTTTGAAGGGTGGAATAAGTGGCTGGCATGGATGTGGAGAGGGAATGCTATGGCAGGGAGAGACATCTCTTAAATCAGGTCTGCTACAACTGAAGTCTCAGTGAAGAAAAGGAGCTCACATCTATTCAAGTAGTCCCAAGTCCCCATTCTGCCAAATGATGTGTTTATTAGTTTGATCAGCTACCAAATAATTACAGTGGTACAGTGAATAGTATTACGTACTATCTGTCTTCTGAAGCCTGGAGTTTCTCAGCTTGAAAAGGCAGGGTTCCCCCCTCTCCCCCCACCCCATGTTTACTTTATAGTTTACAATTCATGAAAGAAGTAAGAAGGAGGAGTAGTCCAGCACAAACTGAGATCTGTAGGTAGATACCATAAAATAATTCCCATTGTAGGGTGAGCTGCCTAGCAGGCAATCGACAGTGTCAGTCAAGAACTAGCTGGTGGTTAATGAAAGGCACATTGCCTGGCTGGTTTAGCATTTTAACAAAGGAGTTCTAGCACAGTTTTGATTCAACTCGAATTGTATCAGCCAAACATAATAGAAAATCAGTAATTAGACAATTTTAAGTATTTAAACCAACTGTAGTTGAGGAATCTAAAATATAGATTATAAGAGGATGTACTATTTTAAATGGAAATTCTATGGTAATACGTTCTAGAATTAACCTTTTAGTTAATTTAAGACTGGCTTTTGTTTTGTTAAAAAATTAAAGGTCGTCCACCTTGGTGACATTTCAAAGACTTAACCTGATTTTTTTTAGTGGAAATAAATAGATTTTTTCTGTATCCTACAATGACATTAGTAAAAACTACAGCAAGGAAGCTCAACATGAGTTGTTTTTTGTGATTCTGCTTAGGCTGATTTGTGGCCTATTGTACTGTATGTACTGTATTACAAAATATGTAATAATTTTTTTTTTTTTTTTAGTGAAGATGCAAACTGGACTTTATTTTGCAGTTTGAGTCATTTCTATCTCAAAGACATAGCTTCTTCTATTTTTTTTTTCCATTCTGTGAGAATAAAGAAAGAACAATTTGGTCAAATCCTGTGGTGAAACCAATGCATAGCCCACTGAATGTAGTCACCAAGGGATTAATGCAGCTCTCTTGTCTTTTTTTCACTCTGGCTTAGTTCCTGCAAAATCATGTGCCTACATGATTTACTTCCATGAACTGTCATATTGTATGTCATTGCTAGGAAAAAAAAGGTTTATTCTTTCTCAAGTTACCGACTACTGAATCAGATTTAGGAAAGTCAAAGACCTCATTAGTGTCAGAAAAAGTTAGGAGTTAGTTACTGGTGGCAAGAGCAGTTGAAGTTAGTATTTCAACATAAGGATTTTTCTTTACTCATACCTCCTGTCATTACATTTGAAGTTGATTTCAGAACACTCCTTTTTCTCTGGGTAATGTCACTTCCATAGATGCAAGCACAGAAGTTAATGGTGTGCTTACACAGTCTGAGGCACTGTTGGGAGCAACCCTTCTGTGGAATGAAGTAGCAACTTTAGTGGAAATATACTGAACAAGGGGATTAAAATGGAAACATTTAGGCATATTTAGATTTTCAACTTTCATGTCTTTTAAGTGATGTCTGTAATTCTGATGAAAATTCTTCTTGAGTTGTGAAACAGTGGGCTCTACTCAGAAAACAATCTGAAATTCCTTAGATGCAAAATGTACTTTTTCACTTAGTGCAGAATGTGATTTATATAACATCTCAGCTGACATGATCTGACATGTTTTTATGAATTCCTTTGCAAGGCAAAAGTGCCTCTAGTTGCAATTTATAGTAATGAGACTGTCTTCTGTAAAGTAACTGATTATAGTGAAGGTATAAGAAGCAGGCATGTTTGCCTTTCCAAGTCATTACCCTTTCCTTGCTCTTGGAGTACCTAAGCCTGTGTTCTGGAGCAATGGTATCTGTAGGTCTCCAGGAGCATTCTGTTTGTCCAAACACATTTTCACCAAATATAGTTGAACAGTATTTTGGACTGGAGTTCAGCTAACTGGGTTGAATACTATATCTGACAGAAAAATTTTAAAAATACAACAAAACTCCATCTGTACTTATGTAAACAAATATTTACATGAGAACTTTTCAATGATCTTTAGAATAGTGAATGGTAATTGTGTCTTAGGGTCAAAAGCAATATTATGATTGTGCCCAGTTGTCTTCATTACGTACCTATGGATTATAGTAGGGGACAACTGGACCAGGTCCTGAAGTGGGCAGTTCTTTATTTGCAGTTTTGATGGATAAGTAGCAAAAGCCTGATATATATGCATAGGCATATATTCACAGATTCATGTTAAAATACTATTGAGAAAATTATCCAAGTTTAATTCCTGCTAGAAGAAGATCATCTATTTCCTCCTAGTAAGTACTCATAGAAAGTTCCTGTAGCCATTTGCTGAAATAATTTTTATCTCAGAGCCCTATTCAGCAAACACAGCTGGGAGTTTTGCTCTTCTGAGAAATGAGTGTAGCAAGCTGTACTTTCAAGCACGGAAACATTGTGAAGATCTGGTCCCTGGGGAGCTTAGCGCAAAATTCTTTTTGAACATCCCAGAATGGAGAAAATCCTCACTATGCAGAGAGTCTGGCAGGAGCTGCAATAGTGGAAGATAGGGGAAGGAATTGCCAAGGCAGTGAAGAACTTCAAAGAACACTGGAACTAGGGGCGAAAGTTCAGCCTAATTCTTGTGTTATCTGAACTCGCTCA
Source organism: Platysteira castanea (assembly GCA_013397175.1). Classification (NCBI taxonomy): domain Eukaryota; kingdom Metazoa; phylum Chordata; class Aves; order Passeriformes; genus Platysteira; species Platysteira castanea. Next base: position 545,816 of record VYXC01002222.1, read on the forward strand.
CCCACCTCTCTTGCAGTGCATCTGCATAACATGTCAGGGGCTTGGTTGTTGCAATGACTTCACTTTTCTGGAATATGACTGGAAATGTATTGTTAAAAAAATGATTGTCAGTGAAAATGTTTCGAGTAAAATTCCATGAGGGAGCCCTAGACTGAGCAAAGCCACCCAGCCTCCTCCCAGGAGGTACATACACTTTCCCACCTTGCCTTCCCCCAGCTGTGTGCTCCTGCCACTTAACTTGTGATGGTCTTGTTAGACACCTCAGTGACCCAACTCAACTCCCTGCCATAGCAGAATGAAAACCTGCTGGATTAGTGACTTGAATCAGTAAGCAAAAGAAACAGTGGATTAAGCAAACAGCTCATAACCATGAAGCTCAGAGCAGGCAGGGGGAAAGGAGTAGAAGGTTTGTTTCTATTCAGCATCTCTGAGCATTAAATATATTGAGGAATAAACTCAGTAAATCACAAAAGCACAATGTCAGTGCTTTCATTCTGGGTGAAATCTGGGACCTACTGGTAAATCTCCTATTGATCAGACCAGGATTTCACTCCAGGTTTTATCTTTGATTTATGTGAATTGATATTGGTGAGCAGACCTGTGAAATATGGTTGTGCAGTATTTGATAAATACTTTGAATCCAGCTGAAGAGAATGTGTTGAAAACAACTCTAAGAATCTATTTACCTAAATAAATATAAAATTTAATTATGATGCAATAAAATATTTTCCCACCATGATTTGTGCTGCTGCCAGCCCATGACACTTAGTATGGAACATCAGTAAATAAGTCTGTGATTTACTACCTGAAATAAATTGTCCTAGCCATCTTGATTAATTTACTGATTACTGAACATAAATATTCAGATCGTATCTGAATTTAAAATTACGGAAACTCAAATACTGACTGTGAAGACACAGACTTGGGATAGCAATGCATTTGGTTGCTAGTTTAGCTCAGAGGAGAAGTGGCAGGAACCTCTTTTTTGCAGCTGATGGCTATACAGTGTGTCAAAAGGTGTCTTTGGCGTTCAGCTCCTGCTTTTCACCATCTGTGGTGCATCAGCCACACCCTACACCTTCAGGATCCTATAGCCCTTCGGAGAAGGGCTGCACCAGCAGGAGCTACAACCTTCTTTCACCTCTGAGAGTGGGCTCTGCAGGTTACTGAAGCATGAGAGACCTTCCACTGCCAGTGCTGAGTGCCTTGATGGTGGAGGTCTTTCACTGCCATGACCATGAGCTAAATGACCTTTTTGAGCACTGAATTTACATGGGAGGAAGAATTTTCTTATTCTGAAGATGTATCTGTTGATCATTTTGTTCTGTGTTATATTGATGTTATGGAGGTGCTGCAGATGTAGCAAGTACACAATTTCAAAACTCAGAGAGGTAGAACGTGTACTTTTAGAGGAAAAATACCATTTACAGCTTCTTTGGCAGACTGAAATCCATAATGCGTCTCAGAGATGTAAGCTATTCCAGGTACTTCAGGAACAATTCTATCAAGGTTTACGTGGATATTTTTATTTTAAAGATACTGAAAATGAGATAAGATTAAGGCTCATTACTGAACGTTTGCTTAACTTCTGACACATGACTTTGTTTCTTCACTTTGTACTCTAAATTAGGTCATTAAAATCAGATTGTGCATTATAAACAAACATCTTTCTGTTTATATGTGATTATAAAACAAATGTGGAGGGTAAAGACTATAATTTTGAAACAGATAAAATTTATATGCCCCTTTGAAATCTATATGGAAATTAGTTTCTCACACTCCAGCCGAGATGATGTAAATGGTCCCCAGAGAGCCAGTACAGTGTTGGTGGTGTACTGAGGGGAGCTGGAGCACTGTAAAGACATTTGCAGGTCAGAAATGAGGTTAATTGACAGGGAAGTGTGTGAGGACAGGAAAAATTTGCACAGTGTGTGTCAGTGGGTAGAGCTGTCAGTTCTTCACTTGGCTACTGTATTTGTCGAACAAATACAACAGGACTTCTTCATTTCAGGGAAAAGAAAAAAAATGCAAGAAGAGTCATCTTAGGACAACAACATTGTTTGGAAAGACTGGTGTTTTGTGGTTTTGTTCCAAGGTACCCACAAGTATACACCTACTGTACACAGTCCCCAGTCTGGCTCGTCACTGCTGCTGGTATGCCTGCTGTCTGCAGCAGAGCTTTGCAGAACAGGACCTACTCTGGCTTTTCCTCAGGTATTCTTCAAGCCCATGCTTGAGTGTACAAGCCTGATTTTGCACTCGTGATCACAATTCCACCTTTTTGATGTATCATATCATACATGACTTTCCCTGTCTTCCTTTTTTTCCATGTGTGTTATGATTCCTGCTTGCTCCTCACTGCATTAGTACCAAACCTGCTTACAATGTAAATAGTGCCTGTTTTGTTCAAGGCTTCAAAATTTATGTTCCTATTTATAGATGTGTAAAGACCAGGCAAGAGGCTGAATTTTTTTTTTCTATAACAGCAGTGCACTGACAAATCTGAAGCTATTTCTTGGCCTTAGATACCAAGAAAACAACACACAAAGGAATAAAATTTATGTCTGACCAATTTGTGGTCAGACCTTCCACTCTAACCATTGTGCAGTGATTTATCTTTTCATTACTCTTCATATATACTAGTCATATATAATAGTCATATATACTATATATATTCATATATACTAGTCATTAACTGTTCTCAATCCTTAAACATATTTTAATTGTGGGAGTCTTTTAATTTCTTTTCTTTCTTATTTCTAAAATTCTCATAAAATAGTAACCATTCCAACCTGGTCAATATCATTAATAAAGTCATCCAAGAAAACCCAGCACACCAAAACTGAACATATTGTGGCTAGGAAGAGCCGCTTTTTTGTTTAAAAACCAGAATATATAACCCTGCTTTAGGACCCCGCAAATTGAAGTTTTAGAAAAAATATTTGTTTATTCCCAGATTTTGCTTCATCTTTTATTAATATCTGTATTAAAATGTAAATATGTAAATATATAAAAATCAAATCACTGCATGGAATCATTGTTTCCTAGAAAATACTTAGCAAATACTTCTGCTTTCTTCTTCTATTGTTCCATGAATTTATTCTGCACAAAATGTAAAAATACACAGTCAAAAAAGAATGTCAAAAGAGTAAGCTATTCTTAGTAGTTTTTGTTAAAAAATAAATATGATTCAATATAATGTTGATGAACTTTCTACATAGTTAGTAACAAAGCAGAAAAAGCAATATGCTTTGTCATTTTGGACAGACTTTATTGTTTTATTCTACAATATATTCGGCATCTGTTTACACACTTTGACTGCTTTATAGTTTCAAACAAGTGTCTGGCAACATTATCAGGCTAATGGCAGAAATGAGATCTTTAAGAGTTTTTTCAGTTCATTCCACAAATGAGGATTGGATTTTGACCTGTGTTTTAATTACTGATTATGAGCAGCCTCCTTAAATTTGTCTTACATAGTAATCCTTTACAATAATTATGTTTCATACTTGTGCTCCTCAGAATATACAGGGTATATTTAGGAAGGGGATCTGTTTGACAGTGGAAATGCTTCTATAAGGAAGCATCTTGTCATGGCTTTCAAACAATAAATAGTGTTTTCCATGATATAAAATGCTGGCATGGCATTAACAAGAGATTGTGTTGCTCACTATGTTCATATTCTTGACACCAGTCATCAGTGAGAGAATGGCAACAATTATGTATAATTGTGCAATTTATATTAAGTGTCTTTCCAAGAATATTTAAGGAAGCATGGAAGGAATGAACAGCAAGCCAAAATGAATAGGAGTCTAAGCATGTCATTGAAGGTGCAACCCCAGTGGCCACAGCAGACACATTCTGTGAGGGCTGCAGGGAACAGAGGAGTGCTCTTTTTCCACAGTGAGCTGTTGGATTTAAGGCAAAAGCCTCTGCAGTAGAGGTGATGGGAAAATCAGAGACAGGTTGGAGGACTCCCAGAGAGAATGAGCTGATGTGTTCAGATAAAAAAATCTATTACAGTGATTGTGCACATGTATTTTATAATAAGTGATAATGTGCCAATTTTTTTCATATTCTAGTGTAGAGTATTTGGTACTTTGGTACTCGTATTTGAAATGGTACAGCTGGAAAAGATTATTTGTTTTCCCTTTTCAGATCATCATGGAGATTCTTTTCTTATTGTTGAATATATTCATAAGATTATTTTGAAGACTGCATTCTTAAACAACAGCTTCTCATTGTGTATGCAATACCTCACTCTTAGCAGTTCATATACTTCTGCAGAAGTCATTGTTTCATAATAATTTTCTTTTTCTAATAAAAAAGAAAATTTACAGAAGATTTTATATATAAAGTGTTTGGCATGTTCACAGCATTTCTGTGTCCCATTTCTACTGACCTCTGCTCCTCATCCTCACTTAGCAAGATACAGATTTTTTTTCATTACCTCCATACTGGGAATACTTAAATAAAAACAATTAATTATGAGATAATTTATCTCTAAAGGAGCTTCCCATGTAATGAAGTTTACTCTGTTCCTTTGGCTGTTAGAAATTATTTTCATGCTTTCAGTTCTAATAGATGAATTGAAGCCTAAAATTAAAAATCTGCTTCTGTATGGTACTCAGCTTCACATATCCCTTTATTAATACTTTACAGGAAATGGTTAATATCTCTCAAAGTTCAGCCCTGCATACTGTTTCCTTGGCTTGCATAGGGTATTTAAAAGTATTTTTGCATTGTTGTGGCTCAGCTTCCTGCCTCCTCTAGTTTCTATCTTTCTCCATATGACCGGGTGTGATGAGAGGACGGATGCTCGGGGAACTGAGCATTGTGATGAAAGTCTCCTCTGGATGGGAAAACGAGGTACCCACAGTCACTTTTCCGTTAGTGGGTCTTCAGACGACCCTGAAGTGATCAGGAGAGCAGAGTTGTAAGGAAATTCAGGAGATCCAGTGAGGACTCGAAGGGGTTTGCAGTAGACTGTAAGTTTCCCATTTAAAGCAGATCGAGGGCTGAGAGACCATCTGTCCTACAGAGGCACCGAATGCCCTGAGGGGATGTAGCTACTTGGGTTGAATTTTGAGATAAGTAAGGGAAGTCATGAATTTGATTTAGAACAGAAATGGTAAAGTAGCAGCTTAAATGCGTAGAACTGTTTTTAAAATAATGGCTTCATTTTGCCAGTCTACTGGAAAGATTCTTAGGTTCTTTTCAGTTGTCTCCAGGTTTCCAGACAAGTCTTTCCTTCTGTATTTACACCATCTCTCTGCAAACCTACAAGCAAGCAAACAAAACAGAACATGTAAATTGCTACATTGTATTTCCAAAATACACCAGAGCTGCTCGTAAGTTTTCCTTTTTTTTCTGAATAAGGAACTCTGGGTAATTTAAAGAAGCTCTGAATGATTTATAGAGGCACTCTTAGACCCTGTGGCCACCTTTTTCCCTCAGGATCAAAATGAATTGCTCATTTATAACTGCAAGCAGCAATATGCCTGGCTACCTGCAAGTCTGTTCACACCTGTTGTGTGCAGTTAATAACAAAGTCCTTGAAAATATGATTTTTATGATCATATTTGTATACATTCTATAGATTAGGCATATCAGTTTTGGCTTTGCTAAGTCAGTAAGACTGAGACTGTTCTTTGCAAACAAGGCGTGCTTCTTGCATCTCAGAAAATATGCAGGAGAACTGGTGTAAGTACTTGAACTGATATATCACTGTGCAAGTACTGAAAAGTCCAGGCAATTATCTTGAGCTTTATCAACATAATCCCAAATACAGGGTTGTACACAGAAATAATTTTGCCTGTGTTCTGGAGTAAGAACAAAGCAGCTTTTTCATATGAGCATAGGTTCAGATTGGAAGGAACCTCAGGGGGTCTGTAGTCCAACCTCCAACCCAAAGCAGCATCAGCAAAAAGATCAGGTCAGGTTGCTTAGTGCTGTATGAATTCTGGACTTGAAAATGCTCAAGAATGGAGAGTGCACAGTGTCTCAGAGCAATGTCTGGCTGTCCTGGTGTCCAGTCAGAAACACTCATTTCAATTTAGCTCTACGGTCCCTTTCTCTACAGACACACTGCTGTAGGGAGTCTGGCTCTGTATTCTTGATAACCTTGTCAAATCTATTGGAAGGCAGCTATTTCCCTGTTTGAGACAAAAATGGAGACAGATTACTCAAGCCTTTTAAAAAGAACAGATAATGTTGATAGGCACATTAACACTTAGGAAATTACATCAAATTTTCTTACCAGAAAATTCTGTAATGAGTTTTTCCTTAACAAAAATAAATAATTGGATACTGTTAGATTGTGATCTAGTAGATGTTTCCAGGACTGTATTCGTTGTTGTGTGTTCTCCTAATATGTTAGGAAAGAGCGTACTGGTAACAGAGAGAAATGTGCCACATACTGAATCTAAGAGAGAGAAATCGTGTCCAAATCACGGGAAGCCTTGGGACATGTGACAGCAGGGAGGGCAAGACGGCAGCGTTTCAGATACTGCTTTGGAATATTCTTGAGCCTCCCCTGGTATGACAGTGACTGAGACCCAATCGAGCATATAGTGTTTACATCCCTCCAGCCTCTTCCCTGGGGGATGGGGCAGGAAGAGGAGAGGGAAGGAAGCAAGGGATGATTGATGGCTTTTGAAAAGCTTTTCCCTGCGAGGGGAAGGTGTGGTGACTAAACGCATCTCCAGCTAACAAAGCCCTCCCGTAGGTGGAGCAGATGTAAGCTTTGTCACCCCTTTGGGGTGACTGCAACACTGTCCAGAAAATATTTTTCTTGTTTTTCAGTTGGGAATAGAGATCTGGGCAGAAGTAGCCTGTCACTGTTCCAGTTTGTACTGCTTTAAGAGGGTGCTTCAGCACTGAGTCTGGTTGTGACATCTGTGGCCAAGGGGCTGAAATAAGTAAGACTGGAGCACAGATCGACTGCTGTGTGTGGTACATCTCAGGAAGGCATGAGCACACAGCTACATTTCTGTCAAATTAAGCCACAGGTACATGAACGTATTAAGCCAATATAATCTGATACTGCTGCCAAAACAAGCACTCGTATCCACCCTCTTGCCCCTGCCTATTTTTGCTCACTGCTACCTCCTCCATTACACTGGCACAAGCAGCAGCACAGCCACATGCTGAACCCAACAAAGGAAATGATCTGGAAGAAAATTAACCTGATCAGAGAAAAAAAAAAAGGTCTCACCCAGAATCAGTTGCTGAACTGTTGCTTTTCCAGCATTGATGCTGACTGATCTTGTAAAGCAGACACGAGGCCTTAACCAGACCAGGGAACCTGAATTTATCCTAGTATTAAGCCTCTGTGCTACCTTTATGCCAGCAGTGGGAATATGAATGTTCCATGATCCAGTGTGAAGTTAGGGTAGTACAGACAGACAGTACCTGATCTGACACAAAGTCTGTCGGTACAAACTTATTTCCATCAAATGTTTTCCAGTGCCAGTGATCAATCACCATGTGGCTGCAGTGCTTTTCATCCAGTACTAGCAGACCTTAAAACTTGTGTTATCAAATCAAGGCCAGACTGAGTGAGATCCGTTTTAGGACTTGAAAGAGGGAAAAAAAGGAAAGTTATGCAGAATGTAGTTCTGCCAAGTGGTGATGCTTTCCTATTGTATTGTATTCAGATGGGCTCTGATCTGTGGTAGCAATATATTAGGATACCAAAATACGTAGAGATTATTTCTCAGAATGTAATTGGAGACTATGTGTTTTTGTAAATACTAGCATTGTCAGATGTTGTTTGGCCTTACAGTAGTGAACTACCTGGCAACTTTCTGTTCCTTCCCAGCAGTTTCCCATGGACATGTTGGGGTGTATGGGGTCGGGGCCACTGTACTGTCAGAAAGAGGAAGAGAAACTAAAAGGTGCCTGATGATGCATGTCTGTGACACAAGTTCTTCTGCAGTGTCACTGATCAGTCAGTGGCCTGACAGTGCTATAGCTCTGGACTTTCTTAGAAACTAGATTGTCAACATCAGTGGGTAATGTAAATACAGTAATGTAAACAGTGCAGACTACTACCGAGTGAAGTTGGGAACTCCTTGGCTCTGCGTGTCCCAGTCTTATAGCCTAAGAACTCTAACATTTCCTAGGCCTAAATTTCGTGAAGAAACTAAGAATTTCCCCTTGGTTCCCAAATGCTGCCTTGAGGCACTGGAGAGGGCTGTGATCGGATGTTCCTCCCCCCTCCCGATCCTTAGTCAAGAAAAAGTTAAGAGAGTTAAAGCCCGCAGAGTTTATCGCCTCGGAGCGGTCAGCCCCGCCGTTGGGGGGTGCACCAAAGGCGGCTGTCCCCGCTCCAGCCGGGGCGCCGCGGGATGTCCCGCTCCAGCCGCTCGGGGGTCGGGACCCCGCCG
>VYXC01002222.1:554549-644319 GCA_013397175.1 Platysteira castanea
ACCCCCTCTTAAAAGCCGCGACGTGACCTTGGCGAGTGCCGGGGCGGCCGCCGCCGGGTCACCTTCGCGAGGCGTGCGGGGCGCTGCGGGGCGGCCGCCGGGGCCCGGGCGGGTGCCGGCCCCGCCGAGCTCGGCAACATGTTAGAAAGGACTCGGTGTCGCAACAGCGAAACTTGGGGCTGGATGTTTTTCACTCGGCGTGAAATATGCGAGGGGACCTGAGCGCGTTTTTTTCTTTCAAATAACCCTCCAGAAAACCTCCGCCGCCCCTCGGGTGCGCCCCAGCTTCCCCCGGGGAGGGCAGAGGAGGACTCTGTGACATTTTATGGGTAGAGAGATCTCTCTGATAAGCTCGGAACACTCGCATCTATGGAGCTGTACTGAAAGAAGCATTTCTTTGTTTGTTTGTTTAGTCACTGGAAATAAAATATTTGAAATAGTTGCGTTACAACCGTGCTGGACCGTTTGTCTTTGGCTGCACTTTTTACACACACAAGACGCAATGTTGATATTAACCTTACATTATTTACTGCTTAGTGTATTATTTTTCATTGACTCTTTGATTGAATAAAAAAAGAAAAGAAAAAAAACTTACTTTTTAAGTTAGTGGGAAAGCGTGCTCTATGTGCGCCAGAGGGTAAATGGAGTAGAGGTCACTGACAAGCTCCTGGCTTGAAAAAGCATGCCAAAAATACTATGGCAGGCTTCTTTCCAGGTGAGGAAAAAAAATCCTTCCGTGTCTGTTGCACTTAGTAGCTGAAACAAGTAATTTGACGGGTTCAGTCAGCAATACTGGGGACGTTTGTCCTATTTTACTCGGGGTCAGAATGCATTAAAGGTAGAAATAGGAAATCAGATATCACTGCTGTACGCAGTGAAGGGTTTCATATAAATAATGAGGACATAGGCTTGGAAATTTTGAACCCTTGGTGCATTGTTGGGATGACACATGATCCGTGTGGCTAACCTGCATGACAGTGAAAGTTACTCGCATATTTTCTTGAAACTTAAGAAAAAATTGCTATTTCCTTACTCCCTGTTATTTTATAGAAATATCTTTTTGATAAGAATCACTTATATGTTATCTCAGCAGCACCCTGCAGATGCTGCCCAGCAGTGCATGGAGTTATCTTTGCATCTTGCACTCAAAGTGTTCAAGTCCATACATAACAAAACATGCTTATTGTGTGCGCTGGTTTTGGTTTGTTGTTAATAAATGTCCTGGATACGCCCATGCTGATCATCTTGTCTGGTGCTCCTGCATACTTTATAAATGAAGCCAGTTCATCAGATGTTATTTCGTGCTCTCCCTGCGAGGACCATTAATCAAGGAAGGCCCCTTGGGTGGCTGTGCACTGTGTCGGGTGCGGGGCCGGGTGTTGGCAGGAGCCGGGGGCAATGGGGCCAGGCCTCGTGCTGGCAGAGCTGTGTTTTGTGTGCGGATATGAGTTTGCCTGCTGGTCTGGAGCAGGCTGATAAGATGCTCTTCTTTTCACAGTGCACTCCTTAGATTCAAAGAGCTAAAAGGGCCGACTGAATCAGAAAAACAAACAGACCCTTTTTTCCCAATAGGCAGAGAAAGAAATGAATGCAGGGGTATTATGTGGGCTTAAGACCCTGGGTACCAAAGGTTTCTTTTGTTAGTGTGTAGCTATTCTCTGCTCAAACACTTCCTACATAAGGAGCTGGGATCTGTGCTTTTCTCCAGTTAAGTCCATGGAAAACTCCTATTAACTTCATTCATGTAGACTAAGGTCGATTAGCGATTGGCTTTCTGATCTCCCTTTCACTCAGCCTTCACCTGCAGGGGTGAGCTGATGTCAAACTGTGCTGAAGAGTGCTGCAAGCCTAATTTTTCAACTCCTGGTGATTAAGAAAAATTCAGATTAAGTCTCTGTATGCTCTGTGTAACCCATATTCAGACAACTGCATTGTAGCTGTGCTTTAGCCGGAGACCCTAGGTACTGTTAGTGTAGGAAAAGTTGTCAACCAATGTTTCTAAAATGAGTGACTGGATTTCCTATGCTAACAGCATATGTGAAGCTGAAAAAATTTTAGGTAACTTTAAAGAGAAATTAAAGTCTTTTGAGTAGCTCGTATGTCTCTGTTGCTATTTTAATACATAACAGAATAATAAAAGAACACTTCATGTCTAGTACTATCCTGTTTCATTTTTTAAGAGTCTATAACAGACTCTATAAGTTGAAAAAATGAGTGATTAACTGATAAAAGGCAAGGTGACACTCTCCTGATTTATTTTTAAGGCATTGTAATATAATGTGGATTTCTACCTCAATTTGAAACATTGACATTAAAAAATGCCAGCTAGGTAGAGTACCTATCAGATCTTTACCATACTCTCCCAAATAACTGTGTTTTGTTTTATAAACAAATGTGTGCTAATAGTATTATGTTTGTTACCTGTTTTATCTACACTGTATCTTCATGCAACTCAGGCATGTAGGAGCCAGTCAATGTTCTCAATTTCAGGTCAGATTTGATTCAGTGGTGTCTGATCATCTCTCTTTCAGAGTACTTATAAGAATACTAAAATGTGGTCTCTGCTCAAAAGGATTTCCTGCGTTATGGGCAGACAGGCGTATTAAAAATACTCCTACCAGGCTTAAAATTGAGACGTTGCTGAAATGAGTGACAGCTCATCTGAGAATTAATATGAAATGCAGATGTAGGTCTTGTTAAAGAATGAAAGCCACACAGTATCTGCAGTAATAACCTATCACAACACTCATAGCCATACATACTGCCTGAAAAAGGTAGGTGTAACCTAATATTTTTACTAGCAAGGTTACTTGAGCTATGCAAAGAATGCATGTGTGCATCCGTAATGAAAAGGAAACAAAATGACATACAGTATAATGCTTAATACAGACTTTTTAAGCTCTTGGTTTGTTGAGAACTAGATGATTCTCTGTCCCTCCTCTCACTTTTGTTATTCTCATGTAAATGGGAGGCGCTTCTCTGAAGTAAATATTTCTACACTCTGTAAAATTATCGTAAATGGAAAATTAGGCTTTCTCCTGCCATCTGTTCCTTGAATCTACAGAGCTACTCCAGCTATTTGATTAGGGATTTTAAATCGCTTTGTGCAGGGAGGTTCCTCTGCTCTCAGGTTTCTCAAAGAGGAAGCCAGAAGCAGCTCTGGAGGCCTTGGAAGGAGGCGAGTGCAGGGTCCTACCGGCACAGCCTGGGTGCTCAGCCCCAGTGTCTGTCTTTTAACAGCTTTGCCCAGTAACAGTGGTTCTTGTTACATTTTGATGAGTGTAATGTTTATCTCGCCAGCATAAGGAGATTTACATAGTTTGCCGCTTTCAAGAAGATTAACTGGGCGTAGCTGCACGTGAGGAATTTAACACTGATTTGATGTTTGGCCTGTGTATGGAGGGACAGACAAAGCTTTTGATCAATCTTTTCATGCAGCTCTGTTAATATCAAGTGCTGTGTTGAAGGCTGGCCTTTCTAAAAGTTAAAGGTTATGGTGGGTTTCTAATGATGGTTAAATGAAGAAACCTTTTGTCAATCTCAGGCTAAAAATGTAGATTCACTCTATCTATAGGTTTAACCTATCAAGAAGCTACACCTGCAATTCTACATTATTATTTCCCAGTTGGCACTGTGTGTGGTGTCTGTATGTGTGAGAAGGAACCTCATTAAACTTAGAAGACCTGGGCATGGTCATAACTCAAAACATGCAGCTCCATGGAGCAGTCTGTGCCCAGAGGGATTTGACGCAACACCTCCTGCATGTATGGATGGTGCTGTGGCGGGGGAGGCTGAGGTGCCTAAGATTGAACAGATCTCTTTGGTTACAGAAATAAATGGGCGTAGTTTCTTTTTGTTTCTTTCTCTCAGAAAGATAAAAATTGTAATTTTGTATCACTGGCTTGAGGTGACAGACTCTATTTCCCTTTACATTGTATACAACGTTAAAGGGTCTACCTGGATTTCACAAAACTGAGCTCCTACATTAAGTACCAACTAATTTTTTAAGTGTATCTATAAGATTGTTTATGAAGTTATGCTTTATTCTTAAGGGAGCAAAACTACTCAGTCAATGAGTTTCTATACTTATACCAAAACGTGAATGAAAGAATTAAAAGGAAACACCTTATCTTGTTCAGGCATGATGTTACAGATTGCAAAAAGTGATATGATTGTCTTTTATCTGGCAATTTGAAGTTTTTGTTTAGTATTTCTAACAGAATGAACCATATATTTTTATGTCTTTGGAAATGTTATTGTTTAAAGTATGTCTTTGCCATTTAGTTTCACATGGAAAGGAAGATAGAAGTCTGTGTCTTGAACATCTGCTGTTTTGTTTTGGGTTCATTTTTTTTCCCCTGAAACTTCCAACTGTTAAAAAAATTGCTTGAGTTAACACATTTCAGAAGGGTTAGATCCTTTAAACTGTAACTGCTGGCAGGGAGGAGAGGGGAAGGAAGGAAGGGAGGGGAAAATCCTTTCCTGAGAACTTGAGATGGCTCCTAAAACATCCACACAGTGCTGCAACCGAGTAAATAAAAATAATGATCATTTGACGTGAAATATCTTTTGGTCTGTACTTTTTCCCCTGTTTTAAAATTGTGGTTGAAATTGACCTTTGCTTGTTGCACGAGATGGTGTGTAACAGAAGAAGTCAATGGAGACTAGGAACCTCTAGTGGTTTTCCCTCATGGATCTGTTTCCAACTTCTTGTGAATGCTTTTCTCCTTTTCTACAACCAGTTGTTTTAAAACACCTTACTTGGGGGACAGTGTGAAGGCTTATAAATCTGTAATCCTAATGAAGAGGTGCATGGAGATATTTTGATCTTGGAAGAAGTGTTGGTCAGAAGTTTTCTAGAAAGCCAACAGAAGCACATTTGAGAGTTCTCGAGCCTTGTTGAAGTAATCGTGAATGATTTTGCATACGTTTCAGAATTGCAGTGTACTGTGGTAATTATAACAGCCCTGCAGAAGCCACTGCATTTGCAGCTTCCTGATGCAACAGGAAAGGGAAGGGATGAGTTAGAAATAGAGGAGAAACAAGGAGGGGAACCACGGATTAGATAAGCACAAGCCTCCTAACCCAGCAACTTAGGAAACATACACACAACAAAAAAATCATGTGCTGTAAGGGCTGGTTGCTGAGATTAGCACAGCTTTAGCTGTTTCCCTCAAGAGACTGCAGTTAAGGCAGTGTAGCTGCTGCTGTGTGCATTGACTCACAAAGTAGTTTTAAACTGCAGTTGAAGTAATTGAATGCTGGTGAGAGATTGCTTTAAACAAATTCAAGATGACCTAGGTTTGTGGCAGTGTGAGTTAGTTTATTTCTAGGAGTGTAAGTGTGGTAACTTTTATTACTGTGTATGTAAATTGATTTTTAACAGTAAAACTCTATACCAATTTCAAGACTTAACCTGTGCACTAAGATGCATTGGCTTAAAAATATCTAGCAAGTATTATGAAGTCTTATAAGTTCTTCAAAACAAAAATATAGTTGCAACATTTCAAAAATGTCTTTTTTTGAATTTATAATGCAGCATAAGGATATATCAGCTCTACGGTCTGTTGCAAAAAAAAGCTGACAATTACAGAAATGTACAAATATATAATAATATAAATTATAATAATGCCTTTTTGTTCATGTGTCCTCATAAAAGCCACGTAGTGCACTTCACTATAATTGTTTAGGAAATCACTTGTGTGTGTCTTATTTGTTTAAAGTATTCTGCTGCAGAAAAATGATGTGTCAAATAGAGTGAGTATTTAGAATTTACTTATTTGATAGAATTGTAGAACTTCGTGAGGTTGCAGTAGAAAAAAACAACACCTTGTTCTGGGGAGCCTCATTTGGGCTTCATTGTCCTCTGTTGAAGAACAGCAGAAACACTAGGACAAGATGAGCATCAAACTTAGTCTAGCCGGATGCTTACCTGCTTGTGAAATGAAATGCTTCTTTACAGCAACTAAATATATGTAACTTTATTTCACCATTGATTCTGTCTCTTGACAGCGTCACTTATTGGCAGTGGCACTTTCACACCTGATTGTGTGGGTTTTTCTCTGCTTAGATGAGAAGGAGATTTATTTCTTTCCTTACATTCTATGGTTTTCTGTCCTTTTATATCAGAATCTCCTTGACCATATGATGCTTTGCTTAATAAAGTGGAAACATGAGCCCTTAGTTTAACTACAGCTCATATATTCTGCCAATTTGGTACTACAGCATAAGAGTGTTAGCATTCAGTCCTTTAGGATATTCAAGGTATGCGTATGGCACTTCCATTTTTACTGTGCTTGAGGAGTGAAATCTAAGGATTGAGGTGTGAGTTTGGAGGAGCATTACAAGGGAGCTTTTCTCGGGATTGTTAGTCACTGCGGGGCACTTTTCATGCCTGTGGTGTTACCAGCTCCCAGGAAGGCTGTTGGCGCTTGGTGAAGGAGTATCCAGTTATCTGTGAAAATCTGAAGCAGTGTTCACAGATGCTTGGCTACTCTGAGGTGGTTCACAATCCTGCTTTAAGGTTTACTTGACCCACAGAAACTTTATCAGGTTGTGCTTGTGCCACTCCAACAATCCAAAATCACTCCAAACACCAGGCAGGCAAGGGTAAAATCAAATGCAGATCTTGTTAACAAGTCCCCAAATAAAAATACGGAATTCTTAAAAACAAGGAAAAGAAAAAAACCCTGAACAAAATAGTGGTACAGGCCCTGGAAGTTTCCTTTACCTTGTATGCAGGCATGTAGCACACGACGTCAGTCTTCTCAGGGAGACTGGTTATTGTCCAACTCTTTCACCTCAAGTTGTGTTTGGAGAAGAGACTCTGATTTAAGGCTCTGTATTTCTCTGTATTTTATTTGTACTTAACCTACTAAAAGGGTAAGGGGAAGATATAGCTTTTTATTTTGTAAGTTAGTGATGTCTCTTTCACTCAGCCTTCTTTCACCAGACCTAGGTTGTTTTTTCCTGCTTTGGAAGCAGTGATGTCTCTTGGGCATCCCCAGGTGCAATGCCACCTGCTCAGGCTTTGGAGTGCTCTTCGGCTGAGCACTAAAGAGATGGTTAGTGTGTTGCAAAGGAGATCTCACGCTATGAAATGATGAAGGAATTTCAAGTCTTGTGGTGTTTTTCTTTCTCTTCTACCTATGTGTATAATTTGCCAATAATGCTTTAAACAGTTGTACAACAGGTATTTTTGTGGGCTGCTGTGGAAGTGGGGGAGACCTTGTCACTCAAGCTGCTGCAGGTGACTGGCAGCTGCATGTCACCTGTGTGCCCACCTTTGAGCATGGCCATGGTGACCCATTTGGAACTGTATTGCTACATGCTTGTGTGTTGTTCTGGCTTAGCTTAGCTAGTCACTTAGCCAAGGTTTTAAATAACCTATTACAACATGAAACACTTTGAAGTTTGTAGTGTCGAAGTAACACACAGTACAGCTCTGTGTTAACTCGGCCCACCGTGGCTGTGCTGTGCAGAGGAGGGACAGGGCGGGTGTGCCATGCCCTGGCCAGGGATGTGCCTCCTGCAAGCCCAGGAAAGTTGCAGCCGCACTGGATAAACCTGGGCTTTGGCAGAGCCAGCACACAGTTCCACAGATTTCTGTCCGCTATGAAAGCAACCACCAGCGGACAAGATCCTTTGAAGTGTTTAGTGGTCTGTCTTCCAGATGAGTTCAAGAAGAGTTCTAAAATTGTGGGTCTGAGTTTTAAGACTCTTGCTTATGCCAGTGCATATTTTCATAGCCAATGGTGCCACTGCATGCAGTGAGACTGCTGACATCAAAAAGTGCATATTTGAGACAGAGAACCAGAAGACTTCTCAATTTCTCCAATGAGAACCCCGAGCTGAATAGTTGGTATATTGCGAGGTTGGTGTGAAACTTGCATTCAGCAGAATCAAATGGTATTTAAATTGCTTTAATATTATTCCACCCAATCTATTGGCTTGCATGATCCTCATTATAATAGTACTTGTGCTTCTTTAAAACTACTTCTGTGTAATTTGGAAAAACTGTTTGAGATAGGTATTAAATACAATTGCTTAGCTACTAACCTTTGAAACAGGGGCATTTTTTAGCTTTTATTCAGCATTCCAGGAGATATATCTCTGAATGCTACTTGTGAGAAACACATAAAAACTGGGTTTTAGAAAAAGTGTTTCTCTTAAACAAAAATATAAATGATAACATTTTTAAATTGTCTTAGGGCAGCAATGCTTCCAAGACACACATATACATGTAAATATTCCAGAATTAGGAACAAATTTTGAGATGAGAGGACCAGTAGTATCCTGCAGTACTGAGGAGCTATAGAGTATGTTTGAAAGCTTCAGTAATCTCAATGGTGAAGAATACGAAGATGTAATTCACTACATAGAATTTCGGCTGGTTAAAGGTGCTAGTGATACCTAGGGCACACTGTGGCACCAATAGCAAAATGCAGGGGTTTTTTAGTTTTTTGAAGTGCTCTAAGAGCTGCCTCCATTCCCAGTTACAATATTCTACAATGCTGTGGAGACTAATGCAAGATGGAAATGGTTAAGAAAGTTATTGTTGCAGCATTAGGTCGATATTTTAGTTGCTGCAGTGACAAAATCATGTTAACTTTGGAAGCAGACTTTGTCAGATTGCCAGCAAACATACTGTTCTTAGATCTGTCAGGTGTGGAGTGTTACGGTCTCAGAGGGCACTAAAGGCTGTAGACTGGCTTAGTCATTATAAAAGGCACTCTGGCTTTTCATGTAACCATTCTTTATGTATTCTGATAAGCTGTTGGGAATTCCCTGCTCTGAAGCTCCTGACGATTTTGTGCTTTCTGGTTTAATGTTTCTGTTGCAACTTTATTGTTTTAGTATTATTAATGTATGGTTTTGTATTCCGATATATGAGATGATGCAAAGAAACATCTAGCCTATCTGTGTGTCTTATCCTTCTATCAAAAAACATTATTTTGGTGTGACACTTCTCTGTTGACCCTTTTTCAAAATGATTGAATCCATCTCCACCTTCTTCATTCCCTGAAATAAGTGCTGTGTTGAGTCATTGTCCTGGGTAATAATTGAAGTCCCAGGTCAGCCACACCTATAAAGGTTATTCATAGGGATTACGATGGCAACCTGAAGTTCAAAATAGTCCTGTCACTGATATTTTGGATAATCTTAACTAAATTGTTACGGTTTGACTCTTCAGAAGGTACTCATTAATATTAGTTTCCTACATCTCAGATTTTGCTCTGAAATGTACTAACATCTGCAAGTGGTTCAAGTACTTCAGCAATTAGGGCTAAGTATCTTGGAAAAAGAATTATGTATATACGCATGCACACATACCTATCTAGACGTCTGTGTTTGTCTCTCCCCTGAAGCTCAGGACAGAGCAGATTATTTGGGGTGATAAAACTGTGTTCAAATTCTGCCCGTCATGTACTGTGTAAGTAGTTTCTTTATGATCTGTGAGAACAGTCATCTGAATACTATTATTGATATTTCCAGATTAATAACAATGGCAAAGTTCATTTTGGCAAGAAACTGGACTGTTGAAACTATGTAGAGCTCTGGTTTTTGAGAAGAGTAAAGGTTGGTTTACTGTTAGCAGTAGCTTAGTTTATTTCTAAGCAGGTGTTTATTGGGCAGAAAGGCAGTCAACCATGAAAATATTACTGAGAACAGGAATACCTCCGTGAAGTTCAGTGGCTTAGATTGTACAGAAATTTAATCTAGTTATCTTTAGTGGTCTTAAGGCCTTATCTTTCCTATGAAATGAACTTCCTTAGGGTTTGGGGGTTTTTTCCCTGTTATTTTTTTTCCTTTTTCTTTTTTTAACTGGAAAGTCCTTATTCCAGTAATCTGTTGTCCTGTTTAATTTTTGAAATCCAATTTATTGCATAGATTCAAAATTCAAATGTTTGTTTGTTTGTTTGTTTTAAGGAAATGCAGTACACAATCATTCTACTTCAATTTATGATGACTTTTATATTGAACCAATGCTGGTGTACAAGATTATTAGTATTAAACTTCCAACTGTTGTGCAGATGGATAAGCTGCAAAGGTAGAATTGCTGCTAAGAAAAGTGCAGCTGAATGTACTTATTAAAAATGTGATTCCTTGAAATTGTCCACAGTGTAAGACAAACCTGAAAGCAGTTGCTAAGCCCTGGGTTGTGCAGTAAGCAGGGGCAAGTAATAAATTTATCTTAAAATGTTAGCCATTGGCTAGGCAGATTCCCTCTCACTGCAGTGTTTTAAAGTTAATTATCAATCCCAAATCTACTTATTAGAAGTATTTTCCTTCATCTGTAACTTTCTGGTGCATTCAGAGGTATGATTCCTCAGCCAAATTCTTGTACCAAGGACAAGAACATGACTATTAAAATTGTGGATGAGTTGGGCTCTGTGCCCAAACAAACCGGTTTATTCCTGACTGGTGTTTGTCATCTCTATCCGTACATAGCACCAGACATGGTTCAAGCCACGTGTCCCTTCACCACCCAGAGGTGGAGGCTGTCTCCCACAGGTGCTGCAGCTGTTGTGCCAGCTCTGCTGATGCATGGCGTGCTGACTGCAGGGGCTTCTGAACACTTTGGCGGCTGCTGCGAGCACTCCTTGGATCAACTCTGATTGTAGCTGTAGCCGCTGACACGTCTGAATCAGACTCTTGCCTGCACTGCCACGACCAGTTCTGCTTGGCAGTTGAATTTCTCGTATATTATTAATGTTGTATTAGTAGTACGTCTGGAAGCTTTCCTAGGTGTTATCTAATTTTTGTGTTTTTTCATTTCAGAGCTGACAATGATTCATTGTGCAGTCAGACATTCACCCCAGCAGCTATTTGGATGTACCAAGGAATGGCATCCTGCATCTGCTTAGCATACAGCTGCTAAATCTCTGTAACTGAACTTCAGAACTAACTTTCTGGGTGTGAAAGGAGTTGTTCATTATCATACACTGTGAAGTCACAAACATTTTAATTTTAAAATATGTCATGTGTGGCTTGACTTTCAGACATCTCAGTTATGTTCTTAACCGCATAAAACCACTTTTCTGTCAGAATTCAAAATCTGAGTTAAAAAGTAGCTGCATGAGTTAAAATAGTAGTTTGCAAAAGAAAAGAAAAGTTTTGTCTCTTGGTTCAAACCAGGAGTGAACTTTTAAATTAGAAGGCAATATGTGAGGAAAATTAGTGAGGGCTGTGGAAGTGACTTAGAACAGCTCTTCTGTTTGTATGATTCAATATGAATTTCAGCTATCAAGAACAGGAAATGATAAATAAAGTCATAATGTGGGGGGTTTTTTGAACTGTGTGCACAAGGATTTTGGACAAAGCTGTCATTTGTAAAAAGTCAGCAGTCAGAAAGTATTGGATCTAAGAAGTGATAAGCATCCACCAAAACATCATCCTTTAAAGAATGAGAAAAGACTAACTTGGGTTTGTTTCAGATAAGGCTGTAACGAAAATCTGACCCTAAGGCCAGAGCAGCGTTGCTGCATGTGGTTTGTACACAGGATTTCACTTACTTTTAGCAGACGGGTTTGTGCATGCTGCTTGTTGCCTTACTTGTAAGACTCAGTTAGCCAGAGGTACCACGTGTTTGCTGCAGTTGTCTTGCTTTGTGTATGAAAAACCAACATTGGTTTCGTTCCAAATTGTTTGACAGCCTGATGCTGTTTTGTTACCACTTTCATGAGTCAGCACCATTGGTAAATGAAGCAGGCTGAACTTCCTTTTTTTTTTTATTATTTTATTCTCCTTGTTCTTTTGATGAACAAGGGGGAGACATCAGGAGGGAAAGTTAGCAGCCTTTAGCTGCCCATAGGGGCAAGGATGCTGCCTTTTGGAGTAGTGCCAGCCTTTGGAGGAATGCCTAAGCTGTTCCTTGAGCTGCCATCTTGGTTTGTGGGTCCACTGTTGCCTCCATTGCATTTGGATCTTTTCAGCCAAACTGAGGGACAGGTTGGCTTGAACGCTGAGCTGCCAGCAGGACCAGCAAAGCCATCTTTGTTCTTTATTTGGTACTGCACCAAAGCCGTTTTATCAGACCAACAGATCTAACCTCCCATCTTAAAGCTTTTTTGACTTCCCTATACCACCCTTTTCCTTTTCACTATCTGCACATCCTAGATATCTCAGAAAGTGCTGTTTCTACTTGACAACTTTATCAGGAGTTGAATTTCCATGTTAAAACACCCAATCAGTAATGTTTGAAAGATTTCATCTTTCCGTGCTATTCTTAGTTGACCTGATGCTATGTTCAGGTCGCCGAAGGTCAGTGCAGACACCATTCCTAATGTGCAGCTAGACTTCTACTGGGGAGCTCCACCAGAAGCTATCTGCCCTTGGAAATCTTGCTCTTGTTTTTGTGGATGAATCTTCAATTTTAATTAAAGGCCTACCTTTACAACTTTGAGAATTTCATCCTACTGAAGGAATACTGGTTTCTTTATTTGTAAGGGGAAGCAGACTGCTATCTATAAAAGTAGGCTTATGTGCTGGATTTTGCTATGCTGATTTTAGCAAACTCCTTGCTATGTTTCATCAAGTCCCCAGATTTGTTGTGTTCACAGTATTGTAGTGAATTGCCCTGATGTATGAAGGAACTCCTTCTCATCTGTGCGCCCTTGATCACTTGCATTTAGGAAAATATTTACATTTTTCGTAAGTTTGCATAAAGAGGATTAGATTTACTAATTGGTCAGATTATCTTACTACAGCTACTACTTCTAATTTAAATGTGTCATGCTCCTATTTGCTAGGGCTTAAAACTCAAAAGAGTTCACCCACAGATTGTCTTAAATGAATGTTCAGCAACTTTGTGCTTTAAACAGACCTAAAATCAGCTTCTCTAGGCCACAGATGTAGACATGCTGCCCAAACTGGCTTTCATTAAACAACAGAATGGTTTTGCTAGAAATAGCCTGGATCTGTTGAGACTGATGCTGAGCAACTGCTAACGAGCCCTGCTTGATACAAGTTGAATGGGATTAAATAGTATTTGTACTATACTAAGCATTGTGTTCTGGAGTATCCTAGTGCCAGTTCCCTGAAATGATGCTGAAAAAGTGATTGCTCCATTAAGCATTCTGATAATGAAACAAGTGATTTGTGTATTACTGTAACATCTAAAATTCTCCTTAAACAAATGAAGCAGTGCTCCTTTTTTTATTCTTGTACATAAAAATTGTCTATTGGGAGAGAGAAAAAAGTGTTGGAGGGCATAGCTGCTGAGTACTGTGAGATGCAAAAGATGTACTGATGGGAAATGTGAGAAGAAAATGCTTCCCTCTAACTTCTAGGAAGCTGCAGGTTAGGATTTTGGAGATATCTAAAGACAAAAATTATTACTTTCTTGTCTTTTCCAGGATAAAATTGTCCAAATGTCAACATTTTCCTAGTATTCTTTGTAGCAGATGATAGATAGAAGCTCATAAAGGCTTGCAGAAGAAAGAAAAATTAAGTGATAATGTTTTAATCCACAACGTTCAAACAGCCTGTAATTTAATTCAAGATTTGAATATATGGCCTACACAGATCTAAAACAATGTACGTAAAACTGCTTTATGTGTGTATACTTGAACACACACACACACATGCACATACTTTCAAGGGCAAAGGGGTAACAAATGAGAGAAACTATGTATATTTCTTTCTGTTGCTACACTTTCTGCTGCTAGTGTTTCCTGATTAACTGGGGACGTCTTGAGTTGTCTGTACCATCTTAGCAGCATTTTCTGTAGTAATAGCAGCTGAAGGAAAGGTGGTATTAGATATCTGTCTGAATCATTCACTGGCTGGATGAGCTGTTCTTGTTTCCATCTTTCCCAAGAGTTAAACGTAGCTGCTTTTGTCAGGCTAAACTGATTGTTAATTTGTCCTATGGTGCCTGTGCATGGGTGTAAATCTCTATGTGCTACAAAGCAAAGTTGTACAAATTGTTCCGAGCATGACAGACCACTCCTTTTTTCCTGAAGAGCACAGGGTATGCTGTGTGTGACTGTGTATTACATCATACACCTGGAGAAAATGGACTTCTGTCAGCTGTGCTGGATAGGCTGTAGTGAACGTTTGTAGGGAACGAAAAAGGTTGTATGTGATGGGCTTTAGTATGGCAGTCTAAATGTGCAGGATCATCTCTGAGAAATGTCAAAAGTAACATCGTGTCCACTGGCCCCAGAAATTTGGGAACAGTTGTCCTCAGTACTGCCTGCACGCAGCTTTTTCTCAGCTCTTACTTTAAGTCACTTTTGCTGGGTATAAGGCAAACTTACAGCACTGCAGTGTTCAGTGCCTTCCATGAGAGCACAATTAAGATCTTGTCTGTCCTGGAGGTGTCACTGTGTGTGTAACTGCACTGATACAGTTGAATTAATGAAAATCTTTGGTAAGTCCTGCTGCCGTGTCACACCCTTGCTGCAGGCACTGCAGCCAGGTGCCCGTACTGGGGCCACGCTCCCCTGCCAAATAGGAAATGATGCTGGAGGCAAACGTTTTAGAAGCAATGAAGTTAAGCTCCAGTTCTTTTCTAATGAGATTTGAGCTTCTACATTTTATTCTAGGAAACCACGTAGAGTGTTGGGAGTCATTTAGAAGACTTTGGGAATGTCATTTGCAGTCTCATACATGCTACATGCAGTCTCATTACAATCCAGAGAAAATTGGTGTACGTGTTGCAGCAAGCAGACCCATCAGAGTTTTCTCTCTGCTGCTCTGTAGAAAAGCCCTATGTTGAGAAGTTTTGCCAGCTTTAAACGCTGCTGTCTTCTGGTCTGTCAGTTCTCTACAATGTCGGAATTTATAAAACTTCTAGATTTTCAGCTTCTGCAAATGAATTCAGAACCACTGGATGAGGGTGGAACTAGGCCGAAATGTGCAAGTGCAGAAAACTGACAACTCCTTATGTAATGAGTCTCATGGTTTAAAAAGTTTCTACTGCTCTTGCTCTTGTTTTAAAACTGTATTGCTAATTTAATAATACTTGGCTGCTTCTGTTCATTTTGGTGGTTTTGCCATGGAGGAGAATCACAGTTATGGAGGTGTGGTCAGTCTCACATAGCAAATTACAAGTTCAGTGTCAGACCATATATATAAATATAAATAATATTAAATATTTAAATAACAAAAAAATATATAATGTGTGTGTATACATACACCACTTGCAGCAACATAGTCTCAAACGTGGACTCCTTGAATGTCAAAATACCATGACAAATTAGCATAAAGTCCTAGCTGAAATTTAGTTGATAGTCACTTCAACCTTTGCTGAAATAATTGTAAAAGTATCTTTTGCTTCCCCCGCCCCCGCCTTTTTTTTTACTGCAATATGTAAAAGGCAGTGGGATATGAAATCCTGGTGAATTTAACACTGTTAGTATTCCTTGAATTTGGGACGTGCTTTCCTAATTATACCTGAGACTTGCTTTACTCCTTTACCAGCAATGCTGTGCATGACTTGTTTCAATGTGTTTATTATAATGAGTTTTATCTGCTGCATTTTATCATATTGCAGAATATTAAAACCATAAGGGCACTTCTTGAAATTTCTAAAGTGAGTAGCAAAAAGATGAATGGAACTTTCAGTCCAGCACAGGTCATGCTGACCTCCTTTCTATGGCAAATACTGTGAAAGACTATGGAAACAATTGCAGTGTAGTAACTAGGAAGGACAGTGATGCTCCGAGTACGCTTTCCTCTTCTTCAGCTCATGGAGGAGTCATTTATTTCCATGGAAAGTGATGCAAGATGCTGCTGTTCTCACTGATATTGGTTCAACTGTAACTTGATACAGGCATGTAACAAGCTGCTGACCAGCAGAATTGGACCTTCTTGGTATCAGAATTACAGTGACCCTTGTGTTGCACTCAGGCAGTGTATCTACACCGGCTTGTTCTTTGCTGATTGTATTAGTTAGGCCTGGAGACACTTAGAAAAGGAAAAACATTTGCAAAGTGAGTAGGGAGGATAAAAGATCTAAAATGATCTGTACTTTGAAGCATAGATTATGCCACTCAAAGAGCCTTTTCATGGGGGCATCAGATTCAGTCTTGATGATGAAATCTTACAAAATTGGCTTTTTCTACCCTTTTTTTGTCTGATGTGCCACTTTTCTGACAGCTGGAGATGTTGGCTGTGGTGAAGAGGGTATGGTCTCTCAGAGAGATTAAGATTTTGGAATGCAGAAGAAAGGGTGAGAGACAACTGCCTCAACTGTTCCATCGATGTTGTCAAAAAGCAGCAGGAATAGACTGGGCTACCTATGAAATACTTGTGTCACTACACAAGTGCCTTACCAGGAAGAACATCCATTCTCTTCTTTAAGATAGAACAGAGGGATTCACAGTAACAATTCTGCTGCTGCGCTGGGTGCAGTATGTTGCCCATAAGGAATCAGCAATCACAGACAAACGGATTTTGATAGGAATTGACTCCCTCATGCACGGTCGGGCACAAGTTCTTCAATTTATTTAACTTGAATAAACAGAAAATGACATAGCGGATCCCATGTCAGCCAAAAGAGCCATCTGTGGTCTAACCCTGTGACAAACAGTATAGCAATAATTCCAATGCCACCAACAGTGTGGAGTTTGCCAGAAAAGCAGATGCTTCTTTTGACATGCATCTTCAATGCAGTGCCATTTCTGTCCTATAATTGCTGTCTGTGGAGGGAGGGTGGATAGGATAGCCAGATGAGCAGCATGGTGACATCGTAGTTTCTGGGGGAAAAGCCAACAGTTTGGAAAATAATAAAAAAATAAATTAAAAAGAAGTATTGAAGTAATTTTTAAAAAGCTGAAATAAAAAGCTGCAAAATTCTCCTGTGTGCATTGTGAAATCTGTGACACGTTTTAAGTAAGAGACAATGCTTGCAAGAATTTATCAGAAATCTAAAGTCTAATACAATATAGAAGAAGAGTAAATAATACTTTAGAAACTTCTGTGCAGAGTTTTAAACTTAAAAAAAAAAAGAAATTTCCTTCTCTATTATTTTAAAGAACTAAAGACTGGCCGAACATACTTAACATAGTTGTTGGGTTGGTTTTTTTTTTTTTTTTGTACTGTCAGTTTTTGTAATACAGATATTCAGGCAGTTCTTGAATAAGCCAAGGTGACTGTATCTATACTCTGCTACTTTTTAACCAGCTTTATGAAATATACAGATTTTGCAGGATTAGCCTCCAAAATACAGTAATGGATGGCATCCTTAAGAGATGGCATATTTACTGCTTTATGAAATTAAAAATGTAACTACCTACACCCATAAGAATATATGCATTTTAAACATCACAAATAGAAGTTCTTGAAAGCAGCATGTTTTTGATCACATTGAATATTGTCCCCATGGCCTTGTTTGTTGGCACTGGAGGTAAAAGTTCACAACAGATAATGACAAAAAAGTTGAACAAATAGCAGTAGAGCTGGAGATTAGCATTCTCCTAATGAGAGCCTGTCCTCTGGACAGAAGTAACTGCCTTATGTGGTGCAGGAGTCTCACTGCCTGAGCTTAGTTTTGTGGGATTTAGGGAGATGGTTGCCTGCTGTCTTGTATTTTCCTACAAGGGAGCCAAAAAATATCCGGGATAAAGCCATGTCTTTCATTTTCCATATATTTAAGTCCCACTTCTTCCCATTACACTGTAAGTGCAGTCAGAGGAGAATACATATTATTTATTTTCAGATCTTAGTATGCTGACATCTGAAGAGTTTTTAAATGGAGGTAGTAAGTAGGAGTTTCCTGTTTAATACATGCTAAAGCAGAGCCCTATATACAGTGAGAAGGGACCACTATGAACTTCTTAATGCTTATGAAAAGCTTATTGAATAATTTTTTACTTAGATTCCATGAGTACTGTCCTCTGAGCTGCCACTGAAGTGCTTGTGAGCTGCATGTGATTTGCAAGCTCTGATGTGACCATCTGTGGTCTAGTCTAAATACTGCATGACCCAGGAGTTTCTAAGTTAATTGCTGTTTCAGGTGAAGCCTTTCTCCTACCAAGGATATCTTGAATGTTTCCTGTTGTGGAGAACATAGTAAGATTTTATACCCTGCTATTAACATGTACCAAGAGATGTGTAATGCAAGGGAAGATTTTTTTTTTTTTTGGTTTGTTTCAGTGTCGTGTATTGGACTTGCTACCTTTCTGGTGCTTGCATAAACCATTAGCATGCAAGTTACACCTCTTTGAAAATGGATGTGTTTTCTTTTAATTGTAATTTGAGTCCTCAGGCTAGAAAAAACCCTTCAACATAGTTTAGGTATTCAGTACCCTGTGCTTTCTGGATCCTGAGCAAAAGCTTTGGCTGGTTTCAGTGAAGAACATAGGTCTGTTTATGTACTAGAGTCAAGAAGGAAGTTGGCAGTGAATTCTTTTGTGTCTATTGCTCAGTGAAGAGCTAACCACAAAAACATGTACATGCTTTTTTGTCTGTCTGGTAGATCTTAGTTCCATGCTCTCTTTCTTCAGGTACTTCAGCATCTTGACTTTCTTTTTAGATTCTTTTAATGTGGCCTAGCTGTTGGATTGCTGCAGCTTGTTCATATTTCAGAAACTAAAACTCAAATATTTTGCTTTATATGTGTCTATAATTCTGTCATGGCTAGGGTATGGTACCAAGGTGTTGTTTCACAGGATTGTCCAGGAAATTGAGGTGTAAAACTGAGAGGGGAGATGGACGCTGTGATTCATGATGAGCAGGTGGAAGGGGAAAGGGAGGGTTCACTATGTCTGGAAAGGAACAGGATGTATCCCAGTTCAGCACTCCCCTTGCTCTCCTTTGGGATAGCTTTTGTACTGTGGTGTGGCTGGGTTTGTGTATTCTGCACCTTTGATTTGTCTCTGAACTAGGGAATCACTCAGTGGAGCACCTAAAAATCTCTGACAGGGGATAATGTCAGTGGAGTAGGTGAGTTCCTGGGAACTGAAGCATTTTCATGTATCACTGAGACTCTAGAAGAGCTACCTGAACCAGCTTCTTGCGCTTGTTTCTTTTTTATTGTTACCATCTTGCCTGCCAACTCCAAGTTAGAAAGCTTTTTTTTTTTTTTTTAGTAAAAACAGTGAAAAAATCTCTGCACCCTATTCTTGGAGAAAAGATCTGTTCATAAGCATCAGTGTGGGTTTTGTCAGGTACTTCGGTGTGGCTGGGATTATGCTCACACTTTTTCAAGTGTCTTCATAAAAAGGATGTAGATAGATTTTGAGCTTTCTTTCATTAGTAACAGAAGATTGCTGTTGTATTAAGCTTTAATATGTGTAATTTAAATAATGTTGGTTCCATTTCCTGTAAAAATATGAAGACATGACA
The DNA here is from genome assembly GCA_013397175.1 of Platysteira castanea. Lineage (NCBI taxonomy): Eukaryota > Metazoa > Chordata > Aves > Passeriformes > Platysteira > Platysteira castanea. The sequence continues at coordinate 573,846 of VYXC01002222.1, forward strand.
TTTTTAACAAGCTGGAATGGTTTACTTGGGTACTTTCTGGTTTTAGTAATTGTTGCTTTCTGGTGAGAACAAGTTCAGTCCTGCTATGCTACTGTAAGATCTGATGAAAGGAAGCAAAATAGCTCAGTGGGGAGAGAGCTTGGGTTATAATCAGAAGAGTCTAGAGGTGAAATTGTTAGGAGCATCTAAGCCATGACTAGAGGTTTATGCCAGACTTCGTCTTGTTTCATTGCTGATAGAGCCACTCTTCATGGGCTTTTAGAAAGGAAGCTGTGAGAAGTACCTACTCATTCATGCATTTCTGTATTTCAAGGAAGGGCTTCCTTAAATTGCTCAGAAAAAATGCATTAACTGCTTCCCTGGATTTTGCCAGAAACATTTTTCTTACTGGCAAATTGGTTCAAATTAGTTAAAATACAATGAAGAAGAAAGAGAATATTAACTAAAAACAAATGTCAGAGTGAAAATAACTTTTAAAAATTATTATTATCTTCATAGATGCATGATGATTATCCACCTATGGTTTTGTTTCCTTCTGTTTTCTTTTAGTATGGAAAAGACTGTTACCTGTAGTTAGAAAAATAGTTTTCATAGGACTTGGCTGTAACATTACAGCCAAGAAAAAAGATATAACCCTATATTTTTGTCTTGCAAAGGTCCTCTTAAAACTTATGTATTAAGGCAAGAGTTCAGTTCAGTGAATATATCAGTGTGATATATTTTTTTCCTTGAGTGCTTCATTTTCATCCTATTTATTGCAGTCCGTCATTGCTGTAATCCCAACTGTAGTATTTTTGGCACAGTTCTTTCACACTAAGATATGGAACATTTAGAGAGGTTTTTGGGAGAAGCACAGGGCTGGATCTCCCGGTGCTCCTGGGCTGCCTGTGATGTTTTGTAAGAGGCAGAGTCTTTGCCCAATGCCAGCCTCCACTCTCAAGGTCCTGCAACTTCCCAGTAGTTGTTTCTGTTCCATGTGGCTGAAGCACTAACACCTCTCATCACCATCTAAAGGAAGATGGAATAGGTTTGGATCCTGAGTATGCAAATAGCTCTGTATGATCACAAAACATGATATCCATGGTTTCTGCCTTGTGCAGGAAACCAGCCCTTGCTGGAATAGTTCTGTTGACTCTTACAGTGTCACTATGAGATCATATTTTTTACCCGTGCAGAGAGAAGTTAAGGTCGGTGGTTTAAAGGAGAAAAAAGGGGGCAGGTGTCAGGGTTTTTCCTGCCTTAGGAGATTTTCAACAGGAGTCTGGAGCTTCTGAGATACTCTTTATAATGGTATCATGCTGAAATTGCTTAGATTTGGTTGCTGAATCTTCCTGTGGCAAGTGCTTACAGACTGAGGAACAGCAGTTGGGGAACCTACCCTAAGGCAGGAGATGTGAGTAAAGCAGCAGCAGAGCTTTCGGTTTCCACTAGTTGACTCATGTCCACTGAGAATTGAAGTTGGAGAGGCCTCCAGAAATTCAGTTTTACTTGCTATAATGTTTCAGACATGATGAGGAAAAACATGAAACAGAATACTGCAGGACACTCAAAATGGCATCTCCACTGCAGCCATTACTTTGCTGGCTTAGAATAAGCGATCAAGGTTTAATGTTTCCTTATTTAAAGAAAGGCAGTAAAGCAACTGTTTTCATCCATGAACACTCATTTCTGTTAAATACTTGGAGTTATTCTTTCTGCTAGAGACATGATTTAATTCCAAACGACTTCCTATTTCCTAAGCTGTGCGCAAAGTATTGCAGTGTCTTGCTTCACTAGGTATGGCATCTTCTATTCTCCTGAGCCCTTGCTTTCACTGTACATGTAAAGCTTTCTCTAACCTAAAGTGTTAAGTAGATTATTAACTAAATTAAACAAGCAATCCCCACTTTAACAAAAAATAAATCCAGATTTAATACTTTTTCTCACTGTTGCACACATCCAAAAAAATGTATGGTAATTTTTATATCAGTGCCAGTTACTGAAGGTGCTGCTTTCAAAATTGGTGAGGTTAGGCTAAGTCAGGCAGGGTAAGCAGGTGCTTGTAGCTTAGTCACCTGAACAAAGCTAGGGAAACACTTACTTATGAGATTTTGATACTATGAGATGATCCAAGTAGCAGTTCTGGCTAAATCTGATAGTTATTGTATGCTACAATTTATGGTTTGAATTTAGAGTAGATGTATGAGAACTCTGTTGTTAAGTCGTGGTACTTTTCCCATTAGGAATTTTAGCTGAGTGATTAAACTCATAATTAAATGCTAATATGTTATAACTTCATGTGCGTGCTTTTATTGCACAAAGTTAGAGACTTAAATGGATTGCTACTATAGTGGTCATACTCTGCTTTGGGACAGTCACTGTCCAAGTTATCGTCTACTTGTTGAAGTTCTGTTGGACTTCTGTAGTCTGAAGACAGCAGGGACCAGTATCTCTCAGGTGAAAGGAATTTCTTGGGATTATTCCAAGAATTCTTGGGATTATTATTTGATTTGTTGTCTTTTTTTTTGGTTGACAGCAAAGAGATTCTTCTGTTCCTTGGCAGACAAAATCCTGCTCTGACTCATTTGCAGTCCTTAGGCATAGAATGGTTTATAAGAAAGACAGGAATGGCTCATATAAGATGAATATATTCTCCAGCTGTTTTTCAGTACTTGCGATTATTTCCATTTGGGATTTATATTGAGAAGAAAACACAGGAAGACAAGTCTCCTTGTTTTAAGGCACTTCATGGGGACTGTTCAGTCACTGAGCTTTTCATTTTCCTAGTAAGTACCTGTGGTTTTCCCATTGCTGTGGTGGGGCTGTGGAGGGCTGGAGGGAAGGTCCCTCAGAGATCAGGCAGGGGTGTTGGGAGCTCCTCACAGCTGGCTCCGGAATGGGATGGGAAGATCGTAGAGCAGATGGACTGATTATTCTTCACTGGCCTTCTTTGCTTAGATGTTTGTTGAAGATGAGAGGAAGGAAACTGCTGTGTAAAAAAAAGACCGTTAATTACCTTTTGGAGTGAAAACTAAGGAGGAAATGGCAAAAGGGTGTGACAATGGCATTTCTTGTGAACAGGAATATTGTCACAAGAAATAATGGTCTGTTGCTTACATTCATTCCTCCTATCCTTGAGGTCCATGTTTTGATTTAAGATGCAGTGATTACAAAGAAAAATTAATAAACGAATTTTTGTGTATGTTGCAGTATTGCAAATTGTTGTGAGGTCCATGTAGTAAAAACTCAGGAACAGCTTTTGATATAGATTTGCAGTAGAAACTACAGTTTGTCAACCAAAACTTTTCAAATTTGATTTCAGGTTTTAGACAAAGCTCTCAGTTAAGGTTTGTGAAAGCTGTTTCTAAACAAACAACCCCAAACTTTGGCCAGATCTCCACTGCAGAATGTCTTGCCAGCAAAGCACTGTGTATCAGCCAGGGGTGTGGAAAAAAGTCATACATCCTCGCTGACATCAATATGTTGGCAAAAGCCCAGGTGTGGATGCAGCTGTGCAGGCAGAAGAGAGCTTTTATCAGCTTAGCTGATGTTGTTTGGGGAGGTGATGCAACTATGCCAGGAGACAAACTCTTCTGGCCTGTGCCGTCAGCGTAGGAGGCTCCTCCAGCGCGGTCACGGCGTCGAGGCTGCATTGCCAACCAGTCCTTTGCAGCAAGAGCAACTGGAAAAAAAGGCCCCTTTGAACAACAGAGGGACCTCTATAATTTAGTTTTTACAAGTAGTCGTCGATGAGGAACAGAGCGGAAAGAGTGATTCAGATTTTAAAATAAAGTTGTAATGTAAAAAACATGTTTTAGTTGTATGGCTTTAAGATGTCACTGTCCCTTTAATGACTGGCTGTCTGTCATTGGGTTGTAGGCTTTGAGAGCTGCAGGACACCCAGCACATGTGTTTTGTAAAGCCTTTAAGGCTTGTAAAGGTATGAGTCTCTGTGGAAGCAGTGAAAAACCTTCTGTCTGTAAACTTAGGAAGACAACTATAGTCCCATTTACATTCCCGTCATGTTTGAATGTGGCCACTAGCACTAGAACATCTTCATGTTTAAATAGAAGTTTAAATTTCTCAGAATGGAGTGCTTATGTTTTACAGACAGAGTTAGAATTTCTGCTCTCTCTACACACATTTTCCTCTCCTGCCTTTGGCCAGCTGGTGACAAGATTTTACAAAACTCCAGTTCTTTATAACATAGAAAAACAAAGATTTTAAGGGAAGAACAATGTAAGAAATAAAAGCAAAACCAAACCAAAGATCCTGAAAAACTTAATAGAGGCTCTTAGCCTTCAGTTGTAATTACCAGCTTAGACGAAGACAGGTATGTGTATGTTGAGTTTTCTGGCAACTGTATGTGTGCATTTTGAAACCATGAACAGAGCAGTTATGCATTTGATCACTGTTTGCCTTTTGAGAACTTCACTGAAGGCTTTTTGAAGAGAATATCACTGTGCCAGACTAAGTTTATTCTGTTGTGAAAATGTTTTGAAACTAGTCACTCTGCCATTCTTCATTGCTTGTAACCCTAAAAATAATTGCCTGACATTACTGGAAGCAGAGTGGTCTGACAGACTGACTTCTGCTGCTATTGTTAAAATCCGTCAATGTTTCCATTGCAAACTTGGAAGAGTGCATTTAATCTTTTTCCTTGGAAGAAATTCTAGATCAGTGCTTCAATTCCAAATATAAATATTTTGGAAGAGATTTGATGTTTCTAAAAATCTTTATTAAAAACAACCAAATAAAAAAAAAATCTTTAACCCTATGGCAATGAAATACCGTTATTCAGTTTTAAAATGCTAAATGATCAGGAATCTATTTCATTCTTTTATGTAATTTTCAGTTCAATTAAATTGGGCAGCAACAATATTACTACTTATCAATGTTGATTTTATAGCAAGTCTTGCAGTTGGCTGTTCCAGGCCATTATAGCTGCATAATAAAATTTGTAACATGCCAAATTGGAAGATTTCAAAACCTTCCTAGAGAAACACAAAAAAGAAACACATAATTACCATGAAGTATCTCCTATAAGCCATGCCTTTGTACTTTTCTTCCACTCAACACTTTCATTCCAATTTCCTGAGGTTATCTCCAAAATAGTTTCGCTTTTCTTGTGTATTTTCTTGTGTATTTTCTTGTGTGTAGTTTCATGGGTGTTTTAAACAGAGGTAAACTCTCATCCTTTCCTCTCTGCCTTCACATTCCTGTTCTCTGCCTTGTGACAGCCAAAGCTTTTGCGTAGTGCAAAGCCACATGTGGTGTAACCAGATCAGGGAAGATCATTTTTTGTTTCGGTTTGTGGCTATACAAGTGTTTGTACTAATGCAAAGAAGAGGTTGGCACTAGGGTGGGAACAAGTGAGTCTGCATTGACATCTCACTTTATTCCATTTTATTTTTTTCCCTCTACTGTGCCTTTCCTCTGTATTCACAGGACAGTTCTTTGCCATGAGCTTCTGGTGGAAACTCAGGCTTTTGCAGGAAAGGGGCCACATGCAGCCAGTTCAGCAGTGAAAGCCGTGTAGTCACAAGATGTTTACAGGCAACTTCAGTTCTCTAGTATATTTTTTTAAGTATTGCTCTCTTACAATACCACAGACGTGTTCATAGTACTTTTTGTACAGTGCCCTGCTATACTTTTGTTAATGCAAATGATTTCTCTACTGCAGATTTCCTCTAGGATGTTTTAATGTTCCGTTGGGGTCTGATTTTAAGAGCAATAGCTTGAGGAGTAGGTAGAAGTGCTTATGTGCTTTTGTCCTTTTGAAACTTGAAATTTTTACCATTATATAGAGACTTTTTCTTGACAATTGTGAAGTAATCCACAAATATGGAGATAGATGGCAGTATGAAAGTTCTGCCAAGGCACATCATTCATTTAAAGTCTGGTCCTTAAGCTCTCTGTGCTCCTTCTTTATCTTTAAAAAACCATTAGCAGTATAGTGTGAAGTACTAAAATCCAGAAGAGAGAGAAAAGAGGCTTCTAATTATTTTTGTATTTTTGGATAGATTAAGGAAAGAGCATGGTCTTTGTGTCTGCCACAATTTGACATGTGAAACAGTTGCAGCAATATAAACTCTGTACCTGCTGGAACCTAGAGGAACAATATCTCCTATTTCATTTTCACACCAGATGACACAATGAAGAGTGATAAAATCCTATCAGTGGAGGTTATGTATAATTTGACCCTGTGTCATTGAGCATGCATCAAATGGTGGTTGGGTATATTAGAATGTGCCTGTGAATCCTGTCCCAAATGTGGTGTGAACACAGTTGTATTTAAAATCCATGGGCAATTAGGAACAGATTGAACACAGTGCTCCAAATGGTAACCAGGCTGCTGTAGACTGAGCTGATGTGCATGCTGTGATTGCTACCTGTACTTTACTCTAACGTGCTTTTTCCTTTGCAGCAGTCCATTGTACCAGCCCACCCAATGGCTCCTCCTAGTCCCAGCACCACCAGCAGTAACAACAACAGTAGTAGCAGCAGCAACTCAGGATGGGATCAATTAAGTAAAACTAATCTTTACATCAGAGCACTGCCTCCAAACACCACTGATCAGGACCTGGTAAAATTATGCCAACCGTAAGTACTACGTTTAAATGTAAATTATACTGTCATACCTTAAAACTTTATAGTAGGTATACAGGATGAGTGTTTGTATTATGAGGGAAGAAAACCATGCCCATAAACAAACACCTCCATGCTGTGATATGGTGGCAGGTTTCAACTTTGTTGGCAATTAGAAGGAAAAGATCGTTTGACACTTTGGAGAGGCAAAGAAAGTGGGAATACAATGGTGAACTGAAGCAACCCACTGCTTTCATAAAAACTGTCATTACCCATAGTGCTGTTGAAATCACAGATAAAATTAATACCTACATGTGAAACTTGCTATTGAGAGCCTGCATAGAGGGTCTCCTCTGTTCACTACTAAGATAATCTGTTGATACGAACTCGAGTAATTTTTCTGAATCACTGTAAACTACAATGTGCATTTGAAGGCTTATCCTAGTTTTAGACTAATTTTTGGCTGCACTTTACTGCACAGTTATTTTTATGATTAGAAATAGCTGATCCACATAAAAACCCTCTCTAGTGGCTGAAGTTCTGGGTAGACTTCACTTAGCAGAAGGTTTTCAGGTGGTGTTGTTAACATAAGATTTTTTTGCTTGTGAGAGTTATTTGTTTTGTTTTCTAATTTTTACAGCAGCACATGCCTCTTACTTTCAAATATGGGTTATATGTCAAAGACTGTGCAGTTGGGTTGTTTATACACTGCTTAAAATCACTTGCCTTAAATGTTTTACTGAATTTTTAAAATGTCTTAGTACTTCTGAAATTCTTAGTACCCTGTCTGGATTATTTTGAAATCAAAAGTACTCAGCTGTATTTTCAATACCACATGTAAGAAAGCTCCAAATCTATCTTGGATGAAGAATTATTAAGATTTGTATATAATGCTACTATCTGAAATTCTAAAAATAATTTTATGCTCCATTTAGCAGATAAGTAACTAGGAGTATACAAAAATAAAGCACAACACAATTAAGAAAAATAGCTAGGGAAAGCTGTGAATTTTGGATCCAAGCTTATATGAAGTACCTTTTTTTGAATATTGCAAAAAATCTGATACCTAATTTAGAGAGGAGATTCTCTATTTTTATTTTAAAGAAACCCCTGGACTTTCAGGCTAGTAGTCACATATAAGTAAGTTATCTTAGTATTATAATAAAAACAGCTTGCTCTCAGATCTTTAAAGAAAAAAAAATTCTATTTGCTCATTTTTCCTACAGCAAATGAAATCCTTGTGTTTTGCAGAGAAGAGAATAGATAATCTGTGAAAAGACTTGTTTATAAATTAAACATTTTTACAGCTTACCATGTGACAATGACCTCTTGTAACTTGAATTTTAGTTGCAAATGTATGTTTTACAGAAGTGGATTTTTCCTTCCCCTTTTTGTCTTTTGAAGTGATGAAGAAACCTTGGCTTGTGCACTCATGTTATGTTAGGACAGAGCTGTGAGGTTATTTTTCACTGGAGCTGCCCCAGTAACTACTATTTGTGCAGTGGTTACTATAGCTGCTTAATCTCTTTCTGAAGACATTTTGGTTTGCACAGTCTCAGATGTCACTGATGTTCTAGGCATGAACAGCCTAGAAAGAAATACCTTCAATACTTTGCTGTAACTGGTCCCCTTCTTCTTGAATAGCCAAAGAATCCAATTTGTTGTTACTGTTCAATATATAATTGTAGTTGGAATAACATTAATTATATAAATAAAGAACAGGCAAGAACTTCAGCCATCAAGCTGTTAAATCAATTCTGATGTGAATTTACAGACATGGAAGGTCGTGGCAATTATTCTTGTGAGATATTTCCCTCTTAAGCATTTTACTTAAGAGGAAAGGAGACTGTCTCAAAATTCACCATTTCTGCTGAGGAAGGAAGTGAGATGTCCAGAAACTTTAGGCTTGGACAACATAGTCCCTTAGCACCTAACTTGATGTGGCAGTAAGATAGAAATGGCAGCTCTCTCCCTGTTCACCAAAGCTTAGCTCTTTCCAATTGAAGACCATGGAAAACTTCAGATGCAAACTCTTTCCTTCTTATAAATCTGCCTAAACTTCTAGGATGTAAAAGGCAAGATATTCTTGAAAGCAAACCTGCCATGTTCATTGTTTAAGCTGAGAGAATACAAAATAAATGGAGAATAAAATCTTGAACACACAGAAGTCAATGAAGAGACTTTTGTTTACTCCAGGTCTCTGAACTATTTTTTTTTTAGCTCTTTCCAAATGCCTAAGATTTTACTGAGACGCTTTCAGAGTAATTTACCTCCCTTTCTCCATATAGAGTGGGTCTTGCTATCCTAAGAGGGTGTCCACAGCAGTGCTTGATGCTAAGAATGGATAGAAAGGCTGCTCTACATATTGTAGAAATGATCTTGCTAGTTGGCAATAAGCAGCTTTTGGTGAATGTACATAAAAAGGTCACTGGCTTGTTTTGTATCTTTTGGCTGATGTCAGACAAGACAGAGAAACACCTGTGGGTTGAGGAAATAATAGTTGAAAAACATCCTTGTCACTGCAAGTACCAGAAACATCCCATCTGCAGAGATTTTTCCCTCTGATCATCATGGACTTGTATCATATACACTCTACTGAAAAGTTATTTTCAGTGATGGGTATGGTAAAGAAGGATTGCTTCTGACAGAATCCCTCACAATATAAAATCGAATAATCTACAGAATTCTTGTGTGGGGGATTGTTGTACTGAGACTTTTATTTGCTTTAGTCAGGATTTGCATTAGTTCTTATCATGACAGCAGTGCTAATTTTGGCCGTGTTTTTATTTTGTTCAATTATTTTTGGTGAATCACTAGAGAAACCTCTTATCAATTATGGAAGTGTTGGGCTTGCGCTCCTGGTGTAGCACAGCTGTGCAGTATTTATGAACACGGTGAACAAATGTTCACCAGCTTTGTGGAAAAGTATTTTCCTGGCGAGAGTACAACTTGCCAGTATACGTGTCTACAAATCTGTCTCCACCTTCATCTGATTGGTCCTTTCTGTTTTTCTATTAGGTGAAGCTTTTTTCCTCTTTTCCAAGTTGAAAAGAGCATGTTATGTTTTTGTTATGAGGGCTCGGGAGCACTGCTGTTTTTCAGAGAGTATTACTGGCTTTTGTGTGGGAAATGAGGCTGCCATGTTTCTGAATAGTTCATTCAAACTTGAGCCTGCTACTCCAGTTCTGCGTTGAGAAAACAAATTTCTTCATATCAGTTGTGCCAGAGGCAGAAGTGTGGGGAGGACTAAAGTAGGTATTGTTTGTCACAAGGATGTCATAACAGTCAGCCTAGAACGAGAGGAGTCTTGCGGGGGGACACAATGTGAGTCAGTCCTGGCCATAAGAGCTTCCCATCAGGTATGTGGGAGTAGGCAAAGCAGTCAATGCAATGGCCCACAGAGCCTGTCTTTTCTGTGGGAGGCTGGACAGGAGCAGTCAGCTAACTAGAGGGACAGGAGCGGAGGACAGGAGCCAGTGAGGTTTGGGAAAGCCTGCAGGAAGCTGCCTGATCCTGCTGTGTGGTTTCTTTTCACAACCATAGAGTGCCATTGCATGAGATCTTCTGCACTGAGCAAGCCTCTGCCATGACGAGCTGGTTTGACAGGGTTGCTGAAGCAGTGGTAACTTCAGCCATGCCTAATTGTACTCCCTTCTCCTGGTGTGGATATCAATACTTGATATGCTTTCTTCAGCTGTTCTGTTAGGTTTTGTATATATTATTTAGGCTTTAACTGTACTTTCTTATTTGGTGACTGTTAGCCATTTCTTTTAACTTATTGAATATCTGGATCTGAAGAGACAAGATTAAATCCATTCCAGTTATTCACTGAAATTGTTGAGCCTGCTTATCTGATTAGGGACTTACGTGATTGGGTCTTAGCAGATTCAGTCAGGAGTTTGTAACTTGCTTTGACATGTTTTCTAGGTGCTTTCCAGACTCTCACTAAGCACTATGCTTTGCTAAGGATGACCTTTATGCTGAAGCCACATAGTTCCAAAGCCCTGTACTTTCCACTGTCTTGCTTATGATTTACTTGCTGGCCAGCAGCAGCATTGTGTCTCTGTAATGCTGAGTTTCTTCAGAGACTTCCTTTTGTGACATTTACATCATTAAATGAGGATGATGCAGCAGACCCTTCATCCTCCTGACAATCCGCAGTCCCTGGGTGAGATTTCGAGCTTTGAGGCTTAACCCAAATCTCCCCTATTCAGTTCAGCATAAATCATCTGGCCAGCCCACCCTTTGGTATTCTCCTTTCTAGGCTGTTTTCTCACGCTGTGCTGCTTGTATCAAGCTGTTTGTAGTCTATAGGGTATTTTTGAAATTGCTTTTTTCTCTGGACAGTTTCACTTAGTTGGCCTTCCCCCTTAAGTTTTCGCTGTAGGGTCATACTGTGAATTTTTAATGGATTACAATCAGGAAAGCAGCTGCTTTAAGGTAACAAAATATAGAATTACCACAACAGGCCATTGTTCTGTGCCAGGATGGTCTGAACACAGAAACAGAACCTTGCAGTGACTGCCTTTGCATATGTACGTTCTGGAATCACCTGTTTTGTTGAGAGAGTAATTTAGGGGCTCTTTGCTAAATATTCAGCATCACGAACACAGGCATAGCTAAAACAACTGGCAGGCTAATGGTTTCCTTAAAACATATGAGCCAGAGGAGATATACAGCTTTGTTTCCAAAACATACTTAGCTACATACTCCAATGTTTCCTTGTTTTGAGGCAAGATCACTTAAAAGTTGTTTCAATTCCCTGCTCTTAATGAAAGATGTATTTTCATTGTCATGTGACACCCATTAACTTATTAATGTTTCCATGTTCTTTGTTTGCTGTGTAATTGCAACCTGTCCCATGTTGCCATTTCTCATCTCCTTCAAACACATTTAGGACCGAAAAGATGTGAACTGAAGCCCAAACATTTACTGTAGCAGGGAGCTGGCACCGCTGTGGTCACTTAAGATCAAGAAATTTGCTAGTTTTACTCAGCACATCTCATTAGAAAAAAAAGGCTGGACTTTAGAAAATAGTCTGAACATCTTTTGGATTTAACTCATTGGGAGAGTAGCGTGGACACGTCACTGCTGCCTAGAAATACTTACAGCACATGAACACAACCCCCTTAGATAGATGGTGTGGCTAAGTGAAAGTGGAATGGAAGTTTTCAAAGCTAACTTCTCCAATTCTTTTAAAAGTGTTTTCATTCCTTTTTCCTTAGTTCTCCATTTTTTCTTGCATTTTTCTTTCATGGTTTGTTGGCCGCAGTGAAGTATTGCATTCATAATTATGTGGAATATTATTTCATGTCATATAATTAAATGTGATACATCAGTGTCTCTGAAACTGTTCCCTCTGAGAACAGTATTAATACTGATTATATTGGAGCAGGAGCCTATCTATTGTTCTTACCTTTTTGGGGTAGAAAGAAGCCTTCTGCAAATTTCTTTTTTTTGGAGTTATGTGTGCCTTTTTAAAAATATTATTGCATACATGTCTGAATAAATAACACCAGGTTTACAGTATATCGTTTGGTTCTAGAAGGAGATAGATTCCTTAGTAATTGAGCAGTATGTGATTTGTATTGTTCAGCTCTGTTGTATAATACCAGCATCATATTTTTCTTTATTCCCTGTTCTGGTACTGTGGTATGGTTTGGGGTTTGTATTATCTACGATAGATTTTCCTGAGCTGCACTTTTCACTCAGTTTTCCTCTTCAGGGCAAACATACTGCCAAGGATGGTGAAGGTGTGCTCCCTGGATGTATTCAGTGATTGTGCCAGGGCTGTTGCCTGTGCAGTGGTGTGTAGCACAGTAGAGAAACACCCACAGGAGCCCTGGGATCAGATTTAGCTAATCTCAGCTGTGTTCTGCCCAGCTGATGCACCCGGTTTCTCAACCAGACAAACTATCAGAGGAGGAGTGGCCTGCCACTGTGGTGTGTAAACTGGCTCTGTTGGCTTCTGTCTTAGCAGGTGATCTTCTGAGAGGTTGCTGTCAAAAATATATTACCCATTTCTACAGCTGAAAAATAGAATTCGTTATTGTATGTTCGTTTTGCCAGATGCACCAGAGAGATGTAGGCCTGATATGGAGGCTGAAATGCTCCTTTTTGTCAGGGCTTGACTTCCACAACAAGTAGCAAGGTATTTGTGTGGTATACAATGGGAATTGTGATTGGCCTGGAGATGTGATGTTTGGTTTAAATAGTCATTTCCTTCATTGTTTAAAAACTGCTTTCATCAGTCATGTTATGAAATGTCTAGCCTAGCGTAATGTGAAGGAAGACTCCCCATCTTCCCCTCAATATTTGGACTTTAATTAGCTAGCAATAAAATTCAGACAGCTTTACATTCATGATCAAATGAAATCTACACTGAAATCCTCTCTGAGAAGTTCCAGGGTGTTTTTTTACAAAAATGTTTTCTTGTAGAATGTTATTAGGTACCCATAGGTATTTTTGGGGAAAATGTAATTGAGAGAAAAGTTAAAAAGTTGTCCTATCCTCCAGATGCAAATAGTCTCTTGACATGCCTCAAATTTAAAACAAATATAGTTTTAATTTTCTCTTTCCATTTTGTTATTAAGCAAAGATGGCAGTTTTTCAAATTCAGTATTTCGTTTAGCCTCACTTAAAAGCAGTTCCCCTCAGCACATTGTTTAAAAAACAAGCAATCCAAATACGGATGCACGAAGGAACTCTGTTGTTTGCCCTCTGCTCACAGATGTGGGGATCCAGTGATTGCACAAGCTCCCTCTCCCCTGAGAGATGAGCATTTTGTTGCAGTGTGGGGCCAGAGGAATGGTGATCCCATGGAATTTCCTTGAGGAAGTGGGGGCGAGGGAGGAGAAGAGAGTGGAAGGAATGTTTCAGCCGCAGCTGCTTGTAAAGGAAGCACTAGGAAAACAGATTTGGTAAAAGTCACCACCCCTGAAGATCTCTCCTTGGAAAACAAAAAGCTGATTTGGTAGCGCAGGGCTGTAAAATCTGTGAGTATTGGCAAGTCTGCGGGTATTTGTTGTACGGAGATGCAACCACAGAGCTTCAGGAAAGATATGTCCGGTGGCAGCTGTTGGAATGCCTTTGATCAGGGTCCCAGTCCCCAGCTTCCCCAATGGCAGGGACCTGACACAGATGGGAAGTGATAGCAGCAGTTATTCATTGGAATGACCAGTAATTCAAGAACATTTTGAAGAGGATTGTTTAATTCCAGGAGGCTACTAAAAATGTTGACGAGTGCTAATCAGGCTTTTTAGTGCATTCTGTGATGCCAAAACCTGTCCCTTCTGTCAGAGACCACTTAGGCAGGCTTCTCAGTCAGAAACCAGTCCAGAACTGACTCAGCTTAGAGCCCAAGTTGGGTTTGGCCTCAGCGTGCTTACATCGAGCTTGTCCTTTTCTTCAGGAGACCATTCAGTATAGAAATCACAATCAGGATTTGCAAGCAGATTCTTATATCCAATGTCCAGTATCTCATGTGGTTTCACATAACTCGTAGAAATCTTGTGAAGTCTTGACTTTGTTTGCTAAAGGTTCATCCTGCTTAGCTCTGATTTCTGTAGTGTTGACACATTATAAGACCAGTCATTTTTTGATAGCCTTTTAACCTTTTTTTACCCACATTATTGCCAAGCTACATTTAGGGTTGACAAACAAAAGCCCCAAACACTTTGCAACCTACATAATAAATATTCATATTTAACCTGCAGAATGAAAGCAGTAGCAAATATAGATTCAGATCCTGCTGCCTCCAATGAAAAATGTAACTGAGGAAATAGAAGAAACAGTGTTTATCTTTAAAAAAACTCCACAGAATTTTAAGCCTTGATCCTCAGTTGTTTTCCCACAACTCCTAAAATTTTACCCTGTTTTGACATTCAGAAATGTCAGCTGCCTCAGTACAGTTTGAGCAGTTGCCTTACTCAAGGCTCAGACCAACTCTGTAGAAAATTAAATCATTAAAGGGTTACTGAGAGAAGAATTCACATTTCATTGTTTAAATATCTGATCTTTGAAGATAGATGTGCTTTACCTGGGAAAAAAAGTCAAAGTTTTGATTTGAATGCTGATAATGTCATAATACATGGACATAGAGCAAAAAAACACCAATGAAAACTCAAAAAGAGAAGACTTTGATTTGGGGTCTGTTTTGACACTGTTACTAGTACAAATATTCTACTTGAAATAACCTGTGTGAGTTGAGTTAATCATTAACAAAAGCCATTTCAGTGGAAGAAATATGTTCTAATTTGTACTCCTATCCTGCCCCTTACATTTCTATTTCTTCTCTTACTCTAATCTCTTATTTTACCAGAAGAGGAAAATTGTCCAGCAAAATATGTGTAACTTTGCTATTGGTTATAAATAATTACATTTAATTAACTGATCATTTTGGCCATCTTAACTGAAATATATTAGCCTAAAATGTGTATTCTTCTTAAATGCTTGTTTTCCATATTCTGTGCAGTTGTGTAATTTTACATGTTATCTTTAGAAGACAGTCTGGATCAGTATTTTTTCCTAGGAGAACATTGTGGACTTAGGTCTTACACATTATTAATATTTCTAATCCTAGTGGTGCTTTTTGGCTTACGTGTAGTCACAAATAAGCTTTCACAAGTCTTCTCAAGGTATCAACAATTATTCTGTTGCATTAATAAGGACTTTAACGTCTGAGTGAAAGCAATAGTGAAATAAGTGTTATGTTAATAAAAGACTTAAAAATTGTGAGAAAAGAGCTTCATACAGGGTAGTACAAATACATGAGAAACCTTAAATCTTTTATTTGCAAACCCTTAATGTCAGAAATAAATCTAAAGACCTGAAAAAGAGCCAAACCACTTATTTCTGGTTTCAAGGACTTTGCTGAAAGGGTAACTGAAGAGCTTTTGGAGCCCGGAGATAAGCACAGTTTTATAGTTCAGTATATAATTTCATTTAGTGTATATATCAAAGCCCAAAGGAACTGCTGTGCTCACAAATAGAAATGCTTCCCCTTGCCCCAGCGACGATGCAGGCTTGACTGAAGCTGTCTGTGTGCAGTGTGCTCACAGAGGCCTGATCCTGGAAAGCCCAGAGCACCCAGGACCCACTGCTCCTGTTGCCAGCACTGAGGTTTGAAACCACTCCCTGCTCCATAGTGTGGACTGAGGATTTATTTGAGAGTGAGGCCTGAGCTTTTCAGCTACATGAGTGCAGAGTGCCAGATGAGCTCCATGATGTCTGGTTCTTTGGCACTGTGTTTTCTTCTTCTTTTCAACCTGTAGCTGTGCAGTACCCCAGGCAGAAATCTCCCCTGTGTTAAGCCTGAATGCCTTGGCTGAGTTCTGGAGAAGACATCTGACAGAGAGAAGAGAGACTTTTTCCCTTCGAGGCCTGAGGGTATCAGCATGGTGGGGTATCCAGCGGAGCTGATATAGCAGTGTGCATTTCCTTTCCCTCATCACTGTTTGTGGTACTGTTGATCTGGAAAGGACTCTTTAAATAATTTGCCTTTCCTCCCAGTCCTCCCCAGAGATCCTGTATTCAAGCTCTTACATTTCCCATACTTGAAGCTACATGTTTTTTATAATATGGAAGGCTTTGTCTTATTTTTATTGCTAAGGCTTTTTTTTTTGTTGCCAAAAGTCTGTGTGCTACATTTTGAAGATCTCAAATAATGAGAGGGAAGGTCTTGCTCTCTGTTCCTTTTTCTCTGTGACAGCTTACAGGGCTTCCACATTTCAGAACAGAGGTACAGTACTAGCAGTGAAAGACTATTAAGCCAGGACTCTCTGCTGAAAAGTCCATCATCATACAAAGGCCTCAGCATGAATGTACTTTTAAAATGTAAATTAGGATCAATTATTTTGGAACATCTTCCAAATATTCAGAGTTATGACATTTTAAAAATACACAAGAATCTCTCCCAGTCCTCTGTTCTTCCCAAGTGAATTGCATATTATTTTGTTCTATGGGAAATTCTGAAGGTTTTTTCCACCCATTTTATTTATTTTTTTAATCAGTTATATATTTTAAATTATCTCTGAAGTCTAAGGCACTCACTCTGAATTATGCAGTTTCACAAATGTCATTAAATAGTTTGAAAAGAGTGGCCCTCCCAGGAAGAGGGGACAGCTCTGACTGCCACTGATCAACTGTTTCCCATCTAACACTTGAACTGAGATCAAGGGGTAATCTGAGGAGCACAGGCTCACTGTTCTGGATGTAGCTGAAAGGTGAGCAGTAGCAAAACTTGACTATAGAAGGTAACTGGTTACTGAATGAGTATCCTAGCGGTGGATATAGGTTTTGGGAACATTGTTAGTTTCTTTATCTCATGGGATATAAAAAAAAACAGTTTAATTAGAAACAGCAGAATACATCTAAATATATAGCTGTAAAGCCAGATGCTTGATTTTTTATAATGGTATTATAATATACTAAGAAAAACTCTTCTGAAAAGGGCATCTACTACTGTTTATATCACCACAACAAAATTAGTTAAAATTTTGCCATGGAAAAGGGGAAATTACTTTCTATTTCTCTCTATGAAAATTTTCAGGTTCTTGTGATAGAAGATATCTGAGTGCCTGTAGGGCATCTTAGATTTGCTCTTCATTTTCTGGGAGTTACTGTGCCTTGTTTTGTCCTTTTCCATAAGCAAGATGTGGGGAGGCAGCTTAGAGTGCAGAGGAAAGAGTAAATTTTCAGAATTTTATATTATAGTTAGGAGGGAGTATTTCTGGGGGTAATGTTTTCTTCTGCTCACTAGTCTCTGTTCCAAACTTTTGCTTTGTTCAGGGAGAGAGAATTTGCAGAAACTTTAATTTTTCCTCAGAAATCTTGCTGGATATGTATTTAGATCTGCGTTACCCGTGTTCTGCCTCCTTCAGGATCCAATACTTTTCTTCTGTTCAGGCTTGTGCCAAAGATATTTGACAACTCTTGAGTTCAACTTCTTCAGTGGTAGAGGAAATGTGAGGCTGTTTCTCTGGAGCTGCTTTCCCCTAGTGGTAGAGGTCAGCATTTGGCTATGACAGTTCTCCTTTATTTTTTTGGCAGGCAGTTGTCTGACATTCCTGTTGCTGAGATCATCCTCACTAGGCTTTCAGAAGAACATCTGACTGGGGCTCAAATTCTTCACCTTCTGCTGTTCTGATCATACAGTACATTAGGGAAAGGTTTTGGTCCTTGCCATTAATAATTATTTTGTTTCTAGATACCTTTTGTTAACTCAAAGATCTGTTAATTTGTGGTTTCTTCCTTTCATTGTGATTTGGTTTCATGTTAAGGGCGTGGGTTCTTTTAATCCCAAAGATAATTTAAGGGAATAAAAGTATCATTAAATTACTGCAGTCTGAGTCATACTTGGTCTGTGAGTTTAGTTCCCTGGCCTTCCCACACAGCATTTCCGATATGCAGTGAGCTGAGGGTGTGCAGGAAAGACTTTAAAGTGACCTAGATACTATTTAACTCTTTGCTCAGCGGTGGCTCTCTGACACTGGGTATAGCCATTGCCTCTTTGCATTCTCAGTCCTTTCCTATGTGATAGGTGTATCCATTAAATTTCCCTGCCTCTGAGTGGTCTTCATGTAAGGTATCTTAAGGTTTCTATTTGAATTGTTTCAAGCATCTTCTTTAGTTAAATTGATTGGACAAATTAGAAAACTAACTATTTTAAAATCTGTGATGTAGGCATTGAGATTCATCCTCAGATAGAAGTTATGGTTTCTTTCCTGTAGTACTTTATCATGTCTAAGAGAAAAGTTTGTTCTGCTGCCCTCTTACAGGCACGGAAATAGTCATCTCAGGCTCTCTGAAACAAAAACATCTTTAAAGCCCAGAAACACTGTGATCATGTCATACAAGCTTCCTTGCTGCCACATATTGTTGAATCTGTTCAAGAAAGGTGGTGATACAGGATTGACTTTACTGACTTTGGACTTGCCTGTCAACTTTGCACTCATGCAGTGTTTGATTAGTTTTTCTTTACTCTGTGTAAGAACGTGTTTTTTGACTAGTCCCTTCTGTGGCTGCTGATGTTCTGGGTTTGTGAAACTCCCATAGATGCGCTTTTTAAGAACCTTTGAATATATGTCTTACTCTGCTTAATGTGGATTCCATCCAGGCCTGCAGTTGACACAGCCAACTGGAGGATCCTAATTTTCTCTGAGCCCAGCTGACTCATCCCTTTGCACAAATGCTTTTGGGTTGAGTTTTCCCTGCTAGGCCAGGATTAACCTCTGTCATCTGTGAAGCCCAGTGATCCAAGTGCTTCCTTGGGCATACTGCCAAAGTGCAGTCTGGGACACTGGACTTACCTTTCCATGATGGTATTTGACATAGTCATTATGCAAAAGTCACTGGAACTGAGGGTGTGGGGATCACATGAGGTTCAGCCAGCTCAGTGTGTACTGCAGGGCAGTCTGGTGGTGCCCAGGGTGTGTGACTGCAGCCCTGGCTGCAGCTCAGGGCTCGGTGGGCTGACAGTGCAGAGGGCTTCAGTTGTGCAGGGCTGCTGCAGTGATGGGATCAGAACAGGTTAATGATGTTTTTAAAGAGAAGGGTATATTTAAAATTTACATGTAAGTATCTATTACATACTCTTTGCAAAACTGCAGAAATCAAACTCTGCCTCCTGCTTGCTTCAATCAATATTCAAAAGACTATCTAAGCAGCATGAAACTGAGGAAGTGTCACTGAATATGACCCTGATGCATCAGCCACAGAGGTTGCGCTTTAGATTTTGTGTTACAGCTTGTGATTGCTCATCTATCTAAAATTTGGCAACAGATGGATGGTATTTTTTTAATACATAACACTCCTCTGTCCCCATCTCAGCATTTAATACTACTGCAGGCATCTTTTCAACAGAGCCACGCAGTTGCAATCAATAATATGTGAGCTGATGTTTCTGCTCAGTAACATACAGCCACTTAAATGCCCTTCTGAAGTATACTGACCCCTGGAGAGAACTACTTTAGTACAACCATTTTCTCTATTGAAATGGAGATATTTGCTATTCAGCACAGCTGGGACTCGAGTCTGTAGAAGCAGATTCAAATAGGGAGAAAGTCTACATGCCGTGCTATTAAGGGGACAAGGCATCTGGAAGGCTTAGCAGTGATTTTGAGTAATTTGTCCATTTAGTGCTGTTCTGATACAATTGACATTAAGTTACCAGAAATTGAAGGAGGTCGTACTTTATTGTAGTTTCTTCACTACAAGGTGTTAATTCCAGTATAGAATAGCTATTGGAAACAGGATGTTACTATGAGTATTTCATGAAACAACCACTGTAAAATGCAGTTCAGAGAAATTGGAAGTTATGTGAATGTATTGGTTTTTTCCCTCTTCTGCCTTCCAGACAGAAGAGAGGCAGTCAACACTTTCCAAGACGGAGTGTTAAATTAGTGCAAGATAGAGGTACAGACAAACAGGCATCTTTGTCTGTAGTGTACTTTAACCCAGGAGGCCAAGTCTTGGAAATCCTGTTGGCTCTGAGTTGTCTTAATGTTACAGAACTGGAAGGAAAACATACAAAATACGTTGATATATTTTGAAAAAGTATCAATTGTAGGCATTATACCAGCAAAAAGACATCTTCAATGCAAGAAAAAGCATTATGTGTGCATGTACATATATATGTTCATAATTTTTTTATATGCAGTTTTCATGGTACGTGGAACAGTTTTTTGTCATTCAGAGTTGGCAGATGGATCAGGGCTTGGGAAACGGGGTGTGGCTGAAAGTGCCATTGTACTATGGCAGTCTCCAATGTCGTGGTTTTTTAGACTCTTGCTTCCTTCGAGCATCATCTATTTAAACTGAAGGTATAAGACTTGGTTAGCAACTTTTGCTGGAAGTGAAACTGATATGCAAGAATAAATTTAAGAGTAATCATCTGCAAGTATACAGGCTTGTAGTAATAATAGGTGTCTGCCTATTTATCTAGAGAGGAGGAAATCTCACACTAGCTAAGCCTGTAGCCAGATGATAAAATCATTTTGGTTTATACTGTTCTGACTAAAAAAGAGGAAAAGTATTGGGAAGTGTAGATAAATGATTTTATTTTCCCTTTGCCTTTTCCTTAACTTCCTTACAAAAGAAAGAGAAATATGCTTAGGGATAGCTGAAATAATGGACAATGCATCCTATGCTGACAATGACTGAATTTGGCTTCCTTGGATGGAGGAGGAGGAATTGAAAAATAAGAGGTCTTCAGGTAGAGAGACTCATTTATGTTCCCAAGCTGATCTCTACTGTTTAACAGAGGGAAGAGGGAAGAGTTATGAATAACAAGAACTGTTCTGTTATGTCTTCATAGTTTTACTCTTCCAAGCTGTTCGTGTAGGCCCTGCAAAATCAGTGAGGCTGAAATTTGCCAAGATTTATGGTTGAGTGTGGAAATACTGCCTTACTTTCAGATTAAAACAGCAAGAAGTGGTAAATCAATACATGCATGTCGGCAGACTTGCCATGAGCTCGGCTTATAAATACATATTAGCATTCATCTGAGTTAATTTCTCATCTTCCCAAATCATTGTCTTGAGTAGTGATCGTTTCTCAGTATGAAGAAAAGGATAAAAGAAATAGCTAGACTGTAGAAACAACATTTAAGACTTGTAATTTGAACCTTTTTGGCACTTTCTTGTTATGTTTACAAATGAATTATTATTTTTTTTAAAAAGCTGTATCTTTTGTGGCTATGTGAAACCGTCTGCTGAAACCCTCTGTGAAACTTGTATCTTTTATATTCTTTCTGGGGGCCACAGAAACTATGATAATTTATTTGCAAATAGTATTGTTTCGGGCTTCCAGTTGTGTGTAAAATGTAGATTTTTTTTTTTAAAGTGCATAATTTGTGTCCATTTTGTAGCATTAGATTAAGTAAACAACAGGGTGAGACCATTTGCTTTCTTAAATTAACACGGTTTTGTTCTTCCATCTTGTAACAGTAGGAAACTGTAACCTCTTCCCATGTACTTGAATAGCCTTGTCAGTAGTTGCACATGCAAATTGCTGCAGAAAATGTAGATTATCCTGTGTTTTCTTAAGTAAGAGTAATGGTAGTACTGAAAAGTGAGTTAGCCAAGAATTTAAAGTATCTTTAAAATTTCTTTTTTCTTTTCGGTTTGTTTGTTTGTTTGTTTTGTTTTTTTTTTTAGAGGCAGACTCCTTGATTTTTCTGATGTTGTAGTATTTACTGGCAACTTCTTGTTTGGATCAGCTTAATATATGTTAGTTGATTTATGATAATTTATGATAATTCTGACATCTATTGTTTGTGACTTTCTGAGTAACTGCAAACTATTTTCATACGAAGGATGCTCAGTTCCCTGTCTCATGGTAAAACTTTCTGTAATGCATTCAGTGGAAGAGCACTTCATATAAATTACAATATTCTATATTAGAAGTAGAATAGTAGCAAATTAGCTTCTAAACAATTCTATCTAATTTGCACAGATCACTTCATATTTAAATATTTTTTCTCAAAAGGACACATTTTCTCAAAAATGCCACATAATTTATAAGGCAAACCAGAGTGGTGTTTCACTCTCGTTGGTTAACAAACTCAATAGATCATTGGCAGGAAACAGCAGTTTTAATGTCAACCAGCATTTGTGTCCCTGCAAACAGATGTTTGAAAACCTTAACTCTACATAGTTTACACATTTAAAGATATTTCATATGTGTGTTTTTAAATGGGTAAAGAGAAAAATCTAAAAGTGTAGGCAAAAATTAGTTAGGAAAAATCAGTTTAGTTTTGCTGAACTATAAATTTCGTAAATTGTAAAGATGATGATAAACAATTTGCTTTTCTCAAAGAACAGACATTTGTTTTAATGCATTACTTTGATTTTTATTTTCTTTTTCTTCCGTTTAGGAGTAAGCAAGTTATGATTACTTAGACAATACTTGCACTTCAAAGTGTGTCAAAGAGGCAAATCTGTTTGTGTTTCTGATAGGTTATTTATCCTGTGTAACCTATAAACTGTAAAGTAACAAGGCTACTGAACTGACAGATAGCCTAGCAGATGGTTCAGAGATTATGCGAAATCACTTCAGCTTGTCAGAAGTCAGGTTGGGTTACTGCAGGGGCAGAGGCAGCACGGGGCACTGAACAGGATCATTTTTCACAATTTGTTGCTTGAAATTCCATTTTTCTTCACAGCATGTGACATCTTGTGTCTACAGTTAAAACAGCTATGCAGTCAACAAATTTAGGACCAGCATGTTCGTATTCTGGCTTTCTTAAGAGTCATTAGGTTGATGAGAATCTTTAGGTGTCTATGAAATATGAAAGCTGATCTCCAGTGCAGGGCAGGAGGTCAACTCTGCCACTTTAGCTGCTATTACCCTCTCCTTTTTCAGTGTCTGGAGCTGTTGTCTCTCCCTACTGTAACACTGAGCAGTATTCTCTTGCTAGCCTATGGAACATTAAATGGAAATTAAGGGCCATATGTTTAGTAGTAAAAATCATGTTGCAGATGAGCAAGGATAGGCCAAGATTCAGGGCTTTGACAAAAATTTCTCCCTGAAGAGAGGGTGATTATTAATCATAGCTCTGCCAAGTATCTGAATTCACATCCTCAGTGGAGCAACTGAGGCTACAGATAGACTTGTCAGAGCCTAGATTAGAAGTTACAGGTTCATCCTTTGGAATTTGCCTTTTTCTTTCTTTTAAATTAACAAAAAAAGCCCACAAAACCCTTAATGTAAAGATTTTTATACTTACATTTTAAAATCTCTTTCTAAATCGATTCTACAGCTGTTGTGTTTTTTCTCAAAGTAGCATCAGCTGAATTCTTCTTGATGCCTGACAGGGCATAATATGAGAGCCTTCCCTTCCAACTCCAAGAGCTTTTTGCTGGGAGGGGGAGTGTGTATGTGCATACTTAACAGATTATTTTTAATTTTTTTTCCTCCATGACTGTGTCATCATAGTACTGAAGAGTAACTGCTTTTTCACATATTGCAACATTCTTAACCTTATAAAGTAAAACTAAATAAACATACCCTTACATTTTTGTTGATTTAAGATTGACAGGGAAAACACCTCTGCAGGCAGTTGTTGGAAGTCTGTTCGTTAAGGCACTAGAAAGCCACATTGTGAAAGCTCCTTTAGTATCAGCTGAAATATTTCTGAAATGTTTAAAATGCTCAGAGACATTAAATACCCAAAATTTTCCTCAGTTGTGCTGAATGAAAGGACGTTGGGCAGTGGGTCTTGCTTTTAAGATAATCAATTTGTTGTGCAAAAAGGAGCATACTAATCGAAAAACCTTTGGAAAATGTAATAAAAATAGCTTTAGGATGCTAATGGGGCTCTTTCCCCTTGAATTTGTCAGCTTCTGAGGAGTGGATAGAGGTTATTCACATCTCTACAAAGCAAGAGCAGAAGGAAGCAAACATTTCCTGATTCTAAAAACATGTCTTCCCTGTCCCTACAGCTTACGTTTGCCCGAACCAGGAAATAACTACTCTTGGGAAAAACAAATTGGGTAGTTGAAAAATAATAATTTCCAAAATCTTTTTTAATGTGTCAATTCACTGTCTATTAGGATTTTGAATTCCTGATTATTTTTATCTTTAAGGAGCATTTACATTTGTGTAGATCCTGCACACTACAAACCAAATACCTATTCATAAAATAGTGCTTTTTATCTGTTGAAATTAAATTGTCCAAGGAACTTAGAAGGCATTTGTTCACACTTTACTAAATTGTTTATGTCCATTGTGCAAAGCATGTACTCCTCTAAGGACAGGCAACTGTAAGAGATGAGAGGATATCTGGGCTTGCATCTGGTTTTGCTGCTTTTGATTACTTCTCAGGGAAATCTGGAATTGTAACCTACTGAGCCTGAAGAAAAGATTATTTGTACCAAAATAATAGTAGTTTGCCCTGTGGTGATGTTGGTAATTGCACTGGAAATGATGATGACATAGACTGATTCTTATTGAAAACAGAAATGTACTAAATTTAAAAGACGAATTAAACATAGCTTGTGAAGAAAGCTTTGCTGATCTTAATGAAGAGTTTACAGTAGCATATAATAATATTGATTTGTCAGTAAAGCCAAGGTTCTGTGGAGCCTAGGGTATTTTGAGTTTTTTTAATTGGGGGGCCTCTTTTTCCTTTTTTTTTGTTTTTGTTTTAAGCACACAGGTCTCAAAAGTAGTCTTTACATTAATAAAGAATATGTAATTTTTATAATTTTGTAAAGACAAAACAGTAGTTAGCTTTTATAATAATAAATTCTAATTTATTTGGAGGTATTCTTTATCTCCCAAATAAAATAATGACAATGAGAACTACTTGGATATTTGGATATTTTGAAAATACCATCTTTCTTCTGAAGTACCAGAGTCAAAGGGACAATAAGTAAGAAAGGAAGGAACTAGCTTTATGTGAAAACCACATGATCATTTAACAGCATGTCACCAAAGTAACACTTCATTTAGGTACACAAGTTCTAGTTGGCATATAGTGAAAAATATGGTCTAATGCCTGAAACAGGGCACATCTGGCAGCATTGGTTAACCCAATGCTTGAATATCCGAAACTAGGAAAGGAGACTTTACTAAACCAAATAAATAGCCAAATCTGTAACAATTTCAAAACAGAACTTATACTATGCTAGATTATCCATACCTATTAGCTGGGAAAATAAAAATATAAGAAGTCTAACCGCAATTTTTTGTGTAATGTTTAATTAAGCACTTAAAATGATTGGTCCAGCTTTTGGTGGTAACGTTCTGGTAGAAAACCTTTAGGTGCATGATGGCCATGAAGCAACTGAGTTATTCCAAAGAGGTTCTCAAAGAACAGTGTGTCTTCCAGCAACAGAAAACAAAATACGGACAAAGTGTTCTCAGCAATGTTTCCTTCTGCACTAGGGCATAGATGTGGTGAAGAAGAATTTAAAAATGGAAACCATATGGTTTGATTCTGTTCTCCAAACTCAGTATTCTGCTGGATTGAATACATTTCTTTATCAAGTTTTCTTAAGAAACATTTACCCCTAACTAAAGAGTGGGATCAGAGTAGGATATCACAAAGACTGGCAGTGTTGTATTGACAATTATTTTCTGAAATTCCCCTTACTGGAAAATTAAAAATTTGATACACAGCGAAACAAAAACTCCCTGTGTTTGTCTAAGCTTAAAAGGGAGCAAGAGCTTAAGGTTCAGTACACCACTTTCCCAAAATGCAGCAGAGAGAGGTATGGGAGCCAGATAAAACTTTTTGTGCTTGGATTTTGGATCCAGGAGAAACGATTGATGGGGCTGATTATGTTCCCTTGGCTGTGCTGTTGGCTTAGAAGTGTCCTGAACACAGGAATAATTGAGGAACAGGAGCAAGCTGTACCAAGTCAGCTCTTGCTGACAACTCTCTTGACTCTTTCTCAGATCCAGGGTATTTTCTTTGCTCCTTTTGCATGAGGTGTTATAGAGGAACTGGGAACTCCAGCAGAGATTAGTCCTTCCCATGGGCTGTTAGGGCTTCTCCTCTCCAGGTCTCAACTGAGATGAATGGAGTGGCTTCCACCCACTCTACAGGCAGGGTAGATAGATGGTGGTGTGGGCCTGCCTAGTAAGATCACCGGCTGCATGTAAATGTTGTGAGGTATAGTGTTCAAAATAGAACACTCTGTGTTTGGGGAGGTGAGGATCCTCTCTTAATATTTGCACATCACTGATTTGCAGAAGTCCATGTTTGTTGTGTGCATTTATTTAAGGTCATACTGAAAGACAACATGATTTCCTTTCAAGCAAGAATTTGCTGCATTTAGAGTACATGCAAGGTACCTACTGACCATGTTGTGTGGTGAATCAGGCCATCATGAATAAGAAAGATTTTTTTTGTTTTTGGTGTTGTCTCTTTTATTTTTGAAGCTGATTTACAGACTAAGCAGGCCCACCTGCTTTTTCTTTTTAGTGTTACAATTAATATAGAGTAATTGTTTTGGAAGTATTTACTATATGCATTTTCTTCTAGTTATTTACCCTAGTCAAAATTACAATTTATTTTGACGTGGATCTATTCAGCAGCTGCATTGTATTTTAGGATTAATTGATCCGCTCTCCCATGTGACCTTCCTTGCTGGATCTGCCTGTCTGTTGTGCTCTTTCCAGTCTTTGAGTCACCTGGTGAGAGTATTGGCTCCCTACTGGGATATTTTGTGTTCAGCCGGGTTCTCTTTCCTTTCACAATTCCACCTTAAAGTGAATTCATGTACTTGGAGCCACTTACAAGTTATGAAATCCATGTCTGGTTTTACCACGTGATTCTGGATCTTCAAAATAAGAGCATTCCATGAAGGGCAGTGATAAGACGCTAAGATGTAAAAATTAATCTAGAATAAACACAGAAGATATGCAGCATTGTTTCTGCATATCAGAGGAGTTTTGACGGCACTACAGTAATGCAAACTGTAACAGCAGGATCCCTAGGAATGTTCTTTTTACAACTGGAATGGACTTGGGCAAAGGGAGATCACTGTTCATCTTCAACACAAAGGACAGTTCAGGGTGGAGGACCTAAGCAGCTGTAAAAGGCAAGGACTTTCCATGGTAGCAGAGACCCTTCCGTCATATTTTTGTCCAAGTCAACATCTTGTGATAGAGAAATTCTTCACAGCAAAAGCTGGGAGACAGGTTGAAAGAACTGCAAAGGGAAGCACTGTGAGCTGGGTGGTGTGAGGTATATTATGTTATGTTGTGGACAAAGATTTGAACAATTCATTCCAGACAACCTTATCAAAGCTCTCGCTGCCTGTTCTTACTGTACCTCCCCTAAAGCACACACAGATAAGTTCTTTCAACACTCAAAACGGCACTTGGGGCAGAGACTTCAAGCTACTTCATTCCCCGTTCTTTGTCATGCTCATGATGGCATCTTAACCACCCTCACATTTCCATGTATGTTCACTATACTGCCAGATATACAAAGGGAGAAAAATAAACAGTGGTTCAAGTTGATTCATGTACTTAGTTTTCTAAGGACCCTTCTCTTTCAACATCATGGAGTTTGCCAAAATTAGGCTCCAGAGATATTTTAAATATCAAATATATCCCTAGCTATTTGCAGTGAATCTGTCAGGATGATTGTTTGCACTGGTTTTGACCATGTCACTGAACAATATGATTTAAAAAACTTATGTGGTGATGCTTTGCTTCAAGTCTTCCACTTTAAAAGCATCTAAGACAAAGCTATAGTGCAGTGTTTGACATTCATATTGCCTGGCAGTAGATTTTGGGGCAGCATGAGCAGGTGAGGGTTATTTTTTCATTTCTGGACTAAGAGTATGTAGTGAGCAGTACTGAACATTATCCTATTAAGCAGCTGTACTGCATTTCTTCCTAGCTTGTCTTTGTACATGTTTCTTCTTTATCTCCTATCCAGACAGACGTTTGTATTGGTCCCATAACCGTATCTTGCACGCTGGGTCACAGGCAGTTACTGAGCACACCGCTGTTAATCCCATACCCAGTACACCCTGGCAATTATTTACCTGCCTCTTACCCAAGCCCTCTCTTTCTCAATGTGTGAGTTGATACTGGTACAAGTGCTGTACCAGAAAAGAGATACAAAGCTAAAAACATCTTTCCATCTCCAAAGATAATTCAGACTGAAGAATGTGTTAATAGCACTCAAAAGAAAAAAAAAAAAAAAGAACTCTCTGTTGCTGGTGAACATGAATTTGATGTTATTTTTGGGAGAAAAATAATCCACTTAATAAGAAATACCTAGTTGCTTGTCATCGGCCAGATTAGCACTTATTTCTTAGACTGGTACTTAATTTAAAAGAAAGCATGTTTTTTAAAACTGTTTCAGCTGAGAGGGAATGAGCAATCGCCAATCACTGTAGAAGCAATTCTGCCAGCCATGGGAATAGTGCTCTGCTGTAGGTACAAAATATCACCAAGCATGCAGTAAGGCTGTGGAGCAGGAGAGAAGCCTCAGCAAGTGCCTAAGACAACTAGATGTCTATAAGCTTTGAGAGAAATTAAGATCTTTAGGCAAGGCCTAACATCATAGACATCTTTGGGATACGAATTTTCTCTTGCTTGCTGTAATCCTTTTTGTAAGCGATACGTACCAGTTTACATCATGAGTGGTGTGCTTTATAGCTCATTGATTTCTGCGGGGTATTGATTGCAGTTGCATCCAACAAATGAGCAGTTGAAGACAGGAGCTTATGTTAAAAGCAGAGTATAAGGACTGTAGAATTCAAGGGGAAGAAAAGTTTTTGTGATGGTCATAATTTGAAGGAAGCACTTGGGAGAAGCTGCAAGGAATAATTCCCTGGTATCAGACCACATGCTGGGAACAAGGAGGGGGTGCATCCTGCTGACCAGGCTCAGGGTGGGTAAATGCCTTTCTGTGCCTCATGGCATGAGTGGAGAACAACTCACACATGGGAGGGAAAATCGCAGGAGAAATCCTGGCGATAGCTGCTATTGTTATACTGGTTCCCAGTTTGTTCTTGGACTCACACTGCTGAAATTTCTTGGCAGCCTTCCATGGTGGCTGGTTCTTCACAGGAGCAGTGCTATCTAGGACAGTGCAATAAATCACTAAGCCATCTCGCACAGTGGAACGTGGTCCTCGAAGTTTCTGTGTTCGTGGTCCGGTGAGCGTCAGCATCGTGGGCCGGAGCGTTCCAAGCCAGCCCAGACCCAGCTGGCCGGGATACTGTGTTTACATAAATACCCAGTGCTGTAGTTCTTCACCACCACCACTTTTTCTGCTCTCAAGAGCTGAAACAGTAGCAGAGACGAGATCATCCATCAGGGATTTTTTTTTCCCCACAAAAGGCTATGTAGCTCTTCACTTTAAGAAGCTTAGGGAAGCTGATAGGATATGGAGAGTGCTGGCTGTCAAATGTCATGCTGGGTGCAAGCACCCTGAGCAGTTTGCCTCTCTCACTTACAGCATGTGCGTTTACTCTGCACTCAGAAAAATTCTGGAGAAAATGCGAGAAGTTTTGACTTAGGGACTATAAAGCTTTCTGAATGGAATGACATATTTGGAAAATAAGTGGCACTAATAAGGAAGTACCTGCTCCAACTATTGCACACAATTTCTATTGCTTTATTACAGCTTCTAACAGGGTAAATTTAGGTATGCACTGATTTTCATTGATGCTTGTATGTTTTTAGGCTATAGATGGATACTTCTGTTTTGTATCAGTGTAGATGCTCACAGTTTCAGATAAAATAAGGAAGCCACCACCTCATGGCTTGTGTCCCAAGTTTACTCCCTTGCAACTATTTGAAGCCATCCAATAACTCATTGCATAAACAGTGGGGTCTTGAAACTGGTCACAAAGATTGATAACTACACTGAAATGTGTATTTAAATACTCTTTTTGGGGGAAGTACTTTGTAAATAGGCTTTGTCTTTGAATAACTATCATTTTGCAAGTGAACAGTTATTTGAGTACTCTTAACAAATTAAGCTTAATTTATTAGGATTCTAATATATTTCAAAAAAATTTTAAGACTAATACAGCTACCGCAGAAATGGATTTAGTTGACATTTGACATAATATCTTTTTGAAATTATACTCAGTATTGAAATTCTATTTAGCAGGGAATATGGCAAAAGTTCATTTTTTCCCAAATTCCCCTTTTGTATACTGATAACATTTCTCATAATTCTCAGTTCATTTTGGGTTCCTGTGCAATGCTAAAGAGCCTCTCAGCACACAATGCATAGATACTCCTGTTAGTGTAATAAGTTATATTACATTCTCAAGTGAAAGCAAACTCCTCTTGCATCATTTCTTTCTTCTCTGCTGAGGGCACCCTAACAAGTGTAGTTGACAAGCAAACAGAGGAGGATGTGGGAAGGAGCTTGGGAAACCTGTGCTCCATTTCCAGTCCCACTGCGGGCCAGGAGAATTGCTGCTTTTAAATTAAAAATGGGATTTTATTCCAAGGGAAATTGCACGTTTTCACCAGCAGAAATAAATTCTACTCTAAATATGATCAAAATACCTAATTCTGATAAACTTTGCTGCGTGCTTCAGAAACAGCAGTTGTTCTTATAGCTGGGATTGCTGTCCACCTGTTTCCCAAGCTTAGTTGCTCAGATCTCTGGGTGCTCACCTTTGGGCTGCATAGCAGACTGGGCTTATCAGGTGCTGAGAAGCTGAGAAACCGGCAATAAGAAAATTCAAGCTTTCCTGAGGGATGTTTTTGTTTTAGCTGAAATTGTTTATATCTACAGAAATGTACAGAAATTTTTTGCCACTTTTGTTGATCAGCTTTTGTAAGTCTTGCACTTGTCACTTTCCAGAACGGAATAATGTTAAATCAGATGTAATATTTCTGTGTCTGTCAGTTGGCATTGTTCTGGGGTTTGCTCTCTTTTTTTTTCTCTTTCCATACTGTGCTAGCTAGCAAGCCTAGCACTGACAAGGCAACTGGTCTGCTTTAACTCGTCTACATGCTGAGAGAGTCCCAGCTTATGTCTAAAACATGGTCTCTTATACATACCAGGATTTTAACTGCATTGAATTCTTTTCTATAAAGCACTGTTTCTCTGGCTTATTCTGTGATTCTGTTGTGCCACTGAGAATTTTAGGGCAAATAGAACAAGGTCATGCTTGAAACTATTGATCTTTCTTGTCACTTCCATCTATGCATTCTATGTATACATCTATTTATATGGGTTTTCATTCCATAATTATGTAGTCTATATATTGTTTCATTTTGCATAGAGTAAAGGGTACTAGGATACAAAATAAAGTGATTTTTGGGTCTGTTATAATAGGATGTTCTTTTCTCATTTTCCTTATGGATGTGTAATACATTTTAGGTATGGGAAAATTGTATCCACGAAGGCTATTTTGGACAAGACTACAAACAAATGCAAAGGTAGGTATATTTTCCTTTATATTGTGTTCCCCTGGAAGTCATAACCGAGTCTATAAAATACATTAATGTTGTATTTTAAGTGCTTTTTACCTTTTTTGGTTTGGTTTGGGCTTTTTTTTCCCCATTCTTATTCCTAAACTAGTTTTATTCTTGCTGGTGGTTGGTGTATTCAACGCATTTGCCTCCAGTGGAGCTGGCAGACAGCCGGTGTCGGTGGCGCAGCCAAGCCGGAGTGAAGCTGACACGCACAGTGCTGGCTGGCAGCTCGCCTCTATTTTAAAAACAAAAAAGGAGTTAAAAGCAGCTTTTCCCCTTTTGCCTGGATAAACTGGGGAAGCTTGCAGATGACCATTCAACTATACTAAGCATCTTAAAAAATTATACATTGTGGAAATAAGCTCCATTGATTAGTGTAGCTTGAAGCAACACTTAATTACATGTTCCAGTACTCTAATTGTGTTTTGTTATGTTCTATTGAATGTACTGGGAGCAAAGAGAGGGTTCATTTTCAACGAAGTAATTGCAGCTGGAAAAAAAAAAAGTAGAACTCCTTTAGATAAGCTGGATACATCAGTTCATGGATTTTCGTCTCTCGCTGCAATTGCAGCAATTCGTATCCCAGCACGTTTGTGGTGGGAGAAGGTGTGGTAGCAGACACTGAAATACCAGATTTCAGACTTTTGGTTTTTTACAATTAAGAGGATAATTTCTAAGCAAAGTGAAATATTAAGTTAGCTGATCGATCAATGTTAATAAGCTTAATGCCTGTGAATGAGCAGAAAGCTGATAGGCAGAGGGAGGAGAATTCATCATTAATTAAGACAAAGATTTTGTGCAGAACTTGAAAGCAGTACAGGGACATAGCTTCTCAACTCCCCATCTCAAGCAAATTAAAGAGGCATGACAGTACAGAAACTGAAATTTCTACAATTTTTTTTCCTAGCTTGTATTCAGGTGTGGTTGTCACTAGGAAAGAGGAGATGCCCTTTTCAATTATTTTAATTAGTTAATACCTATGATTGCACTTAACTGGTTTAGTCTGTCCATTCTGTCAATTCCTGAAGTGTTCAGTAGTCCTTTAGGTGATACAGAAATTCTTACATTAATTCTTTAAGAGATTTAAGATGACTTTTTCAATACAGAATTTAAATCTCACTGATGAAAAGTGGTAGCTAACAGCCTGTTGTGACAATATACTGCAAGGTAAGGCTCCAGGGGAGCTCAGTGTGTGTCACTGAAATTGCAGTAGGAACATAAGTAGGCAGAATGCAGATATCTAACTGGAATTTAACCAAAAGATTGACAGCATCTCTGACTTTTGCCAAAAAACACTCCATGGGATTTAAACTAACTGGAACAACAAGCACTTGAGTTTCTATATCATCTGGAAGATGGCAAAGCCAGCTTTGAAGGCGTGCTTGGTGTCAGTATGTAACTTTGTATTACACCTTGCAGTGTGTTGGTGATAACCCAGGCTGCCATGGGTGTGGAGAGCTAGTTTGGGGTATGGGAAGTTAGTCTTGCCTTGGCAGCACAAAACTTGATATGAACTAATTCACTTTGTTTCATGTCAGGATTTAACAATCCACACCACCACGTGTTACACAAAACAATATGCTGCTTTCTTCAGCTTCTTGGCAGCATAAATAAGCTTGCACTGATGTAGAAGGCTGCTTGAGTTGTTTTTTCCCAAGTTAAGAGCTTTAAAGCTGGTTCAGTTATAACATTAGACAACCTTTTCTCACTGTAGATATATTGTAAGAGAATACTAATATTTTGAAAAAATATTTCCATTTTCTACTCATCTAGAGGTTATTACATTGTTGGTTTTTTCGTTTGTTTTCTTTTACCCCGACTTTAGCTCTGGAAAGGGATTTTAATACTTGGGCAGTTCATTGGTGGAAAAGAAGGGGATTGAAAAATGCATAATGAGGGTTGCAATAACATCTAGTGGAAGCAGCTTCCAAACGCTGACTGCCTTTTGGTGAGCCTTGAGCCTCCAATTCCCAGGCTGGATTAAAAATCCCAGCCTATAAAGTCAGTGTCCATTAAGGCCAAGGTATATTGCGTTTGGACATCCTGGAATCCCTTAGTTATATGTTGTTGTTTAGAATAAGAACAGAGGTTATTGTAAATACATGGAACATGTTTCAACTGGCGTTGAGTTTAGTTTAATATTTAAAGATTGCATTACATGGCATAAAAGATGCTTTCAGGACAATTTTTCACATTTTTCTTTCAATAACAGGAAAAACCATTTTTCTTTCATTGAAGCTGGGTTTTCACTCACTTTTAAATTTAACTGTCCTTTATGTATATACTGAGAGATAAGTAATCTACCAAAAATTGGGTAGATATGTGTCTTTTAAACTAAATCCTCTCCCAGTTTTGAATGAACTAAAAGTAACTTAGAGACTTATTTGCCATTTATTTAGATTGGAATAGCAATTTACTTTAGAAAAATTAGCAGATGATGCTTTACTTGATGATCTCTGAAATAATCTGCTGTTAGAAGTTACATACCAGATAATACAAAGCGAAGTACTATACTGCTTGTTAGCAATTTGGCCAAAATTCTTACAATGAGTGGGCATGGAAATGGATTTGTTCCACTAGGGCAGATCCCCACCAGTTCAAGGTTCAAGAACTTTGCTAGGGTTTTTTTGGGGGGGGTGGGACTACATGAAGAACTTGAGTTCAAATTGTCCCTCTTCATCAACAAGAAAATTGTATTAAATAACCATGCCAGTAGCACAGTTGTTGGCTGTGAAATGTTGGTTTATAAGCTGGTTGATGTCTTGTTAAGAAAATAATGTTTTCTCTTTCAGGTTACGGTTTTGTTGACTTTGACAGCCCAGCAGCTGCTCAGAAGGCGGTTTCTGCTTTAAAGGCCAGTGGAGTCCAAGCACAGATGGCAAAGGTGAGTTAAAATAACCAGCTTAACCAGCTTATTCTTGCAATGGGTTGTGAAGGTGAGCAAGCTTGTACACTGGCACAAGGGAAGCGTGAAGTTTCCAGTTGCAAGTTTCTGTTACAGAGAGCACAGTCCTCAAGCCATGTGATTATTAAGGTTATAAAGTGGAGGCTTTTGACTGCCATATCCCAAATAATCTCAACTAATGAAATAAAGAAGCATAATATTGTAAAATCTCCAAACTGATCTGGTTGCATTTATCAATTTATTCACAATACTATTTTCCATTGGCTTTATCAAACAAAAGTTTAGCAATAATTTGTAAGATCTACAGCAGGCTGAATGAATTGGTTTACAGCACAAAGGTATGGAAGGTTTCATAGATTGTTTGTTACTGAGGTTAGAAGCCTTGCAGTTTAGGCATGAATTTTTAAGTATACCATGGCAAAATTTAACCTTTTAACTTTGTTTCAACCCTTCTAGTATATTATTTCCTAATAGAAGTAATATTTGAATCTGAGCATTCGTGATAGATGTCTTGAAATTCTTAGCCAGCTCTTTGATCACCTACTTCTGCATCAAGGCAAGCCCAAGAATTATTAAAAAATAACAGTATGAGAGCTATCTTCTTTTCCCCTAATTTTTAATGAACCTTGCCTCTGAACCAGCTTATTAGCTGAATGTGATCTTCAGAGCAGTGCTCTTATATGAAATTAGGGACATGATAAATTAGTAATGATATCGTCATGCATTCTTGTTGGGTCAGATGGCCTGTTTCCAAAAGAGAGCCATAAACACCTCTACAAATTCGTTAACTGAAGAAAATATTACTGCCATAATTTGTTGATATAATTTTGGTACCTCTTAAGACAAATTTATTTTTAGTTTAAAAATTATATTCTAATTTAAAAAAACCTAAATTCTAGTAATCTCAGAGGCTTTTTTATTAAAGTAGTCTGCTGCAAATCTAGCAAATCTTTTATAGTTATCCATTAGGTACAGATTTTTTTCAGATGAGATATTTTCCACAGCTTCTCAGCTGAAGAGAACAGTTAAGCTAACAACATAAATGTCTTTGGATGGATTCCAGGACAACAAAATGGAAACCATATGTTTCATACTTAATGCGTGTTTCATTACAGCCATGACACAAATATACATGCTTGCTGTATAAATAAAAAGGCCTTTTATTTAATCTTCAGGTTTTAGGTGATCACTTTAAAATATACCCCACATTTTTCAAAGTTCTGTCTGTCATCTTATGAATATGATATCTAGGTAGGAGAGGTGAAAAGAGATTTTGAAGTCATGTAAATTCATTTTCTTAATGAGCTTTGATGTCTGATTTGTTTTCTTGAGTAGATGGAGAAGCTCTAATAATTAACTGTAGTAATCTAATTAGTAGTTTCTTGATTTTTTTCATAGTATGTATTTCTGACTCATTTCCTCTGACAGTTACAATATTGGTAATATTTCTTTTTGTCAGCATTAATGAAGAAATGTGCACCAAAATATCCTACAGTTTGGGCTATTTTTCTGACCCTGTCTTAAGCCTGGTGACCTGTGGGAAACCTGTAACTATGAGGCTTGCATTCCAGTGAAACTTGTTCTGCTTCTTAACACAGAGAAAGTGTTTGAATGACTAAAAAGACCAACCCCCAAACCAACCCAATGAAGAGTACTGCAACAAACACTCACTAGTGACTATGAATTTGAGTGCTTTGATTTTTATCTATTTTGAGCTGTTGGATTATTTTCTTTTTTCCTGGGCAGTGATGCTCTCCTTTTGTCTGAAAAATCCTGTCTCTACTTAGGTGCTCCAAACTGGAAATGGCCACTCACAGTTGTTTTGGCAAGACTAGTAAATCAGACCCTTCACATGCAAGACACTATAAAAGTTTGTGTTTGTGTGTTTAGTATCCTTTTGCATGCGACCACCTGTGCCATGGAGTGGTGGTCCTGCAGTGACACCGCTCAGGCTTCAACCTGAGTGTCACAGAGAAGGATTTGAGGAGTTTCCTGGCTGTCTGAGCAATCGATTTCCTTACTGAGCACTGCAGCTGCTGCAGTTTCAAAGAGGAAATCCGTGCCTATTGGCATGATTTATCCATGGGAGGTGCTGTAATTACTCTGTGCCCAGTGTGTCAGGAGCAGCATGGCTCCTCAGTGCTCTCACCCTCCCCCCAGACGTGGTTCCTGACCCGCAGCAGCTGAAGGGGGAGGAAAATGTTACTGCTGAAGCATGTTCTGACCCTGGCTGCCATAAAGACCTTTTTGCAATGTCCTGCTGTAGCTCTGGGTGGGTGAGTTAAAAATTACTCATCAGCAAGTTCACCTGCAAATCCTGCTTTGGTGGAAGTGGCTCAGATTTTTATATATTAAAATTTTTGTTGTTTCGTAGAGATAACTTCAAATTAAAATTATATTATTTTTTAATATAATAAGTAGTGAATTACAACATCATCATTATTATTGTTATTGTTATTTTTATTAATATGGTTTTCCTATCCATGGGGTAAAATCATGCTGTACTTTGCAGTCTGCTTCCAAGTTGATCTGACTTGAGAAAAATCCAACTTGCTATGCTTAGCTGCTGCTGAGCAGAGTGGGAAGGCCCAGGGCCCAAGATACGGTTTCAAGCCAAATCCTGCTGAATCTGTTCTGGGGAGAACTTGTCCATCACTGTTGGTGGAGAAGCTGAAAAGCTCTGACCATTTTGTTTGTTAGAGAAGTCGTGGTTGCTGTCAGAGTGATTCTTCTGAGAGCCCTCTTCTCTTCCCACCACCCCACAGGTAAAAGTGAGAGAACTCCAAGTTTCTGCGTTATTCAGAGCATACAGAAAGTGACTTTGTGTGCAGGAAGATAGATGCACAGAGAAAATCAACTATATATTGGTATTTTAAATGGAGATTTAAAATAGTGAGACTCTGTAAGGATGTTTTAGAAATGATGAGGTCTAAATGCTATGGAGATATCAGACACCTAAGTTCTCATAGGCTTTTGACCTTGAGGTCGACATGAAGCATTCAAGTCACTTCTCACACCGAATTCTGTCCCATCAAATGGTATTAACTTAATTCGGCTGTAGCTAATGAAGCAACTGTTTAGATTGAAAGTTGACTTTAATTCTTATTTTCTGGATGTAAACTAATGTGTAAATATAAAAGCTAAAAAAGAGCTACTAAATAAGAATGGTTAATAAAACCAACAGTTCTTCTCATCTTTCTGTCTAGCAAACTTAAAACAGGAAGAGAATCATTGTGTTTGTAGCCCAGATAAAGTCAGCAAGAGAATATCTGTATTATACTGACAGCAATGTAGAGCTGCACAAGCCAGCTAGAATACCAGTCTGGCTCTGCCAGCTCAGACTTCACTGAGTGTTAAACAACTCCCTTCCTGGCACGGCAGTGACATTTGTATAGCCAGGTTGTGCATCTCCTTGTAGGCTGATAGATTTCTGAGATTATAGTGAAAGGCTTATATCTACTAAAACTGACCTACATAAGGAATCACCACTTTTTGCAAAGAGCTTGCAATGTACTTTAGGCATCACAAGAAGAATTAATATACTGAACTTCAACCATGTGTTTAAAATTAGTGTAGTGTCCTCTCTTAAAAATGATTTAGCCATCCAAGTCCAACACAGCTGCGATGGACTCAATGACCCAGACTGTTGTTGAAGACCTTGTCTTATTATGTCTCTTCTATTCTCTCTGTCCTCATGAGATTTTTAGTTCTTCTATATGTACAACTTTGCTTTAAGATAGTCAAGGTAATTTATAACTTAAGCAATTGATATTTTTTATTTTCCAGTTTGCGTTTTCCTGATTTTTTTTTTTTCCTATGGAAGCATAAAGTTACCTTAAGAAAACATATGCTACTTACAATAGAAGCCATGAAAGTAGTCCATGGACAGGAAAGATTTCTGTGGTCAGTGAGACTTGTTAATTTGAGCCAAGGAATGCTGTTCTATGTACTAATGTGCATTTTTGTGGGAAGACTCACTGTTTGTCCATTTGAAGATTTCCCCAGAGTTGCACATTTTTAGGACTTAGGACTTCAGATTCATAATATTACAATTTCCTCCTCCTTTAAGTCTTCACTTCCGCTGGCACAACAAAGTGTGGTCCTGCTTATTCGTATTAACTTTCACATTAACATGTCACTAAATACTTCCAAATATTTTAGGCTTGTGCAAAAAATTAGGGCCATCTTAAAAATTGTTGCTTATTTGAATTGTGTCAGAATAACAATGTGCTAACGATGTAAAGCATGTTCTCCCACCACATACTGACTTCCACCATTCTTAAGATACAATTTGTGTTTTCTGGAGTGGTCTACAGGCCCTCAAAGCACCAGACCAAATTCTGAAACTTGTTAAATGGGGGTGAGTTTTAGCTTGTGATGAATATGAACCCATTGTCTGAGTTGATGTTGATCCTCTGGAGTGCAGAGATGATCTGAATTTGCAGTCTTTATACTTTTACTCCTGGTTACAAAGGCGGAACTGTGGTGTACTCTCCATGTGCAGGTAGCTTTATCTTTCTTTCCTAAGTTTTTATAGTTTAAACTTACTCTTGGTGACTTTTTTCCAAGTATATTTGGGAAAGATGAATTGTCACACTATATAAACTGTGAACTTGGGGAGGGAAAAGCTGCTTAGCTGCTTGTCCTCATCTCTGTAACAAAAATCAAGGCTTTTCCACAGCTATTAAGCATTATGTATTAAAGGCAGCTCTTCCTTTATGTTGCTGATGAAGAACATGGTTTTGAGTTAGCAAAAATGAGAAACAGCTAACTTTTTTGGGGTTCAGTAATGTATTGCTTTTAGTACTTGTCTTCACTGTGACAACCTTCTGGAGAATTAAATCAATTTTCATTCCTACAGAGCAAAGTAAGAAAAATAGTTTAGGTTACCATGGTAGCTGGTGCACTTAATTTAACTGGAGAAGGTAGGCAGGTTGCAATTTTTTTATTCTGCATCTGGGCTTCTGAATGCCAAAGAACAGATGACAGGCAAACTGGAGCTGACTCAAACAGATTTCTACAGCAGTTTTTAGCAACTGTCTCATAAGAAAGTTTTCTTTTTACCTAATTTGTACTACTTTTTGTAGGTAATAGTATGAAATCCTACTATAACAGATTCTAAATAAATATAATAATTTTTTCTCCTTATATTCGTAAAAGTTCTTAAAAGTCATTATAAAATAAATTGAAAGGAAGCCGAATTTTGCTTACCTGGGAGCCAAATGACTATCACTTCAGGAACTGCAAGTGCATTAAATAGACAGTTAACAACAACTTCCCTTGAGTAAAGAGCTTCAACCCACAGAAGTCTTACCTCAGTTGCTAAGTAGTACTGTGGCTTGTTCTGACAGGGGTCTGGTGCCTTCTTGTGAACTGTGGTGGACTCATTCAGAGCTCTCAGGGAGCACCTTCATGCCCTTCTGGCAAAGGGAAAACAAAATCATTGAGGAATAAAAAAAGAATGTATTAATGCAGTGATAGTCAGATTGATCACAAAGCTTGTTGTAGTTAAATTCCTCTTCTTAATACAGATGTGCCTGTAAAAATAAATGTACATGTTTAGTGGATTAATCGTATGTAATTCTAGAGAACAAGTGAAGATTATGGTAGTGATTTTTCCCTGAATTGTGTTGTTAACAGTCTGTGGTCAGACAGTATTAAAACTTTGGCTAAAACAGACATATTTCGGTGAGACACTGGCCAATTGTAAATTATGAAGTAGTATCTATATGAAGGCAGACAAGCATTTAATCCCTTCCCTATCAGGCAGAGGATCTTCCATGCTGTGAGCAGTGCCTAGTCACATGTTTCTGAATGGCTATCTGTTCACTCTGACCTTACACAGAGCAACAGAAAACAGATGTCTTAGCATTTTGCCAAGTTTTTTGCTCGCAATTTAGGAACAATTCCACACGCACAGGGAGGTTTTTGTTAATTTCTTTCAGATGATGGTAGAGCACTTCGCATTATGTAGGAATCCTGATCACCTCTTTCTACAGAAATAAATATTAACAGTTGATCCCATCACTTCTATAAGAAATGCTGTGTCTTATAGTCAACTTATCATGTGAGCGCTGTAAGAGCTCTTCGGGAAAAGCAGCATGTTATTCTGCAAGAGCTCTGCTCTGCATCTTTCTATTGTTACATTCTGGTAGAGAACTTCTGGAGACACAGCTAAAGGTGTTTGGTGAGAAAAGACTGATAGAAACTTGATGACTTGCATTGCTAAAAACAAGACTTGCTAGTTTCTTCGGTAATACGGATATCCCTGAGTAGCCCATGAATTCCCTGACATTGCTCTTAATCTGAAAATGCTGAGCAATTTCAGCACCTTACAGGATCTGCTGAAGGTTCTGTTAACTGAGGAGAACCCTGCATGAGATATGAAGACACTCAAATTAAGCAGTTTTCCTAAACTGTGTAAAATTTTTTTTTTAATGATATTCGGTTGTTTATATGTTAATGGAGGCTTGCTGCCCAAAATTAGGGAACTTCCCACTGACTTCTTGATCATTTCCATAAAATAGTGCAAATAATTTCAAGAGATTTAAGGTATATAAGGTGAAAGCGCCTTATACAATTTCATGGGTTTTAAGCAGAGCAAGAAACACCTACCTTTAAATCACTTAGAATGATTACAGTGTATAGGCAAGGTTGGAGCTGAGTTATGTTGGAAGGTATTTTTCCTGGTTTCACTTTTTTTTTTCTTAATTCCAGAAGATGAATTAAAAACTCAGGTATCAAAGGAATTATTTTTCTCTATTGAGACAGAATAGTAATAACCCTATGAATTGAGCTATGGTTAGACAGGTTTTGGTAAGGAAGAAAGTCACAGAACTTAAAGTATTAAACTCCTGATTGCCAGAGAGTCAGAGGAATGAGTTAAATAGTTTGTCTTTCTCCTAACTTTCTGAATTTTAACTGTTAACCTGTAACCATTTTCCATGCCAAGATCTTGTATAAAGACAACCATCTGTTTGTACAGTGCTTTTTGTGTAAGATAGCACAGAGACAGAAGGAGAGTCCTAGTTGTGGCTGCTATTTGGAAGTCAGTTTGGAAATCCAGTGTGTTCTAAGGGGAAGGAACTAACTTGCTGCTTATGATCTCCCAAAACGTACCCAGATAGCTGTTTCAAGGTTTAATAGTCTTCTGGACATGACAGAAGCTGCATGGTGAAAGAAGTTATTCACAGGAAGAGAGGTGTTTCACAGATTAATTGGTATAAGTTTTCCACTGTCAAACCGTATAAAATTCCAAATACACTCTAGAAAAAGTTCAATCTTGCTTTGCATCTACCCCAACACTAGTAGAGGTTGCTAATGAGTGTTGTAAATGAGCCCTTTTAAGAACCAATGGCAGTCTCTTTCTTTTCCTGAAAAGTGAAGAAGTGGATTAAATTAATCTGTCCTGATCTAGTTGGACTTGGTGATCTTTATGGGTCCCTTCCAGCTTGAGATATTCTGTGGTTCTGTGATTTATCCTTATAGCTGAGCTGCTGCTGCTCCCCAGGGTGGCCGTGGGTTTGCACCTGCAGTGCAGATACCACCTCAATGCACTGTGGAATGTGTTTGTTGGCATTTCAACTATTTTGCTGGAAGAATTACAGATGGAAGAGATTTCCAGGATTTCAGTTAGACATCCTCATCTGTTGCCAGCTTTTTTGCTTTTCATCTCCCTCCTGTGCCTGTCATCTTTACCAGTTCTAGCTATGGATGTGTGTAGAAGTGTCTTCAAACTTCCCTTTGTCTGCTCTGGTCTGTGTGTTCCATCAAAGGATCAAATCAGAAGTAACTGAATCCCTGGGAGTATTCAGGCAGTACTAGACTGATGTGGAGAAAGGGTCAGGAGAGCAGAAGTAAGTCCTTTCAAGTCAGCCATTCATCATATACCTGACCAAAACCCAACAATTAATAATGCAAAATACAGATTGTTTCATGGGCCACAAGTAAAATTTTTCCATCACAAAATGCTTTCTGATCAGAAAAAAATATTTCCTTAGAACAATTTCCTCAGATGCACTTCTTTTTTTCTTTTTTTCCTGAGGGGTCTGCAATGTGGGTTAGTGGTGAAGTTGCTAATATTCTTCCAAAGTGCAGCATTGCCTTCCCTAACAACAGCATTACATGATTTAATGGCATGAAGTTTTCTCTGGTAGGTGGGTAAGTACAGGAATCTAATGCCCAGCATGTGCAGGGAATGGCAGCAGGTCCCTGTTCCCCTTTTGGCAAGGAAAGCTCATGGTCTCATCCTGAACACAGTGCCAGGATGACGTGGGAATCTGGTAACCCCTGGGCTGAAATAGGAGCCCAAGAGAATGGCAGTGTGCTCTACCCAGTTACCTGAAATGTTTCTCTGACTTTCTGCACTTGACTGAATTTCTTTCTCTGTTGGGTGATTCTGAATGTAAATTTTTTTTGCATGTAAATTACACTTTTACTACCGTGAACAAAATGGTACCTTTTTTAGCTTCTCAAGTGTTAGAATTTTTAATGAGAATACTTTTATAATATAATTCATACTTTCTGTTATTCTAGAATAAAAACATTAGGAAATAAAATAGAAATATGCAAAGATTCTGACTTTCCAGCTGATATACTGTTTTAGATTATTTAGGGAAGTTTTAGGATATTTGCCTGCAATATATTTTTACAACCTATAATAAAAAGTAAAACATTCAAAACCTTTCCTTTCAAATACTATTTGGAATTTCAGAAAATCTTGCTAAGGCTACAAGTGCAATTTTGTAATGCCAGTGCCTGAAACCTCCTATAAAGCTTTTGCTAATAGAACTTATTAAAGAAGGAAGTTAACCCTACATATCTCAAGGTGCAAAACAAGATTGCCCAATACTATCTAAGTAACAAACCAGTTCTAAAACTGTGAAAGCTGTTCTTCATCTCACATTCCTGCCTGAGGAAATTTGATCTGAATGTCAAGATGTAACTACTGTAATGCTGCCCAGCAAATAATATTAATGTCAGTTCTGGCCTCACAGTGAATCCATTTTCTTTTCTTCTCTTTCTGCTGATGTTTCTAATAT
The DNA here is from genome assembly GCA_013397175.1 of Platysteira castanea. Lineage (NCBI taxonomy): Eukaryota > Metazoa > Chordata > Aves > Passeriformes > Platysteira > Platysteira castanea. Next base: position 617,274 of record VYXC01002222.1, read on the forward strand.
GAAGAAGAAGTCAGGATAATTATCAAGATAAGATAATTTGAACCCCAAACTTGTCTGTGTACTGTATAGATTCAGTATTATTTTGGAAGGGGGATATCTCCACTAGATAACAAAATAAAAATCGTACACAGTAATCAAATTCCATTTGTATTGGACCATAAAGGGGCCAATGAAGGCAACACTTGGGAGCTGGAAAAGTCTATTTTGTAAGGTGTGTGGGATTTTGGTGTGGCTAGGAATTACAGTCATGCCAGTGGCAGAGGCATGCACATCAGGAGGATGTAATGGAAGAACATTTCCCTCCTATAGGTCTTTTATTCAAATTTCTTTAAAAACTCTTGTGGAATACTTCAAAACATTAGCTCTTTTGAACTGAATGTGAAGCTTGGGGTAAAAATGCAAATAAGTAAAGGTTTTTCAGCCTAGAATTTGCTTCCTCATTTTTAATTTTTGTTAGTTTTTGGAACAGGATAATTCTTTCCTGTGCCTCAAAGATGTGACCTCCCCCCAAGCCCCAACACTTCTTTATTTTTTTTCCCCCCCTCCTAGGGAAAACTAACCCAAACTGAAAGGTGATATCCAAGATAGCAAGATATAAAATTATGCAATATGCTACTAAAAGTACTGAGATATTATTAATACGAGGGTGGCTTAAGGACAAATTGATGCCTGATCTGCATGAAAAGATATCACCATCTATACAGTATAATCACTTTAAGAAATGCTTTAATGGCAGGATGCAAATGTTGTGGTTTTGTGTGGTTTTGTTTTTGTCTAATTTGATTCAAACTTCCCTGCAAGCCAGTCTCCTCTTGTACAGAAGGAAAATATGTTGTGGACTATGCCATCAAATATGTTGGGACCAATAAATATGTTAGGACAATGGGCAGAAACTGATGCACAGGGAGTTCCACCTGCAAATGAGGATGAACTTCTTTACTGTGCAGTGACTTGGCACTGGAACAGATCGCCCAGAGAAACTGTGGAGTGTCCTTCGCTGGAGATGTCCAAGAACTGTCTGAACACAATCCTGTGCAATGTGATCTAGATGACCAGACATGGTCCTGTCCAACCTTACCCATTCTGTGATTCTATGAAAATTGTATATGTTTCAGATCATATCACTGCTGATGCCAAAAAGGTTCTACTGAATGTGGGCATCCTGCAGAGACTTAACTTTATACCAGGATGACAACGATGATACCAAAGTTTTGCACAACTTTAACAGCCGAGTCATGTCAATCGATGTAGGTTAAGAATGTGTTTCAGTACAGAGCATGGCCAGTGACCCACCAGCATGAAGGAGATGCTCCCTAACCATATCTGGGAAATCTGTAGACCAACACTGGAAATCATCAATTTCAACAAAAAGGTGTCTTTGAGGTGTCATTTTGTGGCACATATAGAGATCACACAAAGTGGTGAGCAGCCTAAGATCAGGGGAATGGCAAAGATGTGACTACATTTGTCTCCTCCCTAATTGCTCATCTCCTGGCTGCCCTCCTCTCTCATTTTGTCTGTTTCTAGAGAAAGTTTTTGGAAGACTTTTGTATTGTCTGAAGGCATAATGTAAAAGTTTGGTGCAAAGTCAAAAATGTTCATGTCTCGAAGGAGACAACAGTGTCCCACTCACTTCTGTGTCATCCTATTCTTTTGCTATTACTATGGCAATGTACAGACTCTTAAATGCATTTTCTCATTTTTTTCTTGTATTATTTTCTGCTTGCCATCCCAATCTTTTCTCTTCTTAATTTACATCTGGCTTTCTTAGTGCTTTCCACCACTCTTGCATTTCTTTTCTGCTGATTTCTTTTCTTTATCTCATTTTAACTTTTTTTTTTCCTTTCAGAAAAATTTGAAGCATGGAGTTTTAACATGGACTATAAACTGGTCAATTATTCACCTTTATCTCCACTTAAAAATGTTGGTGTCAGCAGTAATAGGAGAAGGGGAACTTTCTCAGGAATGCTGCAGGCAGTGGCAGAAGATGGAGGTTACTAATACTAGAAAGAGCAGCCTTTACAAAGGGGCCTGAGAAGTAAAAATCTGCACCAGAAGTCTTACGTAATTGTTTGTTTTAAATTCAAAATGTCAGTGGCAACAACAGTAACAATTGGTTTTAATTCTCTTTTAGCAACAAGAACAAGACCCGACTAACTTATACATTTCCAATCTGCCTCTTTCAATGGATGAGCAGGAGCTTGAGAACATGCTGAAGCCCTTTGGGCAGGTTATCTCTACGAGGATACTGCGGGACTCGAGTGGGACAAGCCGTGGTGTTGGCTTTGCAAGGTACTTTGGTGGTGTTAGCCATGCTGGTAGCCCTTTTCCTTTTTTTTTTTATTGAAAAGGCAAAAATAGGTGGAAAAGGCAGGAATTATTGAAAATTATAAAGTTTGTAAAGAGAAGGGAGATTGAGATGGAGTTATCCAGCAGGGTTTTGTTAATTCTTCCTTCGGTAAAGCTGTCTCATCTTGCTTAGATGGCAAATTTATTGTTCTTACTGGACAATTATCTAGAATAAGAATTCACTCTAAACCACTTCCTTCTCTTTTCTGTACTTCTCCCCTCTCCTCTGTTCCTGAACCAGTAAGCAAGAGTTACGTGATGCTTCACAGAGACTTCTCCTGTGACTTTTCTGGCTTTTGAAGCTTGAATCCAGGGCAGCAGACCAGAAGGAAGAACCTTCTTCCCCACCCCCATGCCTTTTTTTTTGTTTGTTTTTCTTCATTAGTTCCTTGGAGAAAATGAACTCATCATTGCCCTTTGAACATCAGCCCTTTGAATTTTCAGGCTCATTAACATGATGTCAACTGGGAAAGAAAATATTTTTATTCACTTACAGTAAATCTCTTCTTAAAGTGTTTGTGTGCTAAGTCAAATACCTTGCCCAAATCAACAAGAACAAGTATTTTCCATAAATTAGTAGATACCTCCCAAATATTCTGTCCATATGAATCTACTTTTTCTCTAGTTAATGCAGTTATTTTTTCTGGGATCTCTTCATCAAAGTCTTTTCTCTGCCATTTTTATTTATCTAAGTCCTGCTTTAAACCTAGTATAACAATTAAAATTTAGAGGCTTTAAGTTGAAGGTTTCCATTACCAAAAATAAGAGCATGCTTTGAGTAAAGAATTGGGATTCTCAAAATATGTTGTAAAATCTCTGTGAAGTCAAATTTCAGTAATTCAGATGTTCAGCAAATATTACAATAGCTCTGTATTTGAATAAATAGCAGAATCTAAAATTAGTGCACAGAAGAGAACTGAGCAAATTTATCTCCTGATGAGGCCAAAATTTTTAGGGATTGGTTTTCCTGTGAGTTGGCTGGGAGTTATTTCATAGCACTGTGATTTTTATTTTTCTTTTTTTAAAAATCTCTCCCCCCACCAGTGCCCTGACCGCCAACTTTATATGCTTGTCAGACTGCCCAGTTTCAAGAAGGTATAACAAAGGAACAAAATTAGAAACAATAGAACAATATTAATTGTTTAAGAGTGGAAAACCAGCAAGTTTGGATTTTGCTGAAATTTCTTCCTGTCCCCTTTAAAAAAATCAACAAGTGTTTGTAATATTTTTTGTGGTAAAATTAATTAGGCATTTTAATTTCATTCATATACTTGTGTTTTGTATGTAGGTTTCACTTTTTGTTACTATGAAGGATAGAATCCAGTAACACCCACTCTAAAATTCAGTAGGCATTTTGAATTCATTCTGTCTCTTCTTCCTAAACTTGTTTACCACCTCTGCCTTGAATCAGTGGTATGGTAGGAAAGATGATAGGATATATTTTTTCTAATATAGCTGGAAGTGTTCTAGAATCATATGCAGAAGATTTGTGTGTATCCAAAACCTCACTTGTATTGAAGACATTAAAATAGATAGTTTTAAAGTATTTTCTCAATAGTTTCTCTATTATGCATTTCATATTTTATACATAACACGGGTGAAGTTATTTTTATATTAATTTTTATTTATATACATGCACATAGTATACAAAACTTATAGGATAAGTATTGCTCCTGTATCTAATTAGAGCTTCTTTCCTTCTGCAAAGTGAACGTTTTTCTTGTATTGGAAAATTTTTGGATAAATATTAATTAAAGTTAAAATTTTCCAAGAAACCTGTAGACATTAAATAAATATTTTTGATTTCTTCCCTTTGGGAGACTTTTATTAGGTTAATAGGGAGTAATGTATTTTATCAAGTCCAGACTTGAGTCTGAAACTAAATTATATTGGTTTTTTCATGTGAGACAAAAAAAATTAAATTTCTTTGAAGCAGATCCAGCAATCCAGAACTTCTGAATATTCTCTAAGAGATATTTTTGGAATCTGTAGAAAAACCTCTTGTTCAGTGTGGCATTTTGGTTGTTGTCTATGATTGTATTTTGTCAGCCTGTGCAGAAAGGCTATCAGAATTAAAAAGTTGCCAAGACTTAGTAATTTTTAGTCCCAGTTCTTTGCTGCTGAGGCCACTGGCCTAATTTATGGATATGAATTACAGAATTTAATGAACAAATGAGAAGAAATTATCTGTTCAACATTAACTAAACATCATCTTGCAGACAGCTGCAAAAAATGTTCTTCTTTTAAAGTAAGTTTTGTTGTACTTGCACATCTCGGTCGTTCGCTGCGACTGAGTCCAAGCTGGCAGCTGGGGCTGACGCATCCACACTGCAGCTGAGGGTGTAGCTGCAGCCTCCGGAGCCTCTCCCAGGCCAGCAGGAGCTCTCCAGCCGTCTGCCCAGTCTATTAAGTCTAGATCTGAGAGCAGAAGTGCACAAACCTGTTCAAGATTTTGGATACATTCTCACTAGCCATCAGAGCTGTGCTAGTACTGGCTCCTGTTTTGAACTTGGAGACAATTAAATAAGAGCCAGGTGCATCATTTAGTGGAGATGATGAGTATAAGCTAAAAGCTGCCAGGTCAGTTTGGGTCATGCAGTCAGGCAGGTTTATATTTGAGTTTATTATTTTTAAACTGCGCAGAGAGTTCTGAATGCTCTCTTAAGAGTGGCATTAACCTTTGCTGCATGCAGCATGGGCACTAAGGATTCAATTATGAGTGTTAGTGAGTCAGTCTTTCTGCTTCTTCCAAGACAACAGAGGTATTTTAGCCAGCTTGGACAGCTACAGTATAATTTCTGAATAAATAAGAGTATTATTTTCAGTTTGGCACTGACTTCGGTCTCAGAGTACATAAAATTTTAATTGTGTTTGGCTTTACCTTTCTAAAGTTATATGTTCTTAGAAAACATCTTCTCCATTGTTCACACATGGGAAAGCAAGCCGCAGCAGTGAAGAGAGAAAGAGCAAGAAATATGCTCTGAGAAAAAGCAAGAAATATGCTTTAAAAAAAAATCACAAACATGGGAATCTGGTTGAGTGTATAATTTATGTAAATTATTCTTTATTTTCTTAGGATGGAGTCAACAGAAAAATGTGAAGCAGTGATTGCTCATTTTAATGGAAAATTCATAAAGACACCAGCAGGAGTTTCTGGTATGTTGCATATATTTCTTACAAGATGTATGAATAGGTTATTGCTTACATGGTGGAAGCCTGTTACACTGATTGTTGTATCTGGCTTCTCGTTTAGAGGCAGGCTTATTAAAATTAAACTGTGTCTTTTTGGATTACTGTAATGCTTGCTTGGAACACACTATATCACTTTTCTGTTGTAAACCTTTTCTAGGAATCTAGTAGTGTTCCCTCCTAGCAGGGAAACAAGCAGCTAAGATGCCAGCTATGTAAAAAATTTACATCCCACATAATCCTGGTTGAAGTAAGGAAACAAATATCTGTATCAGAACAGAATTTGGCTGGTTGTTCGTGGACAGGGCTTTTTTCAGAGGCAAAAATTGGCTGGTTTTGTCATCTGTTGATGATTTTTTTCCAAGTATTTTCAAAAAAATATTTGCTTAGGAAAAAAGGGGAATCTGCCGCAGTGCCTGGCACGATCATTCGCTGGGGAGCTGGGACTCTCAAGTCAGTGTACGTTTTGAAGTCCTTCAGGAAAATGGAAGGAGGTCAGCATAGAATGCTGCTTCTAGAAATATTGTGCAAGGCAAAATTCAGAGAGGCTTAGTACAATTTTGTTGTCACACCAAGTTCCTCATCAGTTTGTCTGCTTTGTCAGCACTGTTTCTAAGACACGAAACGTATATTCCATGAACACTGAAAAACGAGGAGAGGAAATTCAGAGCTGCTGAGTAAAACAGAAAGTAAAGAGGACAATAAGGGAGAAAAGAATACATGCCTGACATTCCAGGCAGCTTTCAGTAGGCATCTTACTGAGAATCCCAAGTGGGAATTTTACAAATTACAGTGTTGATGTGGTTGCTGAAGCTGCCTTTATCCCACTGGTGAAATGTTCTCTGCAGCCAGACCCTGTCACCAAGGAGGAGGAAAGTAGCCCTCGGCAGGCAGTCAAGAATGCAGCTTGTTTAGTAAAACTCCAAACATGCCTCATCCCTGGAAGATTGCTCCAGTTTGAGGCAGTCTGTGCTGCTGTAAGGATGGAAAATGCTTCAGAGCACAGGAAACCACTCCCTTCAGCAAAACTAATCTAATGCAGTATTTTGACTTCCCTAGCCTTGCTTTTGCAGACCCTTTGCTTTGGGATTAATTGCTGAGATTAGTGTTTAGTGAAAACTTGGTTACAAAGTTTTGGTAAATTTAAGCATGTTGTTGCATTCGTTACTTTAGTTATATTATTATTTTTACTTTATTACATAAAAATGTTGCAGCCTGTCTATGTATAAACAGACAGTAATGACAGTAAAAAACTGTAACAGAAGCGCTTATTAGTACTTTTTAGTTTTTTAATTTTTATTTCACTTGCATTCTCCTGTTCTCAATGAATGAGCCATCAAGCATGTCATTGCTAGTCATACTCTGTCTCCGGTGGGCCATTGCTGAAGCTGGAATTGCACCCCTACATGATGAGGTTCAACCAGGTAGAAATAAAAAGTTGCTGCATGGAATTGTAGGAACAATTTTTGCAGTATGAAGGAAACTTTTAACATAAAAATGTGATGAATTAGGGACAAGAAATTTGCACAGAACTGTCCATTGTCTGAAAGCGGAAACTCAACGGTGGTCTCAAGATGTAATCCACCTCACAGGCTTGAACTTCTAATGCTTACTTTGCAAAGTAGTTGTCCAGGCTCTCTGTCTAGAACAGGTAAAGAGAAACACGCCTCCAGAGACTGTGCTTTGGGGTTACAAAGGGTGTCTAGATCAGTCACTCAGAAATAGATAACTCCAAATATCTGGAAGTCAGTTAAGTGAGATGGGGTCTCACCTTCCAGGATACTGAAAAAGAGACAAATAATCAGGTGCATAAGGGACTTGTGAGAACCTTGGTTTTTGAAGACCCTCAGTTTTGTTGTATAGGGTACAGCCTCAGCTCTGTTTCCATGCTGGTGCTGAGAAGTGTCATAGCTTCTTGCAAATGTTTTTATGGAGTTCAAATTTTTCCTGTAGTTCCATACCACATAGCAAGCACATGTCCAATAGTGCAGTCTTATTAGAGAATTCAATTTATGCATAATAGTATACTGCAGTATGCCAAAAAGTGGCACAGTCATGAGGCAACTGTGATTTTGGACTACCTGTACAGAGAAAACTGGATGGTAGTGGGAAAGCTCTTGAACAAGCAAAGATTAGGAAACTGTTTTGAAATAGATTAGCAACCACTGGGATTATAAAGGATTAAGTTCAAACACATGCAAAACAAAATTGCAGAACTAGAACTGTGTTTAAATTAAAACATTGTGTCCTAGAAACTTGGCTAAAATCAGCAAAGGGAGCTGGCTCTAAAAACACTATTATCAGAATGAAGATGGTAGGAGAGATGGGCCTGTAATGAAATAGGTGTGGGAGGAAGAACATTTGTTCAACAAAAACATGCTTTTGTAATGCAGTTTTGTTGTTTTAACTAAGTTTGGGTTTAAATGGAAAAATCGGTCAAACAGTTACAGAAAGCATAGGTGAAACCTCCCTTGGAGCATGAGAAGACAGAACAAAAAGACCTCTGAGAAGGCCAGGGATGAACACAGGATGGTCACACAAGAGTCAGCTCTAGAGTTAGGTGAGTGACTGGGCACTGATGATGCTGAGCAAGCTAAACCCTGATGTAGCTGGCTATTCAGTCTTTATTTAGCGTAACAAAATATATTTAATATTTAGTGTGTCCTTGTTTATCTTCAGTAAAGAAGAAGAAATGTTAGCTCAGAGAGCAATTTGAAATGCACTGCAAGTTGATATAATCCTGAAACTCCTAGAAGTGATGTATTAGTTTCACCATTTGTTGTTGGGGTTTGTCCTTTTTTTTTAATGTAGGTTATTGTAATAGTTGGTTGTCTTTTATGGACTATGACTTCCTTTCCATTGTGTCACCAAAACCCAAACTCAGAACTCTGATTTTTTTTACTTAGTTATCTTCCCAACTGAATGTTTATTATATGGTTGCTCTAATTTTAAAGTAACTTTTGCATTTAGTTCCACTTTTCTCCTTAAACAACTATTGTTTTCAGTGAAGAATGTAATATATAAACCTTTTCTATTCTGCTGTGAAATGTATGCATCATGACATGCATTGGAGGAAACAGACCAGACTGGTGTAAAGAGCCAGGACCCAGCAGATGAGCAGTGAGAGCAGAGCAGCAGCATACTTAGCCTTTCTGCCCTAAAGATGATACTCAGTGTTCACTGTCTTTTAGTCTTGTGTTGGATCCATAATGATTGTGGAAATGATCTTCTGGGCAAAATCTTGAAAGGCATCTTCTCCCAATCGCAGCAGCATGTAGCTGTGTGATGATACAGGAGAACAGTTATACAAAATAACTACCTGAAGCAGCTGTGCTGTAGAATATGTAAGGTATGTGTAAGTCTGAGTGCATTTGTCTCTCTTATATTTAAAATGAAAAATACAGAAGTTAAAAAGTTACAAAAGTTTTATGCCTGTTCTATAGGCTTTATGGATTATTTAATATTTCTTTTACTGGAAAAGAACTAAGGTGATTTTGGTTTAATGGGTGTAAGGTAGAGAGCATTTTTGCTTCAGGAATTGTTGGTTATGGTTATGATGGTTATGATGCAAAAATCAAAAATTACCTATGACCCACCCCTCTCTTCCCACTTACGATAAAGATATTGGTCATTCCGATTCTGTTTTAGGGAGAAAATTGAGTGTGTGAGAGCCCTGCTCCTGCCTGTGTTCTTGACTAGACTAGGAAGAGATCCACCAGGAATGATAGACCCTACTGTTTGAAATGATTTGGTCTTGGACATCTCTCTAGTGTGGGTAGGAGTGAAAATGGAGCCCTGACGTAGCTGCCTTCTGTCAGTCATATTCGTGTTTTCTAGTTTCTTACCTTTACAAAGTATCCTGCACTGAAGATCTCTGGTGAATTTAGGCTTCTTGACCATAAAGTCACTTTTCTTTCTGTTATCTTTCACAGATCCTTTAGAAAAAACACATGAACCACAGCCTGAAAACCAGTGCTACAGGGTGTCAAGGACTGACAGTGCCGGTGTCACTCCTGGTTGTCACATTGAAGGCAGAGGGGCAAAAATTTCATTCCTTAGATCAAGACCCTGAGATTAGCTCAGCTGGTCAGAGCACGGTGCAAAGTGCTACAACCTACCCGTGTTGTAGGTTTGATCCCTGTATGGGCCATTCACTTGAGGTTTGGACTTGGAAGGGACGCACAAGGATCTGATTATCAACTCTGAATATTTTGTGAAATCTGTGAGTTAGAGGGTTTAACTGCTCTAACAGTCATAATTTGCAGTTGCTGCTTAGTTTTAAGAAGCAACATAGGAATAGAAAAGAAAAATGCTTCTTAAAACCACTCAAAATATCCTTCTGTGACAAATTATTAAACCTTGTGTAAATTATTAAAGCAAAGTAATCCTGAGCATTATTTTTAAGTGAAGACTAGGATGGTGAAGAGCATAATATTTAATTTCTCTTAAAGATATTAAGCTATCCTGATCTTGGGCTGCGCGATTTTTTTTAAATTCTCACAGCCTTTGGCAAAAGTTTCAAGCTGTACAGGCTTGCTCTATCATTAAAGTGATGTTTTAATGTCGGAATTCATTAAGTCCCATATGCTTTGCACTAGAAAATAAGCAATGAAAGTCTCTAAAAGATGCAGTTTAATTGGAAACTGACTAAAAGAATAGTATTTTTCAACTTTTTTGCCGTATTTTTTAGTAACTGAAAACAGGGTTTATTAAAAAGTTGATAAAATTAGCCATGTAAAATCAAGAGTGTAAACACAAAGTAAAACAAAGGACATCAGTTTTGTTCTTGCATTATGGTATCAACTGGTATATATCTTGGTAGACACAGAACAAGGACAAACTGAATTCTAATGTACAGATGTGCACAAAGCGTCTACAAGGAAGACTTTACTCTCTGGACTAATACTGCGTTCACATCTCTCTTCTTTAAAAACATTAGCCCTAGAGAAGGGTGATTCAGGGCAGGACAAGATGGTCAGCACTTTCCACGCCCAAGTTTCAAAGCCCTGACCTGCTGCTGAAGGCCAGGAAAGCTCGTGGTTACATAGCTGCAGCTCAAAAGGCATCTGCAAACCACTGGCAGTGTTGGTGTGTCAGAAGAGTGGGCATGTTAAACATGGGGTCCTAGGTGAAAAGCCTAACTCCACTGTAAGTCGTGGCCTTCTACATCAGGCACCTCTCAGCTTTGAATGCAGCTCTGAACAGTTTTACTCTGCCTTTGTCTTGCACATACAGACAAGTCACTGAATGATTAATGATCTGCTTCATCACTGGGCTTGCATAGTTCCCAGCAATTAAACAATAAAAATGACTCTCCCTTCCTTCCTGGACTACAAAAGATTGCTTAACTGGTCTGTAGGACTTTTTGGAGCTTTTTGTTCAAATATATATCTGTCATATGCATGCTCCTATGTGCAAGGGAGAGAATATGTTGCATATTTGTGAAAAATATAATAAAAGGTAAGCTGAAGAAATAAAGTTCAGATCTAATATTGGAGAGAGTAAGGTCTATGTTCATTCTCTGGTGAGAGGGAGATCAGTAGGTCCTACTTGGCTCCCAAGAAGGTTTATCTCCTCATGAGCCTCCCTCTGATGACCATCAGTCGTTGTGCTGTTGCAGGAATGAACACGGTGCTATTCGGGTCATGTGTATGGAAGAGTAGCCAAAAATTGCAGCTGGGCTTTCAACTGGAGCAGTCCCCACTGTCAACTTTCAGATCTTGAACCAGAATCAGAGAAGGCCAGTGCTGTACAGCCCGCTCACAGCAGCTGGTGCTATTAAGTAGATGATCTGCACTGGGTTTTTTCACATGAGCTGGAGCATTCACAGCATTTGGCCTCTTTCATGGTTGCAGTGAGGAACAAAGGAAGGTGGAAGGTCAGAGAAACAAGGGTTCCCATGGCTGGATCAGTGTTCTGTAAGATGGAGCGCTAACTTCTGTTGGATCACAAATTGATGGCTTTTTAAATGTTTGGGTTTCTTCACTGCTGCAGGTTTTGGATATTACGTGTGCAAAATCCAGTACATGTGTATAATTCTTACTCCATTTTTTCTTCTTTTTTAAATTTGTTTGAGAATTTTTACAATGCAACACGGAAGATGTTTAATCATTTAATATGTAGCTGTTTTCAGTTATCTACTGACAAAAATTTCAGATTTATTCTTAAAATAGGTTTTCATGAACATTTTATTCAAACAGTTGGACAGATTTACTCAACTTTCTTTTAAAAAAGATCTTTATGTTGAGACAATGATGGGAAATGCAAGCACAAATAATGCTTTCAGAAATGTTTTTTACAATTCATTGTAGGGATTTTTAATGAAAGCATAATGCAGCTTTAAATAAAGCATTTACTACCTGTGAGTGCTATAATACAGAATGACAGGGCTAGAAACCTTTAGGGTTTTTCTGATGTCTTTCTGTAGTGTTGTCATGCCAGTTTCTTTTGGCTTCATCCAAAATTTTATAGTGTACATTTTGGAAGTCACATATGCTCCCCACAAAACTAGATTTTTTGAAATAGTGCATAAGTAGCCAAAGATATTCAAATTGGGGAAGAGTTTTTTTTCATTTAAGACAGTTAACGTCAGTATTTGGATGTTCTCTCTTACTGTCCAATAGATTTTTGTTTTCCTCACTTTATGAAATCAATCAAAATAATTTCAGACCAGAACCTGACAAATTTACCCATATTGGCTAACATATTCTGAGATTACCTTCTCTTATTTCAAGAGAATTGTATGTGGACTAAAATGCTGTGTGCTATGACTAAGGTTATTGGGATATAGCTTTTATAAAGCAACATCAAATCATCCATCAGCATATTAATATAGTACCTTTTTGCCCCAAATATGTTGAAACAGAAGTTGCTTCACATAATAGAAGACTCCAAAGTAAAACTCAGTTCTGGGAATGCCAAAAATCCCCTCAGAAATGCAAGGTTTTGGAGACAATATCTTCTAGTTTCTCTCCTGCTTTCTGGTTTCTGTTATTTCCTTGTTCATTTACTCCATTGTCCATAAGTCTCCTATATTTTTCCACTGTCTTTAGCCTAACCTTTTCCTGGTTTATTTTATGATTATAGGATTTTAATTACTATTCTCTGTAGGATAATAGATTTTTAAATAATTTGATTGTCATATTTAATGTTATAGTCTGACTCTCTGAGTAAACAGCAACAGGTAGGAGAGGTCCACGTCTCTGACCTGTGTGGTCAGTACTGGAGATAAGACAGAGAACAACACACCAGTTCTGTCTCCCTTTTTTATGGAGAAGGCTGTCAAAAGATGTCATGCAGGAGGTGGATATTTTTCCAGTAGAACCAGAGCTAGTGTTTTAGGTGTGACATCCAAAGCCAAGGATGACTTGGCCATTAATGCTCTTTTTGTGCCAAAGTTTTAAAAGTCAAGCTCTTTGCAAGGTTAAGCATCTCTGAGGTTTTCAATACCAATCATCTTTTGCAAATGCAGACAGGGTGAAGAGACGTCAGCACTCACCATGGTTGTATTAATAGATTTTGTTGAAATTTTTTCTCAGGGTTGCTTTTTAGCAGGTGGCCTTCCCACCCATGTGTTTATTCTGCGTTTGGAAACCTGTATGTTTTCAGGTCCAGCCATGTCTCTTGAAGATGTTTCCAAACAGAGAATGACTGGAGGAGTGTCATGGTAAAGCTTAGACAGCTCATGTGTCAGGAATTATTGGCAGAGAAGCATTTTACATCCAAGTCATAACAGTGATTCCACCCTGTGATTAGGGAGGGTGTGGTGTGATGCAGCAGAGCTGTGCTTCAGCCATAGGTACTTGGAAAGATGGAAGCTAGTAACAGGGAAAGAAAGAATACTGTGCAAACCTTTCCATTGCTTCAATTCTGACATTAAAAATTGAAATAAAGGTCAGGATTGTATTAGGAAAAATAATAATAACAATAACAATAATTTTTTAAAAGTATGGTGATACTGTTTCATGGCAGTACAAAAAAAACTCAAAAGGACAATCTTGAAGAATTTCTGCTTGCATTGGGTGTTCTTTATAGAGCAGAGAGAACATGGGAATGGACAGTTGTGGCATTTTCTCAGTGCAAGGTATCAGGAGATAAAGGTGCCCACTCTCCCTCGCCAGCTGGAGTAAGTGGATGTACTGTGCCAGCTCTTCTGCCTGTTCTGGATGAGTAAAACACTTTTAAGTTTTGGGACATTACTGAGACCTCCAAGGGCTGGGGAGAATATGTTACAGATCTTTGGCCAGATTTTTTCTCCACGACTTCCAAAGAGGCAAAACTCAGAATTCTGATGGCAGTTCTTGTTCATCCCCAGACCAAGAGACACATGCTCAGGATATACAGGCCATATTACTTTCCAACAGGTTTTACAGCAGTAGTTTAAATCAAAGATACAAGGCATTGCAGATGCTCTGTTTGTGTGTGGAGCTGTCTTCGTGCTGTGCAGAACGGTTGTTGATGCTGTAGTACAGCTCTGTGTTATTTAACTGTCATATTTGGAATATAACTGAAAACTATACCTCATTTGGAGAGCTGAACACCTGTGTATGAATGCTACTTCAACTAATTTTTCTTCTTTCTTCTCAGTTCCTGCAGAACCTTTATTGTGCAAGTTTGCCGATGGAGGACAGAAAAAGAGACAGAATCAGAATAAATACATACAGAATGGAAGAGCATGGCACAGAGAAGGCGAGGTGAGACTTGTAAGTCCTCCCTTCAAGCTTTAGTGTGGGTGTGCAATAATGAATACTTAGGAAAATGATAGGCATTGAGACTTCTTGGCTTGGGTCTTTGGCATATTAAAAATGTGCAAGCAACTCTTACCTGACAGTTTGTGACTCTATAAAAATAGAGTTAACTGTGTCTTTCTTCTGAGGAGAAAAAGCAAAATGTGAAATGCTGAGTCCTGTCTCATTAAAGTGAACAATAAAATCTCCTTCAACTTGGTCAAATTATAAACTTTAGCTTTCTCATATTATTAAACTACCAGAAACATAACTGTGCTTACATGCAGTAAATAATCCTTTGATCTATGCAGCACTAAAATGCACATCGCTTTCACAAGGTTAAAATAGTATAGCAGTGCCATGCAGCATTATTATTTTTAGTCAACAGCTGTATTAATCTTTAATGCTCAAGATAATAGTTTTGCAGACTTACTGTGGTTGGCAAGCCTAGACACCTCATTAATATTAGGCAGGAAAATCCAACTGTGCCTTCTGAAAAACTGCATTCCCCATTCATTCTTATAGTTCATATATTGTAGGCTACACCCTAACATAATCATCTGCATGCCCTGAATCTCAAACACACACATGTTCTTTTACCAGGTGTTTAATAGATTGCATTTTATTCCTTATGATGGGAATGTGGAAACTTGTATTCACAGTCAATATTGGTGATCCTCTTCATTATATAATTATTTCTGTCAATTAACCTTTCCCTAAGTTATGGTAATAAATTATTTCAATACAAATTTTCAGTAAAAAATGAGGCAACTGAAGAAAGAATAAGAGAAATAATTTACAGTTAAAATTAATTTCGTCAACTCTTTCTTTTCCACTTTTTTTTTTAAGGCTGGAATGACACTCACATATGATCCAACCACAGCTGCTTTACAAAATGGGTATGTTGAATAATGGCACACTAAGAAAAAAAAAAGTTTGCATTATGAAAGATGCACAGAACTGGTATTTAATAAATATTTCTGCATTTTCTAGATTTTATCCATCACCCTACAGTATTACAGCAAACAGAATGATCACTCAGACATCTATTACGCCATATATTGCTTCTCCAGTTTCTACATACCAGGTTTGTATTTAGAACTTGGTAGCTGAAGTGGTTCATTGGAGCTTATGTTTATTTATCAATTGTTACATCTGGTTTTATGAGGTCTCCAATAATGCTTCATTTCAATGAAGTGGCCTCCTCATGCTGTACAGCATGAAAGTGACAGCCTGAAAACCTTAGAGTGTGTGTGTCAGGAAGCACAGCGATTTAATGAGATCCTGATGTCTTGCAAAACCAAGTCTCCACCTTGTGCTGATGGCTGAGGGATTTGTAGCCACTTCTGCATTTTATGCGAGATTTTTCATTTTCTCTCAGTCAAGTTCTTTTAATGTCAGCAGTATATCTGAAATAATTCTTTATTTAAAACCTTCTTGATTTAATTAAATTCATTTTTAAAGATATTTTTCCATTAATTTTGAGCTTTTCTCTGTTTTTTTTCCAGAAATCCCCACAATAATGTCTTATATAATTGTACTAAGAAACATTATACAGAATAATTGTACAGAATGTCTTATATAATTGTACAGAAACATTATTGACATTAGAAAAGGAAATTTGAAAAAAAGAGCTCAAATTACCTCAAGATTCAAATTCAGTGTTTTTATATGAGGAGTAAAGCATTTAATAGCCTAGCACAGTATTTCTAAACCAAAGGTTACTTTATTTTGAACAATAAATTAAAACATAAACTGTGGGCAGTTTTGGTTTTAGAGCCCAGTCCAAAACTTTCTGAAGAGGGATTTTGATAGGTGCTATCTTGAGTCCTCACAAGGGATATTGATGTACAATTCAACACGTTGAGAAATTATCTGGAACAGTTTTAGTACTTTGATGTAGATCTCTTAAGAATCCTCAATTTCAGGGCATCATACATTTCAGTTTACAAACAACTTGCTTTAAATACAACTAGTATGGCAGTGTCAGATGTGTGCTCTGTAATTACTGCTTGAGACCTGCCAATTATGCCAGTGTATGCTGAATGATGAGCTATTTTGGCATTTTACTGTTTAACACATAGATGGAGTAAACAGCAGCGATTCAGGTCATAAATAACTCAAACTAATTAAATTTAGAAAATTCTTACCTCTATATGTCAGGGAAAGGAGAAGAGGCTGTTTGTTTTCTAGTGAGAGAGGCATGCTGAGCTTTCTAATGTCCTATGTGTGGGAATGAATATGGAAGGGTATGTAAAGGGGAGACAGAAGGCTAACAGAGGCACTGTGGGCCATTTTGTCAGCTGTCTCTTGCAGAAATTTCCATGTAGCCTTCAATTCCAAGTGATGAAGATGAGGAGGAATTGTTTAATATTAGTCTGGCGAGCTTGCATGAGCAAAGTGCTGTGTAGGAGTTAAAACAGTGTTCTCTGGTGTGAAGGGCAGCTGGATTTTTATATTAATTTCTGAGGTAACTTATGCAACACAATGTTTGTTCTCAGCAGACAGTGCTAGACTCTGTTTTTCAGTATACTGAATAATTCTGCTTGGTACTGCATTACCTCAGAAATTACAGTAAGTTCTTACCCATAAAAATATTTCAGCAAAATTATCTGCTATTCTTTATTAGAATATAAATTATTTATCAATATAAAACTCTCTGATATTCAGAATCCAAGTAAAAATTGGAAGTTGGCATGGAAACATACTACTTAGCAATAAAGTATTGTTTTTTGGGCTTATTGAGATAGGCAGACCACAATCCATTATATTTCCAGAAATGTAGTTACCAGTATTTCAATATACATGGCATGGAGCTTAAATTATTGTGGATGGAGTTATTAATATCATTATGCTTGAAGTGACACAGTAATTGGAATTTTAAATTAAATTGAATTATTCTGTATGGAGGAGGAAGGAAGTTCTTGGCCAGAAGAGTTTCACAATTTGAGTATTAGTCACATCTTCATTACTGATCCCTTCTCACTGAAACCTGCAGCTTTCTGTCTTCTACACAACAGAAAGTATCACACAAGCACAGGTTTTTTTTGTTTTTTTTTCTTTCTTTGAGGCATGGTATAACCTGCTTCTAGATTTATTCTTATTCAGGTAAACGAATTTAATAAAGTTTTGGCTAGTGTTTGTTTCTGCAACCCCTGCGTGTACCCAAATGACTGCGCTGAGCCAGTTACTATCTTAGTGTGAGATTAGCCAAAGCTTTAGTCAGGCTGTACCAGTATTTTTGCTATTAAAATTTTGCCTGAGGAAAGGGAGTGTTCCAGTCTTTTCCATTCCATTTTTGAACTCCTGTTTGCTCTTTTCCTGACTGAAAATGAAAAAACAACTCTGATTTGAAAGTCAGTACCAAAAGGAGGGAAGAAGTATTTCCATCTCCCAGAAAATACCTCACCTGGGTTTTTTTGAAGGCTATATGTTTACCTGTCCTTTTCACAAGACTCTGGGAATGGTGGTAGAGGCATTTAAAAGGCTCTAAATGTCTGGCAGCAGAGATGAGCCAGTTCTGTGTGCGGTGCAGGTCAGATTCCTGCCTTACCCTACACACCTGCAGCGGGTGGGGAGGAAACATTTTTGTCCTTACCTTTAGTGTTTCTTGCACACTTTTTCAAAGAGCTGTTGCAACCAGCTCTTTTTAACGAGGATAACAATATAATGTATTAATTTCCCTTCTTATAATTCACTTTGTCATGCAAAGTTAGGTATTCTACTGCAGCTGAAGTATTTGAGTGGTCACTGGTTTTGGAGAGAAAATGTGCTTTCTGCAAGAGCAGGAACTCTCATCAGAATCTCCTTCTCTTCCTGTGCTTTGGGAATAACATACCACAATGTATTGCAGAAAGAACAGGTCTCCTAAATCTTATCCTTTTTCCTGGAACAAAATTATGGTAGAATTCCTGATTTTTTTTTTTTCAGTTGTGAAAATACAATAATTTATTTTATTCTGATCACACTAGAAGGCAAGTGGTGCTATACCTTCTGAGATGGCAATTACTTTTCCAGAAAGAAATTTCTGAGACACAAGGAGCCTCCTTTTTCAACACAGCAGAATGTCATTCATCTGTTTGACCCCTTTCATTGTATTTGATAAAGTTTCTGAAACCTGCACTAAAAACGTTGTATTTTGTTCTGAAAGGTGTATGTGGTATATGGTCTCCAAATCTTGTCTCTGATTTCTAGGTTACAATGAATACATTCTTCATGGAAATCAGTGTTGTTCCACAGAGTGACTAGTTGGATTAAAAAGTCAATAAAGAAGGGAGGAGGCATGATTTAAATCATTACTATATCTAAGTTGGGGTATTCCAAGAATGTGTAAAATGAAAAATAAAATGCTAATTTTTTTTTAGGTTCAGAGTCCTTCTTGGATGCAGCCTCAACCATATATAATGCAGCACCCAGTAAGTTTTTATCCTTCTTCATTGTTGTGTTTATCTATTATATAAACACTTTACATACTTTAAATGACAGGAAATATGTCAATTCCTGCCCAATTACTTCCATGGGTCAAAATGAAAAGTGAAACAAAGACAGTAACCTGAACTGGGGCCTCGTTTTATTAGGAAAAAGAAAGAAAGCTACCTTCAGAGTATCAGTGTGATGAGGACCATGAAGGAAAACTTCCAAGAGGAAACTTAGTGGTGATGGGGTTTTTTGGTTTTGTTTTTTTTTTTTTACTTTAAATGGAAAGCACTTTGCAAATACCAAATGTTTTACATACTGTCTACCTTTCAGGAGCTGAAATTGGAGACAAAGTGTTTTAGAATAGGTCTACAATAGTTCAGACTGCATAATTTGTGAAAGACAGATGGATGTAGTGATATAAATTACTTTATGGGCACTCACTTGGGAAAACCTGCATAGCTTGTTCTGGCTTCACCACTCATGAGTAATGGTAGTCTCCCTACACTTCTGGCTGTGGCATTTGTACCAGACTGTCAGGCATTCTAATCTCTACTCTCCCATGATATTTTGCTTCTTGTCTATGTCATTTGCCAATTAAGAATTATATCTGAGAATTGCTGGGTTTCTTGAGATGAGCATTACTAATAATAACAGGCACTTTAATACATGCACTCCCATAGTTAACAAACAGGTCTGTTTCCAGATATAGAAAGGATACTGTCCTTACTTTAATTAACCTCTCCATGCAGATTATAAAATGTAAATCTTCTTGGCAGAACATTTTCTTCTTGGGCATGCAGAGAAGGTGATGTTGAACCAGAACACCCTGTTACACACTTAATTGTTGTTGAATTTGTGGGTTTTGATGTTAAATACGCATACACAGAGCAGGTTTTAACTTCCTTCTCTATCAGCACATATTTTCATAAAACAACATGCTGCAAATAATGCTGTGAAAGACAAGAGTTGATACCTTATAACGCTATAAGGTGTATTAGTTTCACAGGTACACAAGATGAGATTTCACAGTTGGAAATAAAGACCTAGATTCTAGACTGAGGTTCAGTTTTGGCCTGTGCAAAGACGGGTGCTGTCTTGCTCATTTGCTTTTCAGAGAAGCCTGCAGTCTACAGACAGGAAATTCTTTCAGTGTTTGATGTGCCTGTGACTCATTTCATCTACACTGATCACATGGTTGTTTTTCCAAGTGTATTATATACTTTTTTTTTTCTTTTTAAGGATTAGTTATTGATTCAAAATACTTGTTTTCAGTACACTGCAATTATTTCTGTTAGTGTTGAGCCTCCATTAATTTTAATCAACACCTTCTGCAAGTGTAAGTCCTCCAAAGTATTTGGAAATGCGTTTTTGTGGAACATGATTGGTAAAATGAAATTTCTTGATAATCTTCCATTCCAGTTTCCTCGGAAAACCTTATGAGTGTGCCCTTCATATTTAGCAATTTAAAGTGTTTAAAAGTTTAGAGTATGATTTTTATGAACTTAACAAAATGGTGCAGAAGCAATAGAAATGTCATCAGAGCAGCTGGTATTTAGACAAAGAATCAGCATTGCTAAGTCACTCTTCTGAAATGTGCCTGTAATGAAACCAACCACTAAGGAGGACAGCTGTCTCCTGTGTGAACACCGCGTGTGATGGGTAGAATTCTCCCAACACAAATGTTCCTCCTCCAAAGCCACCATTCCTAAAGATGAGATAAAAGTTTCTTCCTAAAGCATGAAATTCCAAAGCTTAAGCTAAGTGAATCTGTACCAGGTAACACGTGCAAATTTTTGCTTTCAAGTCAGCATCTGGTTAAACTCATGTTTTACAAAGCATTTTCAGCAGGTCTCTCAAGTGCGTTGCACATTAGTTGAATGCACAGTTGAATGCATCTACAGATGCTCAAGTGAAATATTCAGAGTGCCCCAGAGCTGCTTTTTGAGTCAGTGCCTGGGATTAAGGAGAGTTCTTGTGGTATATGCCCTCGGAAGGACAGTCCATGCTTAGATTCTCAAATCAAAAATGAAATTAAATCTGAGTGCTGCAACCATTTCTTTGTTTCTCTGTTTTAACAGGGTGCTGTTCTGACTCCCTCCATGGACCACACCATGTCACTACAGCCTGCATCAATGATAAGCCCTCTGACACAGCAGATGAGTCATCTTTCATTAGGAAGTACTGGAACAGTATGTAGCAATTTGATACAAAATAGAATTTACCCAAGTAGAAAATACCACATGTAGATAACAGTATGCCCGTGCAGCTTTCATGTGGAAAAAAGTAATCCTATAAGTCATCTTACGTCCAGTGAATTATTAGGAACTGTCTCCATTTCAAAATAATATTCAGCAGCTTTTATTCAGCCTATTAACTGATCAGAAATTGGAAGTGGGTAAATAAAAATAGACCAAAACAAATGAAAGGAATCCAGGAGGTAACTTCAGAGTTGCATCCAAACGATTGAAAATAGTTAGTTTTACTCTTTATACTCCTTTCTGCAACTCTAATCTCTTAAAGTGTGGAACAGAAGTTAAATTAAAAGAAATTCAGGCTAGCATCTAAACTGCAAGTCCCTTCTTTTCTGACCAGAATGGGTTAAAAAAAGAAAATATGATCATTTGGGTTAACAGAGAAGGAAAAGTCCTTTACATACTCTTTGAAGTCTAAATTTGAATTTTCTCAAAACAGATACATGACTTTTCTGGAAAGCCTATTGATTTCAGAGCAAAAGTCTTTCTCTCATGTATATAGCTTTAGGGAAAGAGTCAATATCTGTTAAAAAACACCATAATAGGTATTTTATTATTTATATTTATTTAAACTTATATTGGACTTTAACTCAATGTAATGAACTCTGTCTTTCTAGTACATGCCAGCCACAACAGCTATGCAAGGAGCCTACATCCCCCAGTACACACATGTCCAGACAGCAGCGGTTCCTGTTGAGGTCAGTATATTTAGAAAATATTTTATGAAAGACCAGACATAAGAAATATGATTTTTTTTTTTTTTTTTTTTTTTTTTTTTTTTTTTTTTTTTTTTTTTTTTTTTTTTGTGAAAAAAAAAATAGAAACTATTTATTTTACAAACAGACAGCTAAGGAGTACTAATGCTAAGTCCATCCTGCTTAGAGATCCAAAGGATAACATTTGATGTGTTTGTGTATTTTAGAATTTTGTCATGGCCNATTCAGCAGCTTTTATTCAGCCTATTAACTGATCAGAAATTGGAAGTGGGTAAATAAAAATAGACCAAAACAAATGAAAGGAATCCAGGAGGTAACTTCAGAGTTGCATCCAAACGATTGAAAATAGTTAGTTTTACTCTTTATACTCCTTTCTGCAACTCTAATCTCTTAAAGTGTGGAACAGAAGTTAAATTAAAAGAAATTCAGGCTAGCATCTAAACTGCAAGTCCCTTCTTTTCTGACCAGAATGGGTTAAAAAAAGAAAATATGATCATTTGGGTTAACAGAGAAGGAAAAGTCCTTTACATACTCTTTGAAGTCTAAATTTGAATTTTCTCAAAACAGATACATGACTTTTCTGGAAAGCCTATTGATTTCAGAGCAAAAGTCTTTCTCTCATGTATATAGCTTTAGGGAAAGAGTCAATATCTGTTAAAAAACACCATAATAGGTATTTTATTATTTATATTTATTTAAACTTATATTGGACTTTAACTCAATGTAATGAACTCTGTCTTTCTAGTACATGCCAGCCACAACAGCTATGCAAGGAGCCTACATCCCCCAGTACACACATGTCCAGACAGCAGCGGTTCCTGTTGAGGTCAGTATATTTAGAAAATATTTTATGAAAGACCAGAGATAAGAAATATGATTTTTTTTTTTTTTTTTTTTTGCTGGGAAAAAAAGTGCTTAAAGGCAAATATTGTAACTGTGAATGTATTGTGAATGCCATATGTATTAAAACTATAAAATGTTATTATTCTCAATGAATATGGCCAGTATTACAACAAAGAATGACCTGTACAGTACTTGGATCAATCTTTTCTATGAGCATAGCTCAGGCAAACTTCGTGTTTTGTCAAACCTAACTCCAATAGTAACAAGCCAGGGAGTGTATTGTAGTTTTGATCTTTCACTTAGTTTACCTATGAGGAAAATTCTCTGCCAACAGACCTTGATTGTCACTTTCTGCAAAGAATCCTGATTTGACCCTGGCATCTCAGAATACTGTGTATGTTTGTCTAATAAATCTCTCCATCAAAGAGGAGTTTATTAGTTTAGTTGGAGAGCATAACATAAGTAAACGAAATAATTTATCTACTATTTTGACTTACTGTACACCCTTTCATAGGTCAGTACTTCTTTAACAGAGGAGGTAGACAAGGTATGCTGCAGCTCATGTATTGAGAAAGAGTGCCAGACAGTCTCTTCCAGAACCTGTAAGAAAAAAACCCTTTAATTCAAAGTCTATTTGTCCAGGAACTCCAGAATTTGCTTGATTCAGTTCGGTGCATCTGCCCATGTGGATCAGAGACGTCCTTTTGGTAATTACCTAAATGCTCTGTCTGCCAGAGCACTCTCAGCTGAATTAATTGCCTGGTTTCTGGGGAGCCTGGTGCAAAGTCCCATCTACAATTCTTTGTGTTGCCTAGTGCCAATCCCATCACAGTACTCACAGTGTTTGTGTGATAAGTAGATCTCATTCTTCTCACTCCCCTTCAAAAGGAGAGGGACAGAATACTCTTTTACATCTGCAGATAGAAAATATTCTAGCAGTTATTTGCTCTCTCTGTCTATTGATTTCTATAATGTCAAAATTTTGAGGTTTTTTTTTTTTAATTATCATCAAAGCAGCTGAGAAGATACAAGGTTTACATGATCATTTTATTTCTCAGTTTGCTGAAATCAAGGTAAAGTTAACACCTCAGATTTGGAATACCTCACTTGAGAAATGTGAGGAAGATTTTAGATTTGAAGACTGTTAATTGCATGAGTCAAATGGAAATACAGATTGCAGGTAATGCTGCTTGATTTTGTCTCATGGCTTATCTTCCTTTTTATTTGCAGGAAGCCAGTGGTCAGCAACAGGTTACAGTAGAGACATCCAGTGACCATTCTCCATACACGTATCAGCAAAATAAGTAACTGTGAGGTAGGGGCTCATCCTGTCTCATGAAAGATGTGAATTCAAAAATACTTCATTTCATAACTTACAGTACTCTGTATTTAATTTTTTTTATGTCATATAAATAATACTGATGATAATATCTGGGGACAGTGAAGCTGATTTGAACTTGGCCAGAGTCAAAAGCCGGGGAAGGGAACATGGGATCCAGAAGTGAATTAATGAATTCCGAGTAATATTGTTTTAATAATTCCTCTATACTATAACTGGATTATGTTCAATTTTAATTTGTTCATTTTAGCAGCATGCTGTATACAGAATAACAATGAATCAATGCAAAAATACAAGAATCAAAATGCTAAAGGGAACTGTACTGACAGACATATCATGCTCTAGTTTTGTGGTAAATATAAGATTAGAAGCAGCTTTGTGGCTGACTTTACAGACCACAGGCAGGGAGGCAGTCTGGTAAACTCTTTACTGACCTTTTCTCCTGAAGACTTCCCTGCTCATCCTTTTTTTCTAGGAAAAAGCTGTTTGGTCCAGAATTTTGTCAATTAATTTTTAATCCATGTCCTCATTTGGCTCTAATTCCAGAGTTTTACTTTCCTACTCCAGGTTTCCTCTGGTTCTGCTTGCATGGCCTTTTTTGCTAGCAAATCATTAGCTTTACCTGAACTTACTTTATACAAAATTGTTTTGCTTTCTGTACATTTCCGTCCTGAAAATGTTACTTGCACTAACTGTTTCCTTCCCCATGACCCATGTTTTAAAATTCTGGAATTTAGTTCTTCCATAACTCATCATTTTTTTAAGTGCTTTGTAAGCCAGGCAACTTGGCTACATATTTTTTTACATCACATTTTCTAAGACCTCACACTGAAAAATTCCATTCAGCTGCAATAATGTGCTGGAGGCACATGTTAGAAGGGTTTTTCTACAGGCCTTGTGGCATTTATTTGATACTGAAAAGTCAGAAATAGTTATGTGCTACAGTTGTGTGATATCTCTCTAAAATGTATTGATCCAACAAAACACACATTTTGGCATTAGCTTTGATCCTGCAGGTCAGCTGTGCGGTTTGACAACAGTGCTCTCATCCCCGTTACTGGCATAGCAGCTTCTTATATGGAAAGATAGAAACAAACCAATGGGGAAACTTGGCAAATTCAACAGATGGCAGAGCCTGCCTAGCACAGCATATGACCTGTGTTATTCCTGTAGTCGGGCCAAATGCTGGCATCTAGAGGAAGCCCACATCCTTGATTTGCTTCCAGGGCAGGCAGAAAGCAAAGCCACAGACTCTTCTCGTTATCCATCTCCTCGTGTGAAAATCATGACTCCTGCACATTTCCCATGCCAAGGCTGTTGCCTGGTGTTAACCGCTTTTCAAGGAATTATTTGTTTTGCCTTAAGTCTTCCCTGTGGGCATGTAAAACCTCCTTACCAATAGAGATCTGTGGTAGCCAGCGAAGCGTAATCCTGCATGTCACATCCCCATCCTGCCTCTCTCTCCCAGCCTGTCAGTATCCTTCCCCATAGACTGAGGCCAGGCAGGAGGAACAGCCTTAAGTCTTCTGAAAGGATGAGCTGTTGTTGCCATCTGAGGCACGTTTTGTATTGATGACTCTGTGTAGAATTCCGAGCTCTGTGAGCAATTCTGTGTGTTTGCTGTAAGTCAGTTCTCCACGTGTTACATTCTTCAGAGAAGCACTGTTACCTGTATTTGTATGCAGTAGGAGCCAGTGAAATCTGTGTAAGCTGTGGCTGTAGCAGTGGGCACATGGGGAAGGTTAATATTACCCAGCTGATTTCAGCCTCAGAGCATGGCATTTGGTATTTCTGTCCCTGGAACAGGCTGGTACTTGTCTTGTTTCAGACAGGTGAGGGGGAGGGCATTGACAGTTATTTCGTGCCCTAAATACAGGGAACACTGCAGTCTCTTGATTGTTGTGGCTTTGTTACTGTTGTCAAACTGAAACTTCTTTCTAAATACACATGCAGCACTTTTGGGAATCTCCTATTTAAAGTCAATATCCATATTCCCATAATTTGAGGGGTAAATTACAACTAGCGCATTTGCATGAGTGGATGCAGTCAATCAGAAATGCACTGTGTCTTTCCTATGGCAGCTACGTTTAATAACTATAGCTTCTTTTCAAAAAGTTGTTCCTATGTGAAAAATAGTCAAAGGGACTTGAAAAAAAAAACCAAACCTGTTTTATATGCACCTACAAAATGTACAAGCCTTAAAATACCAAACCTTGCCTTGCTTTGAAAAATTAAAAAAATGTCTAAACTTTTTTGTCATTAGCTGGGTATTTTTTTAAACCCATGTGGCAATATAAGCCAGTACATTAAAAACTCTGCCTTCTAATTTGATGAGCCCTGACCTGCTGTTCAGTATTATCATCAGGGAGGCACAGTAACTGTGTCTGTCTTAGCTGTTGTACGTAGCCTCCCCGAGGCTGCACCAAAAGAAAGTTATTGTTCCTTTTCCAGAGATCAAAAGCCTTGGAGATGCCATAGGACTGGCACACTCAACCACTTTTGGTCAATTAAAAGGAACAACAACAAAACAACAAAGCAGGGAAGAGCTTTGAGTGCAGCCTCAGTTTCCCCCTGAGAGCTCTGTGTGCCGAGCATTTGTTAGAGAGAGGGGGGGAAACACAGTACAGGCTCTGTCCTGGGGGAGAGCCTTATCCTGGGAAGGGCCAAGCACCTGCAGAGCCGCCTGTGTTACTGCTCAGGGTTATACTAAGATCTATTTAGTCTCCTCACGGCTGTCTAAAGTAGGAAATTACTTAGTTTTGTGGACAGCTACATTAGAAAAAAAGTGTGTGATTGTAACTGTGCTCTAGCTCTGACCTTTCTGTGTTACAGATGTCCAGTGTTGACCTGGCCTGGAGAAGGGTGCAAAGGCTGAAACAATCATGGATTTTACTGATCAATTGTGCTTTAGGAATTATTGACAGTTTTGCACAGGTTCTTGAAAATGTTATTTATAATGAAATCAACTAAAACTATTTTTGCTATAAGTTCTATAAGGTGCATAAGAAAAAACCTTAAATTCATCTAGTAGCTGTTCCCATGAACAGGTTTATTTTAGTAAAAAAAAGTTTTTATCAATTGTTATGATGCAAAAAAAACCCTTCAAATTTCTGGGTATGCACAGATGACCACGAAGACTTATTCACGTGCATGACAGAATTTGTGTTTTGGTTTATTTTTATTTTGTTCGTTTCTTTTATCTTTTTTTTTTTT